>CM067168.1:101799698-101867198 GCA_034093135.1 Erigeron breviscapus
AAACTGACACGTTTCTGCTTCCCCATCTCACATCCTGGACATGGCATTTCCTTTTTGAAGGAAACTGAAGGTATCCCATCTGCCAGTTGTTTTCTAGACAACTTATTAATATTTTTGAAATTTAAATGGGGTAACCTTTTATGCCATAACCAGTTTGTGTCTTCATCAGCTTGAGTATAAAAACACTGCTCTGCAGGAGAGCTTTCCATATCCATCACATACACATTCCCTCTTCTGGGAGCAATCAATACCACCTTCCAGTCTTTGTTGAATACAATGCCCTGAGCAATATTGAACAATACTTGATAGCCATCATCACACAGTTGACTGACACTGATCAGGTTATATTTCAAACCATTCACATATGCAACTCGTCTGAATTTGACTTGTCCATTGTTCAGAACACCATACCCCTCAGTTTTTCCACAACCATCATTTCCAAAAGTAATGGAGGGTCCATCAGAAATTACGAACTTCTCCAGCAGGGTCTTACATCCGGTCATTGTCCTGCCAGCTTCACTGTCAAGATACCAGATAAACTTCTTTCGATCGCCCTGCACATCCACCAGATATATCAGTTAGATTTGGGAACCCATCGACTGATGGGTTCACTGGATCCTCCCTTATGGATCCCTGGGGTATCTGGTTAAGTTCACTTTCTTCAACAGTAGTCTTAGTTGAAAAGACCACTGGGGTTGATAGTTTTGAAACCTTTTTCTTTTTCTCAACTGGAGTAATAATTTTTTATTTCTTTGAAAAAGGTTTAGTATTTTGTTTAGGGCCAGATGAAGTACCCTCAAAATTGTTTAATCTTACATTACAACTTTGAATTTGACGAGCCGGTAGTTGAAACTGGCTCTCCATCCTTAACAAAATAGATTCTTCAGATGATACCTGAGCCTTTCCAGTTGACTGGACTTTAGGCTTAGGAAGGGAACTGGTCTTTTTCTTTTGAACCTGGGGTTCTTTAGAAGCAGTCTGAGGCAAAGGTTTATTTTGATTAACCTTTTTAACTGGAGCAGTCATCTGGGATGCTCCAGTCTTAACCTCTGGAAGTTGAGCTGGGATAATACAAGTTTTTGGGGTAGAAGGTTCATCATAAATAGTACTTGGTCTAACCTCCTTTGGTAACCGGTCAATAACTGGTATTAATGCTGCAATATGAGTATTTCCATCCAGATAAGCACGTTTTTGGGATGGAAATTGGTTTATTCTAGCATCATATGGCTTTCTTGTTTCTAGCCATGATTTAATGACCTGTTTTTCTTTTTGCAAAATCATTTCCTTGTCATGTTTTTCTTGAACCAGTTGTTCAGTTACCAAAACTTGTGCTTGAAATGTCAGTTCAATATCTTGAAGTTCTTTTAATTTTGATTTTAAAGCAGCGATTTCAGAGGAATCTGTTTCTAAGCCATTAAGACTGTCAGATCTAACATTTTCCACAAAAATTAAATCAGAATTTAGAGCTTCAGCAATGTCCAATTTTAATTCAGGATCGGTTTCATTATCGTACTCACTAACCTTTTTTATAACAATGTCCACCCATCGACCAGATGTGACATCATCCTTCACCAGATGCTCTTGATCTGCCAGAGCCATAAAGCAACAATCTCTTTCCTCTTCCTCATCAACTGATGAATCGTTTGAGGGAACCCATGCTTCTTCAGTGGTTGCTATCATGCATTTATTATTTTCTATTTGTTGAGACATGAGAGCAATTTGAGCCTTAAGCTTTTTGTACTTGGACTTATAGCTATCATCAGGCTTGTTATAAGAAGTAGATGGGCCAGACTGAGAGACAAACTGACTGGACTTGCACTCCTTCATGAAATGACCTTTTCTGCCATACTTAAAGCATGTCAGATTGGTCTTGTCAGTAGAGGAACTGGGTGCATGTTGTCCAGTGGGCCTATTTGCTCTTGCTTTAAAACGATTAAATGTTTTAGCAATCATTGCAACCAGGTCATCACTGTCAGTTTCATCACAGTCTGGAGAGATATCATTAGTGACTCCAAAATCCATTAGTTCAGACATCATCTTCTTCATAGAAAATACATTCTCGGAAGATATTAATGAAGCACAAGGTGGTACAGTATTACTGACCAATGTGGAACTACTGGAAGCATGATTTAAAGCATCTTTTTCAGCCTCAATCCTCTGGGCTTGATTCTCTTCAGTGAATCTGAAGGATCCATACAATGTTGACAGAGTATGGGAGTGCAAGGTTTTACCTTGTCTCAAGACCAGAATCATGTGAGACCATTAGTGGGAAGAATATCACAAAATTTCTCCAAAAGTATATCCTTGTCTTTCTCAACCCCCAGTCCTCTTAACTGGTTTATAATGCTCATAAATCTGGTATAAGTACCAGTTAGAGACTCATTGGGGAGAGCAAAAAATGACTCATACTTTTTGTTTAGGGAGACCTTTCTGGTAACAACAGTGTCATCACCTCCCTCATGTTGGTTCACCAGTTCATCCCACATGGTTTTAGCACTGGAATAAAGAACTAGTGTGGGAATTAGGGTTTCTGGAACAGCCCCGAGGATCATGTTTTTAAGGATGGTATCAAGATTTACCAATCTCCTCTTCTCTTCAGACCAGTGTTCCTCCCTCTTTTCCCTTCCACTTCTTGATCCAGTTGGGTCAGTGTTCCTCCCTCTTTTCCCTTCCACTTCTTGATCCAGTTGGGTCAGTGTTCCTCCCTCTTTTCCCTTCCACTTCAAGATCACGACACAACGATAATTTAAATCAACTTTGAATTAATATAATAGTGCAATCCTTACATATTGTCTCACTTCATCAAGATGGATGATAAAGTGATTAGCTACTCATATTGAAATAGGAATAACAAATCAAAATAATAGAATTCATCGTTACCGAATGCAAATAAATGAAAGCGAATAACGGAAATCGTCCAATTGTAATGAGGATCTTAAAAGATGATAAATCTGATGAAAATCTGCTTCAAAGAGCTCCAAAAACCAGCTGGGTAACTAAAGGTAGGTTCAAAGAATGTATTTGCAAGCTATTTATAATAACCCTAAAACTTCACAAAATTCGTCACCCGTTGCGTCGCAACTAGCTAGTTGCGTCGCAACTTGCTTTGACCGTGTTGACCTTTGACTTTTATTGACTCGATGCTGGCTGAGAACTGAGGGTGTTGTGTCGCAACTAGGCAAGTTGTGGCGCAACTTATCTCGTTGTAATTCTGTTGCGGCACAATCCCTTAGTTGCATCGCAATTAGGTCCTTGTCAGTTTGACTTTCGTTGACCAGGCTCCAAATGCAGCTTCGGGACTCGTAAAACTTCCGTAATCACTTATTTTGCCTCAAAAATGTCGTTTCCTCCAGAATTACGCTCAAGTGCCTGTTAACAACCTGAAACACTAACAAATACCATAAACGCACCAAATGTATACGAAAACGACTCAAAAACCATACGAAAGCAACTAAATACATAGTGGAAATGGGTATAAAATACGACATATCATCTATTGATACATCAGTCCTTAACATCATCTAATCTACAACTATATCCCAGATTTTTTCATCGAATTTCATCTCATTATTCCTTAAATAATGTCAACTGATACCACTCAGCTCACGATCTATTACTCTTAACATTACACCATACACTTTTAGCTTCTACCTTCCGATTACATCTATCCAATTTTCCTTTCAATGCTAATTAATTAATGGAAAATGATTAATCCTCCTAACAAAATGGCCTAAAAATCCTCCTAATCACAAAATCATGGCACATGAAAAAATCAAAAGAGGAGATTAAGAAAGAGAATATGTAAAGTCCCTCACACGATGGTTTAACCCACGAGTGTAAAATAACAAGTCAAGTATGAACTAGATTGGACTAGTATTACTTTAAATACAAATGCAAGAATATAAATAAAGTGATAATGACTTAAAGCAATATTTAAACAAGTAAATAAATGGTGGAACACAAATGTAGTTTTCAAGTGTATTTTATTTATTGATGATAAACAAAATACAAGATTGTTGCGGAACCTAGATATTACAAGTATGTAACTATCTAAACAATCTTTGAATTACAAGTGATCTATACTTGCTAAATAATCTCCTTAGATCGATATACTTAAAGTTGTGAAGTATAACTATTTTGATCGAGAGTATTTTAGCAAGTTCACCAAATTGCAAAAAAGTAATTTGTACGAGGTATATGACTTTGTATTTATAGGCAAATAAATTCAACAGTGAATTTATTATGCCGTACAAAATATGGTTGCATGCATTTAAGGCAACTACTTTAATTCCTTAAATGCATTGGTTAAAGTACAAGGATAAAGTCATGTTGATGTGACTTGTCATCCTTTTAACCAACCATCTTTACACACGTATTGTACTTTTATCAATAGACAAATGCGTTGGTTTAAAGTACAAGGATAAAGTCATGTTGATGTGACTTGTCATCCTTTTAACCAACCATCTTTACACACGTATTGTACTTTTATCAATAGACAAATGAGTTGTCCATGTAAAAGTGTGTAAAGGCATAAAGTCAATTCCTCGTAATCAGTGTTCAGACTTGTAAGGTCTAGAACACTGATAAAGTCTCCAGTCGGGAGATCTGGTAAGACTGTCAGTGGGCTCCACTGTTCAGACTTGTAAGGTCTAGACTTGTGTATGTTTATCAGCCACCAGGGTTCATCAATGAAGAAAAAACCTCACTGGGTGTACAGACTAAACAAAGCATTATATGGTCTGAGACAAGCACCTAGAGCCTGGTATGATACTCTTACTAAACATCTTCTGAAAAATGGTTTTAAAAGGGGTACAATCGATAACACTTTATTCATATTGCATGATAAAAGTGACATCTTACTTGTACAAATTTATGTCGATGATATTGTGTTTGGGTCTACAAATAACAAAATGTGTGAACAGTTTTCTGAAATAATGTCATCTGAGTATGAAATGAGTATGATGGGTGAACTGACATATTTTCTGGGTCTTCTAGTGAAACAAACCAGTGATGGTATTTTTATAAATCAAGAAAAATATGTCAGAGATTTATTAAAGAAATATCAATTTGATTCAGTCTCATCAAAAGATACTCCCATTTCTGCACCTTTAACTTTGGACTCAGATCCCAATGGAAAACAAGTGGATCCCACAAAATATCGTGGTATTGGGATCACTTATGTACTTAACTGCTAGTAGACCTGACATAATGTTTGCAACATGCCTTTGTGCAAGATTTCAGTCTGATCCTAGAGAAGCACTGTAAAAAGAATTTTCAGATACCTTAAAGGTGTCCCCAGACTTGGTCTTTGGTATCCCAAAGGCTTAAGCCTAGATCTAATGGGTTATTCAGATTCTGATCATGCAGGTTGTAAAATAGATAGGAAAAGTACCACAGGTGGTTGTCATTTCCTAGGTGGCAAGTTGGTCAGTTGGACAAGCAAGAAGCAAACTGCAGTATCACTCTCCACAGCTGAAGCTGAATACATTTCTGCAGCCAGTTGCTGCGCTCAGATTTTGTGGATGAAGAACCAGCTGACTGATTATGGTGTTAAATATACAAGAACTCCAATATTCTGTGATAACACCAGTGCCATTGCCATCTCTCACAATCCTGTAATGCACTCCAAAACCAAGCATATCGACCTCAGGTATCATTTTATTAGAGATCACATTATTAAAGGTGACATTGAACTTCATTTCATTCCCACTGATAAACAACTCGCTGATGTTTTTACAAAACCCTTGGATGTCAAAACGTTTAAACATCTCATCAGTGAGTTAGGTATGCTAAATCCTGTATAGCATCACCTCAGGGGGAAGTGTCAAATATTTTTGTGTTTAAAAGAATTTTTCTCTAAGGGGGAACTTTGCTTTCTGAAAAATATTTTGACTGAAATGCTTCAGAATTTCTGAAATGATTTCAGAATAATTGTATAAACTGAGATGGTTCAGATTCCTTAAATCTGATCATGCTCAGATTTTGTGTATTATGTCTGAGACGAGTCAGTCCTTTATAATGTATTTTGGATACTTGGTCGTTGTGTGAACACGTGAAGGTTACTGTATAACGTTTGAATAATGATACCTTTTGCTGACGTATCACACAAGTGGCGCCGTAAATGTAAAAGTGATGATTACTTTTTATTAATGAAAGTTGAAAAGTTTTCCAAAATGTGGGCCCTAACCGTCTTTGCATTAAATGCGGACGTGTAACCTAAAACTATTTCGGATTTCAAACCCGATCAAAATTGATTTCGATTAAAATAAAATTTCTTTTATGGGTTTGAATTTCAAAATTATTTCAAAATTGATTTCGATTAAAACAATTATGTCAAGCCGTCAATTTAACTTTACTCAAATAGCCATAATACAGTCTAAGTATTCCAAATGTAGTCTTTTATGATAGTGTAGCCAATTTTGAAACTATAGAAAACCTTCCCGACCCAAGATGTTCATAAACAACCGGATTTATAACAAGAAGACTTGCTTGACGAAAGTATATTTAGATCATTTCAATTTTCTACAAAATTCAACCCAAAAATGGCAAGCTTAAGATACTATAAGGTTAACTATTGTAAAATCTTATTCTCTGGAGTTGACTTTTGATTAATTCTCAAAGTCATCGCTGTACAAAACAAAAACACGCACCTCCATCTCTTATCACACAAAAACACACACACACACACAAACAACAACAACAGCAACAAACATATGTCTTCCAACAACCCGGCCCTTGATCCGGATACAGACTCTCCATCTAAACCGGGTCACCAATTAGCCCAGTTCGGAGCCGGGTGCTTCTGGGGTGTGGAGCTAGCTTTTCAGCGGGTAGAGGGTGTGGTGAAAACCGAAGTGGGTTACACACAAGGCCATGTTCATAACCCGAATTACAATTTGGTATGCACCGGAACAACCAAACACTCTGAAGTTGTTCGGGTCGAGTTTGACCCGACTGTTTGCCCGTACACCAACTTGCTTTCTCTCTTTTGGGATCGCCATGATCCTACTACCCTTAATCGCCAGGTATTCATTTTTCTTTTCTGTATAATATTTTACTGCTTGTTTGCCATAGTTAGTAAAATCTCATATTTATTGTGTTTTTTATTTTGATTTTCTAGTTTTTTTTTTTTGTGTTAATATTGGCTTAGATATATTTTCCAGGTGTTGTTAGGGGTGTTTGCGATTTCTTATTTTTTTTTAAAAGTGCTTATATGTTTAGATAATAATGCTTATTTAAAGTTATTTTGAAAAGAGTGTTTGAGATTGCTCATTTTTAAAAGTGCTTATATGTTTAGAATGTATATTGACACAAATTCAAAGTGACTACTAAAGTATAAAAATTTTACTGAGACAGAAAAACTAAAGATTTTAAAAACAACTGAGCAAAGTAATCGTTCCGACTAAAAAGCGAGCTTTTGTGTGTGTATGTGTCTGTGTGTGTTAATTTTGTATATGCCTAATTTTGTTGGAAAATGTGTTCTTTATCTAGAAAGGTGATGTGGGTACCCAATATCGATCCGGGATCTACTATTACAATGAAGAACAGGCTCGTTTAGCAAAAGAATCGCTGGATGAAAGGCAGAAGGATTTTCAAGCTAAGATTGTGACGGAAATTCTCCCAGCCAAGAGATTCTACAGAGCGGAAGAGTACCACCAGCAGTACCTGGAAAAGGGTGGACATGCAGGTTCTAAACAGAGTGCGGCAAAGGGATGCAACGATCCAATAAGGTGCTACGGATGACAAAGTATGTTATTTTCTGAAACCATAGTACAATAAAAACCAGAGTAATGTTGTTTTCCTTTATTTCCCTTTCAAGTTAATAATAATTTTGAATAATTGCTATCAATCTAAACTTGTGAAGAACATAAATTTTTATTAGATAATTGTACACCATAAAAGTGTAATGATTACATCAAGATAATAAAATTTATAATGTTTAACGAATACAAATTAAAATTTAGCACTATTGAAAGGCGAACTTAATAATAAGTTTGTCTGACTTCCTTTCTTTGTTTGTGAGTGTGTGTGTCTTTGTGTAATCTAGAGTTCATCTCTGAGAGATGACATAGGAGATGATTTGGGGTTCTCAGCGTTGTTCTTGATGGGATAAGATGCCTCCATTGCTATGCCACATAGTCCTCTTTTATCGGATATTTCTCGCTCCATCCTAATGTATCCTTTTTCTCCCCATTCAGCTCCCCATGAGTTCTTTACAATCCAGTATTTAGTTCCATCTAGAGTTGTACCGTATCCAACGGCTGCCACTCCATGATCCAGTTCTGTTCCGCACTTTCCCTTATAAACTCCCTATTTGCATGAAGAAAAAACATATTTATATTTTAATTATTTAACCAAGTTTTCTTCTTTTAAGTTATACGAATTTGTGGTTAAAGAACCCCATCTTTACAATTCAGTTAAATATGTCCTTGTAAGTTTTAAGATATGTTCAGGATACCTATTTTTTTACATTTGCATAGTGACGGAATTATGCTCATTTAGTTATCAGGACAAAAATGTTGTTACCTCTTTATAGAACTGGAAATCAGAACCTCCGGCATCAATGGCAACAGAAACAGGCTGGTGGGCTACTGCTTTCTTTAGTGCTTCCTCGTTATTTTTAGGTACGTCCTCATGTCCATCGATTGATACCACAGGGGCATTCTCCTGATAAGAGGAAGTTAAAACATAAGAGTTTGGAGTCAAGCTGTTGAGATGATATAATTATTGCAATCATATTTAACATACTAATTATCTATGATTAAAGAAATATTTTTTGGGCAGAAAGTGTTTGGGTCCTCCCAGCGTGACCTGCTTCTACCAGCACAGAAAGTACCTGTTTTATCCCGTTACCCAACCCACACCTATTGGCCATATCTATTTCGCTTAAATAGGATGTACCTTTTTAGCATCACATCGACCGTCTGCAGCTGTGTAGGGATAGTAATCCTCTTTAGTTAGACCTCCCCTCTTTTTGATGAAGTCAAAGGCCAAGTCCATTAGACCTCCATTACACCCTGCGTTTTCTGCAGTGTCACAATCGACAAGTTCTTGCTCTGATAGCGATACTAGCTCCTTGGTTTTGATTTGATTTATTCCTTCAACAGCAACCACTGTTGAAAATGCCCAACAACTTCCTGTAATACAAACATATGAAAAGTTAAAAATACCCATAGAAAGTTCTACCCAATACATATTCCGTTGTACACTGGTACAAAACTTACCACATTGCCCTTGATCCTGGTACAAAGTCCACATATCTCATTTCCCAGATTTCTGAGCATATGCTTCATGAACATGCTTGGAGAGGCGTATCACGAGGAGGGGCTTGAGGCTTCAGCGACAGAGTACTGCAGGGGTATTTCAAAGGCATCAACTTCAGACCCTGAACCAGAACTCTCCGCTGCAATGCTTCAGGTAATAAATAAAACTGAAACAGCACGACAGGCTGGCTCAGAAAGGTCACCGAGCGGGTCACAAAAGAATGTGAGACCCATTGGTGCACCTGGTGGTAATTTATTGAAGTTGTTTAAAACCCCAGCAACTTCATCTACCCAACCACCAATCCCCTCTTCCATTGACCAACCTGAGGATCTCCCAAAAGATCCCTCAGGATCTCCAAAGGGCTTGTTAAAACGCCGTAAATATAAGCAGTCCTCACAGCCCAAGGACATTAGTACCGAAGCTAACCCTTCTGGTTCTTCCCAACAAGAACCAGAAGAAGGTCAAATGGGAAACCCACAAGCAGCCATCTCCAAAACTTCTTTAGGAGGAGATGGTGAAGATAATACAAGTGTGCCAGCCCAGCACACATTAGAGTCCGTGTCTACACGTGCACCCCCTGAAACTTCACATATCTTACACTTTTCTAATGCACGAATTGATGAAGTCTTTGGTGTGACACCACCTGAGACTGAGATTCCAGACTCTACGGCCGATGAAGTGATTCTTGATGATGGTACGAGAATCATTAAGGCAACCCCTGTGTCTACTGTCACTGGCGATGATACTTTGGTTGAGCCAACCCATAAATCTGGTGACGATGCATCTGCAGCAGCAGTTGTTGAACCAGAAGCTGGTTCAGGTACCAGTGATCTGAACCAGGGCATATCTGATCAGACTGCAGTTTTAACTGACCTCTGGGATGAAGATGAGCCAACTCAAGGGAATCTTGATTCCTTTGCTGATTTTGAGTTTGATGAGGGCTTACTGGAGGAGAATCAGTCTTCTGATTCTGAGCCAACCTTCAGCCTCACAAACGTTCCTCCTCCCCCAGAAATCCAAAATATACTTGTTGAACAACCATATCGCCAACCACAAACTTCTCATGAACATCCATATTTTCCATCAGGCTCAACTCCCGCCTATGTTACTTCACCAACTTTTCAACCACAACTACAACACCTTCACCCCCAAATTCACAATGTTCCAAGGCCAAGGAATTTTGATGAGCCAGAGCAAAAGGAGATGGACTCTGAAACTGAATCTGAGGGTCCATCTGAAGCTCAATTGGAAAAGACTATGGCTGGCCTTAGAACTCTTCCCTTCATTGCTTCTGCTTCTACACAACCACCTCCTCCTTTGAGTGTGGAAGCACAGTTAGAGAAATCAAATGCTGAAGTCCAAAACCTTCTTGTTCAGGTTGAGGGCTTAACAAAGTCTCTAACTGCCAACACTAAGTCCCTGGCTGATATGAAAGGTGCTCAGTTGTTTCTTGGAACTGAGTTGACCAAAGTTGCTGGTAATGAGGGATTAGTGGCTGGGAAGCTGAATGAATTAGTGTATGCTTGCAACAACATCAGTGCAGCAATAAGGGAAGCCTTCACACTGACAAAGAGGGAGGTTCAAGCTTCTGTTGTGGCGAACTTGACTTCCTCAGTTCAATTAATACAGCAAGATGTTATGTCAGTTGGGAAGGAAGTGAATGAGTTGGTTAAGAAGCCCAGTGTTAACGAAAAAGAACTTGGGTCTTCTATAAGTGTTGAAATTATTGAGAAGATGAAGTCTGAGCTCTCTCAGGAATTTGTTGCTCAGATTTCAGCTTCAGTGGCTGAAAAGGTGGAAGAGAAGGTCAGAAAAATGGTCGATGAACTTACAAGAGACACTCATAAAAGAGTTGACAAGGCTGTTGAAACTGTTCAGAAGTCTGTGTCTACTCTTGATAAAACTGTAAAGGGCCAATCAAAACAACTTGATGAAATTCTGACCTTGCTCAAAAAGGATACTGTTGTTGCTCCTCCTCCTCCTGCTTCATTTTCTAAGGAAGATAGAAAAATGCTGAAAGATTTAACTGAAAAAGAGGCTCTGAACCTTAACTCATCATTCAGATTAAGGGCTCAGTTCTCTACAATGGCAAAGGGCATTTCTGATTGCCTTCAGCAGCAGAGTTGAGAACCTCTGAAGGCCATGCAGACGGCGATTGATTTGTATGCCAAGATGCCTTCTGAGGTCCCCAAAGGGGGAAATGTGCCTATTGGTTTGCTTTCAAGTACTCAAGAATTAATAGAAGCAACCAAGAAGCAAGCTGAGGTACAATCTGGTGGTGCCTCAGTTCAGGGGGAACAACAAAAGCAGGCTGAACCTGAAAAGAAAGATAAGGGCAAGGCCCAGATGGTGGAAGAACCCAAGTCCAAAGGTTCTAAGGGTTCTGGTTTAGTTGTTGGTGAAAATGTCGATGAACATGGTTACCCCTTACATAATCTTGATGCAGATGGCAAGAAATTAGAGGCTCTGCAGAAGCAAGTCTCTAATCAGTTTATTATGTGGAGGGAAAACAAGGAAAGAGAAAGGGCACAACATCTCTCGATGGGGACCCTTGATCACATAGATGCTACAGCTCTTGGTCTTTCACTGGAAAGATATCAGAAAATCAAAAATGATCCAAGAGTGCAGAAAGCAGTAGTTGATATGCTTGAATACGAGTGTGGGATGATGTATTCACCTCTGGAACAAAAGCTGGAAAGTCTCACCTTCAAGTTGTCTATTGAAGACTTGAAGAAAAATAGAATAAATGAGATGGAATTGAAAAAGAAAGAGATTCTAGCTGAAGTTGCCAAGGTTGAAAGACAATTGTCAAGGCCACCCACAAAAGCCAAAGTGACTGGACCAAGGTCTTCAAGGAAGAACATTCGTGATGCTGACCTTTCTACCTTCAAGCCAATTTCTGATGATGCTGCTGAGATCGAAAGGAAACATGAAAAGGATCAGTATGATCATTATATGAAGCATCGATCCCATCCAGCTAAAATAATTGACATAGAAGTAACAAAAGCTGGAAAGTCTCACCTTCAAGTTGTCTATTGAAGACTTGAAGAAAAATAGAATAAATGAGATGGAATTGAAAAAGAAAGAGATTCTAGCTGAAGTTGCCAAGGTTGAAAGACAATTGTCAAGGCCACCCACAAAAGCCAAAGTGACTGGACCAAGGTCTTCAAGGAAGAACATTCGTGATGCTGACCTTTCTACCTTCAAGCCATTTTCTGATGATGCTGCTGAGATCGAAAGGAAACATGAAAAGGATCAGTATGATCATTATATGAAGCATCGATCCCATCCAGCTAAAATAATTGACATAGAAGTAACAAAAGCTGGAAAGTCTCACCTTCAAGTTGTCTATTGAAGACTTGAAGAAAAATAGAATAAATGAGATGGAATTGAAAAAGAAAGAGATTCTAGCTGAAGTTGCCAAGGTTGAAAGACAATTGTCAAGGCCACCCACAAAAGCCAAAGTGACTGGACCAAGGTCTTCAAGGAAGAACATTCGTGATGCTGACCTTTCTACCTTCAAGCCATTTTCTGATGATGCTGCTGAGATCGAAAGGAAACATGAAAAGGATCAGTATGATCATTATATGAAGCATCGATCCCATCCAGCTAAAATAATTGACATAGAAGTAACAAAAGCTGATGGATTGAAGCTCTTTGATTTGGTTGTCAAAAGAGAAGGAAGAGCAGCTGAAGAATACAATCAGGTTTCAGTGCACGAATTTGGGATTTCTGAGCATAGAGAGATGATCCAGATTCTGAGGGGGAAGCCAAAATCTGCTCTGATTGATGCATGGTTATCAAGAATACAACAAAAGATGCAAGCCAAGGTGGAGATGGAAGGCAGATTATTTGGAAAGAAGGATCATTCTCCACTGAAGAGGAAACCTACTGAAGCACCTTCTGGTTCAAGGCCTGCCAAGAAGTAGTTCCTTTTTCAGTTTATTATTTACTTGTAATTTTATTTACAAATGTAACACTTCAGTTTGTATATATATGTTACATGTTGTAACCAGCAAGTAGATGATAAGTTTAAGTTAGAAAAACAACAAGAAAATTCTGAGACATCAATGATCTATAAGATGTACTTAGAAAATTTTTATAACTTAAACAAAAACTTGCATTTCAGACTTACAAACATGTATAGATAGAAGTCTGAGATGCATGCACTATTTCAGAACAAATAGGGGGAATTTGTTGGGTCGAAAATCGACCAAGTATAATTTGTTCAGAAATAGCTGAAGCTCAGTGAAGAATACTTGTACAGAATTCTGAAGCCGTTCAGAATTAGTTCACTGAAGCCTCACTTCAGTTCAGATCAACGTATCAGAATACCATTCAGCTGAAGTCAAAGACTGAAGACTGAAGAAAGAGAATCAGCTCAGATGTGGAGCTCAGAAGTTGATTTTACCTGATCGAAGACTGAAGCATCTCAGTGTAAAGTACTTACAACACTTTACACCGATTACGAGGAAGCCTTTTTTACTTTACACGTCTTTACCCAGTTAATAGATTTATCTATTAATAAAGTACAAGGTTAAGTAAAAGGTTGGGAATAAAGTATGAAATGTCACATCAATTGACTTTCATACTTTACCTTAAAATATATGCATACAGGAATTATCTTTAATTCCTTAAATGCTCCCAACCATATTTGTACGGCCTGGTCCACATCAGCATGAACCTTGCCTATAAATATAAGGCTTCTCACAACTTGCAAATTGCTTGAAACTTTAGGCATTGCAACTTGTGAGATATACTCTAAGTAATTCTTAAGAGTATTTCCAAGTTATTAGATCACTTGTATTTCAGGATTGTTTAGATATTTACACTTTGGTGTTTATCTTTGTTCCGCAACAATCCTTGTATTTGTTTATATCAATAAATCAAATACATTGAAAAAGTACATCGTGTCTCAATGCTACATACTTGAAATATACATATTATTTATATAGTTTCAGCACTTATTGTTTCTTGTATTTACTTTCAGTACCTTTACCTTATTGTTTATCCTTATCTGGATCGTATTCTGAACTGGTCTACTTCCAGTTAGAATTACTTTCAGTACCTTTACCTTATTGTTTATCCATATCTGGATCGTATTCTGAACTGGTCTACTTCCAGTTAGAATTACTTGTCAGTCGGGTTTTAATCATCTACATTTGGGACCCATAAATCCCCCCCTTTTCTAACTTGTCCATTTACTAACCATCACTTTTCACTTGTTCTTGCTTAGCTAATAGCTTAAACATCTTTTATCTCATGTTGCTATTAGTTATATTAATAATCTTCTTCTTTATCTAGCAACCTAAATCACTGATTTTTCTGTTTATTCACATAAAATCACCATTACTAATATCATATACCCCTCATTTAGATGTAAAACATCAATAATTACATTTATTTTTTCTTCTCCATTACTACTTACTCCATTAATCCAAACATGACCACCTTTAAACTTTTACATTCATAATTATACTCTACACCGCATTCCTGTCTTTTCATTATCCTTATGGATTCTCCCCCACTTGGGCGAGAACCTTCTTTTCTCTGTTTCACTAGTAACATTTTTCTACTTTCTTTCATTTCCACTTATCAACTTCTAAATATTCTTACATTTTGTTTCTTATCTGCTCTTTCATCATCTTGTCATTTATTCTCTTATTCGTAACCTCAACATCGTATTCAACTCTATACTTTATACTTTAATTGGCATCTAATGGATTCTTATCAATTAACAAATCTTTATATGCTTTTCTTTTACCGTTAACGTTTTACATTTTATTATTATTTACAATAATCTTTTACACTCGCTTAACAAGGACTCTATCTCACATTCATGCACCGAAGTTAGTCAAAATAAACTCAATGACTTAACAATTTCATGTGCTATGATATAATATAATAATCAGATCTAGACATTTTTATTCTAAACTACAAACAAATTTTTCTTCAGAAGTCAACTCTTTTTCTAGATCCTGGATTTGACTACTAAAATTTAATCATATC
This sequence comes from Erigeron breviscapus, assembly GCA_034093135.1. Taxonomy (NCBI): domain Eukaryota; kingdom Viridiplantae; phylum Streptophyta; class Magnoliopsida; order Asterales; family Asteraceae; genus Erigeron; species Erigeron breviscapus. Next base: position 101,814,972 of record CM067168.1, read on the forward strand.
TCAACGTATATAGGTGTTCATTTTCCAATATAAATACTATTTTCTACCTTATAATGTGTCCATAAGATACTTACTCTTTACCTTTTACGTTAAATAATCATTTTGTGACGACATGATTTAAAACCCTTCTCAACTTTTACTTTAACATTAGCATACCCGCGTCTTGCAAAATCTTCGCAAAATGTTAACATACCCGCGTCTTGCAAATTAGCATTGAAATGAAATGAAATGACCAATTGGGCCTAGAAGAATTTCAATCTAATAAGTAATATCCATTAAAAGAATTTGGACCTCAGTGTAGCCCAATTACATTTCACGTTAATAACAGATTAAAAGTAATGGTTCTCTATTTATATTTCTTTAAAATTTAAAATCACATTAAAATTTTTAATTAAGCTTTTACTTCTTGGCTTAATTAGTTAGAATTCAAAACATGTCTATTTAACTCGACTATTGATAAACGCATCTTTTGATAAAACTGTCGTCTTCAATTATGTGAGCATTTTGCTCACATCAGAATTTGAACACAAGATCTCTCAATCTCCTGTTCCACTGTATACCAATCCATATATTGATGATTGGTGTCTTGATCACATGTTTAATCTTATGAAATTTAATCACACATATCATTTATAAAATTTCAAAAATCATTTTCCTTCTATCCTCAAGAATGAGAATGTTGTTTTTGACATATCATCCATTCTAATCTCTTTTGCAGACTCGACCCATTGGTTTAGGATTTAATGGACTTAATAACAAAAATACTTAACCCATTATGTCAATCAAAATTGTTTGCTTTTAACTTAGTAAATAAAAAACAACTGTATTGACTTAACCCGTACAGACATTATTTAATTATTCAGTCACTTAATTCATTTTGTCTTTAATGATTAAAAAAACAAACAGGCCCTAACAGTCAATTAATACTGTCAAAAATTATATTCTACATACCAATTTGCCATAGCAACAATTATGTCAAGCCGTCAATTTAACTTTACTCAAATAGCCATAATACAGTCTAAGTATTCCAAATGTAGTCTTTTATGATAGTGTAGCCAATTTTGAAACTATAGAAAACCTTCCCGACCCAAGATGTTCATAAACAACCGGATTTATAACAAGAAGACTTGCTTGACGAAAGTATATTTAGATCATTTCAATTTTCTACAAAATTCAACCCAAAAATGGCAAGCTTAAGATACTATAAGGTTAACTATTGTAAAATCTTATTCTCTGGAGTTGACTTTTGATTAATTCTCAAAGTCATCGCTGTACAAAACAAAAACACGCACCTCCATCTCTTATCACACAAAAACACACACACACACACAAACAACAACAACAGCAACAAACATATGTCTTCCAACAACCCGGCCCTTGATCCGGATACAGACTCTCCATCTAAACCGGGTCACCAATTAGCCCAGTTCGGAGCCGGGTGCTTCTGGGGTGTGGAGCTAGCTTTTCAGCGGGTAGAGGGTGTGGTGAAAACCGAAGTGGGTTACACACAAGGCCATGTTCATAACCCGAATTACAATTTGGTATGCACCGGAACAACCAAACACTCTGAAGTTGTTCGGGTCGAGTTTGACCCGACTGTTTGCCCGTACACCAACTTGCTTTCTCTCTTTTGGGATCGCCATGATCCTACTACCCTTAATCGCCAGGTATTCATTTTTCTTTTCTGTATAATATTTTACTGCTTGTTTGCCATAGTTAGTAAAATCTCATATTTATTGTGTTTTTTATTTTGATTTTCTAGTTTTTTTTTTTTTGTGTTAATATTGGCTTAGATATATTTTCCAGGTGTTGTTAGGGGTGTTTGCGATTTCTTATTTTTTTTTAAAAGTGCTTATATGTTTAGATAATAATGCTTATTTAAAGTTATTTTGAAAAGAGTGTTTGAGATTGCTCATTTTTAAAAGTGCTTATATGTTTAGAATGTATATTGACACAAATTCAAAGTGACTACTAAAGTATAAAAATTTTACTGAGACAGAAAAACTAAAGATTTTAAAAACAACTGAGCAAAGTAATCGTTCCGACTAAAAAGCGAGCTTTTGTGTGTGTATGTGTCTGTGTGTGTTAATTTTGTATATGCCTAATTTTGTTGGAAAATGTGTTCTTTATCTAGAAAGGTGATGTGGGTACCCAATATCGATCCGGGATCTACTATTACAATGAAGAACAGGCTCGTTTAGCAAAAGAATCGCTGGATGAAAGGCAGAAGGATTTTCAAGCTAAGATTGTGACGGAAATTCTCCCAGCCAAGAGATTCTACAGAGCGGAAGAGTACCACCAGCAGTACCTGGAAAAGGGTGGACATGCAGGTTCTAAACAGAGTGCGGCAAAGGGATGCAACGATCCAATAAGGTGCTACGGATGACAAAGTATGTTATTTTCTGAAACCATAGTACAATAAAAACCAGAGTAATGTTGTTTTCCTTTATTTCCCTTTCAAGTTAATAATAATTTTGAATAATTGCTATCAATCTAAACTTGTGAAGAACATAAATTTTTATTAGATAATTGTACACCATAAAAGTGTAATGATTACATCAAGATAATAAAATTTATAATGTTTAACGAATACAAATTAAAATTTAGCACTATTGAAAGGCGAACTTAATAATAAGTTTGTCTGACTTCCTTTCTTTGTTTGTGAGTGTGTGTGTCTTTGTGTAATCTAGAGTTCATCTCTGAGAGATGACATAGGAGATGATTTGGGGTTCTCAGCGTTGTTCTTGATGGGATAAGATGCCTCCATTGCTATGCCACATAGTCCTCTTTTATCGGATATTTCTCGCTCCATCCTAATGTATCCTTTTTCTCCCCATTCAGCTCCCCATGAGTTCTTTACAATCCAGTATTTAGTTCCATCTAGAGTTGTACCGTATCCAACGGCTGCCACTCCATGATCCAGTTCTGTTCCGCACTTTCCCTTATAAACTCCCTATTTGCATGAAGAAAAAACATATTTATATTTTAATTATTTAACCAAGTTTTCTTCTTTTAAGTTATACGAATTTGTGGTTAAAGAACCCCATCTTTACAATTCAGTTAAATATGTCCTTGTAAGTTTTAAGATATGTTCAGGATACCTATTTTTTTACATTTGCATAGTGACGGAATTATGCTCATTTAGTTATCAGGACAAAAATGTTGTTACCTCTTTATAGAACTGGAAATCAGAACCTCCGGCATCAATGGCAACAGAAACAGGCTGGTGGGCTACTGCTTTCTTTAGTGCTTCCTCGTTATTTTTAGGTACGTCCTCATGTCCATCGATTGATACCACAGGGGCATTCTCCTGATAAGAGGAAGTTAAAACATAAGAGTTTGGAGTCAAGCTGTTGAGATGATATAATTATTGCAATCATATTTAACATACTAATTATCTATGATTAAAGAAATATTTTTTGGGCAGAAAGTGTTTGGGTCCTCCCAGCGTGACCTGCTTCTACCAGCACAGAAAGTACCTGTTTTATCCCGTTACCCAACCCACACCTATTGGCCATATCTATTTCGCTTAAATAGGATGTACCTTTTTAGCATCACATCGACCGTCTGCAGCTGTGTAGGGATAGTAATCCTCTTTAGTTAGACCTCCCCTCTTTTTGATGAAGTCAAAGGCCAAGTCCATTAGACCTCCATTACACCCTGCGTTTTCTGCAGTGTCACAATCGACAAGTTCTTGCTCTGATAGCGATACTAGCTCCTTGGTTTTGATTTGATTTATTCCTTCAACAGCAACCACTGTTGAAAATGCCCAACAACTTCCTGTAATACAAACATATGAAAAGTTAAAAATACCCATAGAAAGTTCTACCCAATACATATTCCGTTGTACACTGGTACAAAACTTACCACACTGCCCTTGATCCTTGACAGGAGTAACAGCACCTTTCTTTCTCCAATCAACCAAAGTAGGGACCCTATCGACATCAGCATACATAAACGTCTTATTACCGATTCGATCACCCTGCAGCATCCTATGATGATGGATTTTGGAACCTGCGTAAATGCTTCTGAACTCATGGTTAGTCATGTCAGCAAACTTATTAAGTTGCAACTTATACGGCTTATCCATCTTGTTAGTTTCATGAACATGTAAAGCATTGGCTTTAAACACGTTGAATCGCCTCTGCTTCTCCTCGTTGTTTGTAGCCACTTTATGATGGCTTCTCCATCTCTCGTACATTTCCCAAAAACTATCCTCTGTTTCAAGCTCCTTTTCATGGAAATCAAAACTCCATGCAACGCCTATAACCAACGCCAAAGAAATAGAAACCAATAGAAACTTACTTATCGCCATTTTCTCGAAATATTTGCCTTTTATTTTATCAAATGGGGTTTGAGTAAAGATGATGAAAGTTGAGGACTTGGAGGGTGGTATATATAGAGGAAAAATCTAAGAATTGGTTGAGGAAGAATGCAAGAATGATCTTGAAATGAAGACAAGTTGAATATGAGTTAAATGAAAAGGTTCCTTATGGGCATGAACAACCATTAAGTTTCAATAACGTGGTCATGTTGAAATATTATCCAAAAAGTGTACTAAAATGGTAAAGTTATGTTGATAAAAACAGATTCAAGTAGGGATTAAATGACGGTTGAGTGAAGGATGTGTGGAAAATAAGGTGTGATGTATACATGATATACACGTTATGGGGCTATACAAATGAAGGAAAGGAGACAAATGCAATTGGTTTTTTTTTTTATCGTTCGCTTTTCTTTTTGTTGTTCGATTTACTATATTTAGTGTTTTTTTGGTTGCTTTAATGTTAAAAACAAGTTGTTGTATACTTTACTAGCGTAAAACCAGAAATTCTCATTTTATATAATTTTTTCTTTAAAAGGGTGATGCTTTTTAAATATGAATTTGCTATTCGTATATATATCGTATATGATCATAGAAAATTATTTTTAAGGACGATTATTTTTATGTAAACCGTTTGTTAACCATAGCCTAATAGTTAGCAAAATCCTTTTAAAGATTTATCGAATGCAATAATAGTTTGTGTGTTGTGTATATCAAGTTTTACCAAAGGGGAATTGCAAGTTGAAACCAAAAAGTATTTAGTCGTGCATCGTGGTTAACTTTCGGTTTTGCAATAATAATGGTCCTTATAACGGTTGGAAGTTATTTTTTATGGATTTTTATTTTCATGGACTATAAGTTCTAACCTTGATATATCATTCATATGTGAGGGAGCTATGATAGACATTTTTTTTTTATGCAATTGGTTTTTTTTTTTATCGTTCGCTTTTCTTTTTGTTGTTCGATTTACTATATTTAGTGTTTTTTTGGTTGCTTTAATGTTAAAAACAAGTTGTTGTATACTTTACTAGCGTAAAACCAGAAATTCTCATTTTATATAATTTTTTCTTTAAAAGGGTGATGCTTTTTAAATATGAATTTGCTATTCGTATATATATCGTATATGATCATAGAAAATTATTTTTAAGGACGATTATTTTTATGTAAACCGTTTGTTAACCATAGCCTAATAGTTAGCAAAATCCTTTTAAAGATTTATCGAATGCAATAATAGTTTGTGTGTTGTGTATATCAAGTTTTACCAAAGGGGAATTGCAAGTTGAAACCAAAAAGTATTTAGTCGTGCATCGTGGTTAACTTTCGGTTTTGCAATAATAATGGTCCTTATAACGGTTGGAAGTTATTTTTTATGGATTTTTATTTTCATGGACTATAAGTTCTAACCTTGATATATTTCAAAAAGGCATCTATGATAGACAGTTGCTTCCAATAATTATCCATAACAAATAATGGCAATAATTTGTTTCTTTTTCTTTTTTCAATAAAACAATTGAGAAGGGACACAATACTAATTTGGGAGGGTGGGCTAGTTAAAGGGGTGGCCTAGGTTTTTCCTTTTGAGACTTGTAAATCTTGTTGGAGAAGTAGAAGCAACTAGATTTATTATCAATCCTAATCATATCATAACAACTCATATTCTTATATTTCCTCATCTACTCAAATACTCCTGTTTGGTTGGTTGAAATGACTCCTGGAATGCATTTAGTCATTTTCTTTAGAACGACAAACTATGCTATGCTTATTCGTAAATTTTAGGATGAAATATTGGTTATCTCGAAAATCCCTCAATAATTCATCCTATAAATATAGGATGTGAGATAAGAATGTCGGATATGAGATAAGAACCCTGGTATAATACCATAAGTCCACCAACCCTATTCCATTGCTGTGTAATGAATTGAATAGCTCATTCAAAAAGTATAAAATTTCATCGATCACCATTTATTTTATTCTTCATGAAGGGACTAGTTTTTTCCATTTAGTCAACAAAATACAAAGGAAATGATCGACTACTTCATCCTTATTACTCGTATAATGATGAATTATCTATACTACATAATAAAAAGAATAGTCTTCCATGTTGAAAGTTACATGGAGGGAAATGTCTAAATTACCCTCCATAAAAAACTCTTCTTTTCATTTGTAGTTATTTACACACACGCAACTTTCTCTCAATATCTCTCTCTTTCTTTCATTTGTACCTTGTTAATGCTATCCGCTGCAACGCGCGGGTACCATGCTAGTATAGGGAAATAATTATTTGTAAAATTCGATATATCATTATATGAAGATGTTTGTGGCTTGTACCAATTTCCTTAGGGGGTATACACCCTACGAAAATGACTTTATTATCGTAATAATAACCTAAAATGATAAAATTGGCGGAATGTGTTTGTTTGTTTTTTGTTTTTTGTTTTTTTTTCTGAAAAGATGATGAATATGATGAATTTCAACTATGCCTAAAATTCTAGTATGGATATATGACAAAAGTAAAGATTAAATAGAAAACGAATGCAATTCATACGTCATTCATCAATCGAACTTTTAAGAATGTTTTTACTGCCCATATTTTTTAAGCATATAAATCACTAGCTCTTTGGTGCAACGTGACTGTGTTGATCGAGTGATGGTAACAGCAGGGTGGTTTTGTGATGGTCCGTGCATCAGTGAAAGATGGTGAGAAAAGAAGTAAAATATAAGAAACATTTAAAGTTTTTGAAGGAAATTAAAAGCCGTGGATATAGTTGTATTATAACCATCTCTTAATTTCTAAAGACTATCTTATAAGCAACTACTAGCATGGTACCCGCGCGTTGCGGCGGATACAATTGACACCACAAAATAATTCGATTTACACCTGCGTATATCAATCTCCGCAGTCTAAATAGAACTTGCTATGCTGCCTAGAGAAACTATGCTCATCATCCTCCAAATTTTGTGCGTAAACAGAATAAAATTTTGGTCAGTATATAAGACAAAACTTATCATAAATGGATTTCCAAATGCAAAGCATCACATATGATCAAAGAGTGGTATATTAGACAAAATACAAATTGAAGTAGTGTTTGCAAGTATCATACCCTCTTCTATTATTAAACAAAAGATGGAAAACTCAAATTTATTGAAACTCAAATCTGTTGATCATCATATATTATTAAACAAAAGATAGACAACCTGAAGCATGGTATGTTGCTTTTTGACACCTTGAAATTCAACCTCCAGGCTCCAGGACTGTTTCCTGTACAAAAACAAATATATTTCTTTAATTACTACAAATCCAAAGGATACAATATTACACATCAATATAAGCATTACTCCTAACTAATTTGATTAGTTAGGCTGATCATTCAATCACTTAAAGAATCACTTTTTTCTAAGATAGACATGGATTAATGATTTCAGTTCAAGACATAAACTTTCAAAAAAAAAATTAGAACATTATAAACTTTCAATTAAGTGACTTTCAACTTAGACAAGTAAGACACACAAACCCGATCGAAAGCTTTCAGTTAAACTTATGGTAACAGGACATGCGGGAAGTTGCTTGCCATTTGGGTCGTAGAGTAACCAGGTTGCCAATATCATTAAGTGCACAACAGCTTTTGTTTTGTCCCGCTGTAAGGTCATATTTACTACTGAAGTACCGATCAAATTATAATATAATGTGCAAATTAACTTAAAGCAATCATAAAAGTCAATAATATACATTGTATGCATCAAACAGTTTTAAGGTTTATGGAATGCACTTACTGACCAGCTCTGCTTTCCCATTTTTCAATCTTGTGTTCTAATCATTCTACAGACGTATATTCCAGTTTTCAGAACCTTCCTCTATTCATTAGTCAAAAAGCGTTGCTTGACTCATACCCAGCCCATACAACCCACCCGAATTGCCACCTTTAGTTGACAGTGAGTATTTTAAATCAAAAAACATGACTTGAAAATGAACAGCATGTAGAATAGTGAGTACCTCAATGGAAGGCATAGTAAGAGGGACATGGAGATCGAAAAAACAATAAAGGTGCTTCAATGGATGGCTCCATCCGAGACCTCTCCGCCATTTGGATGGTTCATGGTTGGGGAAATCTTCTCATGATTATCAGCCTGCAACAAAGCAAAAAAAAAACAGATCACCTTAGTCATTGCATATTCAAAGCCTAAAAGGACATAGATAAAATCGTTACGATATAAACTGTAATGAGTAATGACCCTTACATGATTTAGGCCTTGCCACTAACACGAATCACAATTAGGGGCTATTTACTTAAGGCTTTTATAACTCGTAATTTAAGATACTAAATAAACTTACACAAATCAAGTTTGGGAAGACATGAAATCTAAAATAGTTAATTGGGTCTTGATCGAACTTCAGTTTTAATTATGCCGAGAACAATCATCTCCAGCTATGTATCTTGTTTGATATCATGTGGTAATGTATAATTATCCGATATATTAGTTTTCATTGTTCCGTATAACAATTTCAACGCATTTACCCAAACCACCATTTTACTGTAACGAATAATTACATCATACCCTAAGCATGACTGCATGAGAGAATGAGAACATGACAGATGAATCATATAACATTACCAGCTATTAACACCATATCCAACAAACTCAAAATTAGTATGTTAGGTCCAGATTTACTGGACTCGCTCCAGACTCGACTACTGGAGCCTTACTGAAGATCTGTCCAAAAATGATAATTACTGGACCTACTCCAGACTTGGAATCTGGAGTCCCTCTGAAGATTTGTTCAGAAATAATGGAAGACCAGTGAGCAAATACTTGTATAGGAAATCTGGAGTATTCCAGATTAGCTCACTGGACTTCACCCCAGTCCAGATCTATTCTACTGAAGACGTTCTCACTGAAGTCAAAGACTGAAGTCAGAATAAAGAAGACTGACAAATGGCGGAGTCCACTGGAGTCTTACCAGATCTACGACTGGAGGATTGTTAGTGTTCTAGACCTTACAAGTCTGAACACTGATATCGAGGAATTGACTTTTTGCCTTTACACACTTTCCAAAGAACATTCCACTTGTTCTTTACCAAAGTGCTTACGTGTGTAAAGGTGGTTGGTTAAAAGGATTATTGTCATATTGATGTGACTTTATCCTTGTACCTTAACCAATACATTTAATGATCTTGTCGGTTCATTAAATGCATGCAACCATATTTGTACGGCACAAATTCACTAGTGAATTTGTTTGCCTATAAATACAAAGTCATTTCTTCGTTAAAATTACTTTTAGCATTAAAGGTGAATTTGTCTAAATACTCTCCATCTTAAACAGGGATACTTCACAACTTTAAGTATCTCGATCCAAAAGAGTTATTTGGCAAATATAGATCATTTGTAATTCATAGGTTGTTAGGATACTTACATACTTGTATTATCTTGATTCCGCACAACCTTGTATTTTATTTAACATCATAAATAAAATACACTTGAAAAATTACATTGTGTTTCACCTTTAATTTATTGCTTTTATTCTTGTATTACTTTGTTTATATTATTGCATTTATATTCAAGTAATACTAGTCCATTCTAGTGCTTATTAGACTTGTAGTATTTTACACTTCTGAGTTAACCATCGAGTTTGGGACTTTACAATTGGTATCAGAGCAGAAGGCTAAACATTGCCTAGATCTGCTTCTTTGATGGCCAACTCAGAAAATACTCAAGGAAATTTTAATTTTGGTCCTGATCCTAATGCTAATGCTAATGTTAATGATCAAAATAATCAAAATAATGAACCACCTGTTAACACTAATCCACCACCTCCTCCTCCTACTCCTGCTTCTCCACATGTGCATGTGCACTATTCAAATAATCCTGTTCCTAAATTCAGTGGGAATAGCGATGAATTTGGTACGTGGAAGGCTAGGATGATATTACATATCACTGGTATTGAGAGAAACATGATGAAAATTTTAAACGAAGGACCTTATGTGCCCATATCACCTCTCAATTCTCTTCTTGATCCTACTGGTTCTAGAAGAGGGAGGAACATTGGTCTGAAGAGGAGAGGAGATTGGTAAATCTAGATACCCTTCTCAAAAACATGATCCTCGGGGCTGTTCCAGAAACCCTAATTCCCACTTTAGCTCTTTTTCCCAGTGCTAAAACCATGTGGGATGAACTAATGAACCAGTTTGAAGGAGGAGATGACACCATTGTCACCAGAAAAGTCTCCTTAAACAAGAGGTATGAGTCATTTTTGCTCAGCCCAATGAGTTTCTCACTGGTACTTACACCAGATTTATGAGTATCATAAACCAGTTGAGAGGTCTCGGGGTTGAAAAAGACAAGGATATACTTCTGGAGAAATTTTGTGATATTTTACCCACCAAATTGTCTCACATGATCCTGGTCTTACGACAAGGTAAAACTCTGCACACACATACTCTTTCAACTTTATATGGAGCTTTCAGGTACACTGAAGAAAATCAATCTCAGAGAGTGGTGGCAGAACAAGATTCTTATAACCATGCCTCCAGTAGTTCCAATGTGGTTAGTCATACTGAACCACAAAGTACAGCACTGATATCTTCTGAGAATGTATTTTCTATGAAGAAGATGGTGTCTGAACTCATGGATTCTGGAGAAGCCAGTCAGATCTCTCCAGACTGTGATGAAGTTGAAGATGATGACCTGGTTACTATGATTGCTAAAACGTTTAACCGTTTCAAAGCAAGAGCAAATAGGCCATCTGGACAATTTGCATCCAGTTCTTCAACTGGTAAGACCAATTTGACATGCTTTAAGTGTGGTCATTTCATGAAAGATTGCAGATCCAGTCAGTTTGTATCCCAGCCTGGTCCATTTAATTCAAATAAAAAGCCTGATGATAGCTATAAACTGAAATATAAAAAGCTTAAGGCTCAGATTGCTCTCATGGCACAACAAATGGAAAATAATAATAAGTGCATGATCGCAACAACTGAAGAGAAATGGGTTCCTTCTGATGATTCATCTGCTGATGAAGAAGAAGAAAGAGATTGCTATTACATGGCTCTGGCAGACGAAGAGCACCTGGTGAAAGAAGATGTCACATCTGGACGATGGATGGACATTGTTATCAAGAAGGTTAGTGATTATGATTCTGAAACTGACCAAGAATTAAAACTGGACATAGCTGAAGCTCTTAATGCTGATTTATTTTTTGTTGAAACTGTTAGATCTGACTGTGTAAATGGTCTAGAAACAGATTTTTCTGAAATAACTGTTTTAAAATCAAAATTAAAAGAACTTCAGGACATTGAACTGGCATTTCAAGCCCAGGTTCTGGTAACTGAACAATTGATTCAAGAAAAACAAGATCTTGAAGTCATTTTAGAGAAAGAAAAACTGGTGATTAAATCATGGCTTGAAATCAGAAAGCCATATGATGCAGGAGTAAATCAATTTCTCACACAAAAATGTGCTTATTTAGATGGAAATACTCATGTTGCATCATTAATCCCAGTAATTGACCGTTTACCAGAGGGATTCAGGCCCGTTACTGTTTATGATGAGCCTGTAACTCCTAAGGCCAATATTTTCCCAGTTCAATCCCCAGAGGTTAAGACTGGAGCATTCCAGATGACTGCTCCAGTTAAAAAGGTCAATCTGAAGAAACCTTTGCCTCAGACCAATCCCCTACCTAAGCCTAGAACTGGAAAGGCTCAGGTATCATCTGATGAAAATGTTTTGTCAAGGTTAGAGAGCCAATGTTTTGATTCAATTGCCAATGTTTTGATTCAATTACTGACTCGTCAATTTCAAAGTTTTAATGCAAGATTAAACTTTATTGAGGGTACTTCAATTCCAATGTTTTGATTCAATTCCAATGTTTTGATTCAATTCCAATGTTTTGATTCAATTCCAATGTTTTGATTCAATTCCAATGTTTTGATTCAATTCCAATGTTTTGATTCAATTCCAATGTTTTGATTCAATTCCAATGTTTTGATTCAATTCCAATGTTTTGATTCAATTCCAATGTTTTGATTCAATTCCAATGTTTTGATTCAATTCCAATGTTTTGATTCAATTCCAATGTTTTGATTCAATTCCAATGTTTTGATTCAATTCCAATGTTTTGATTCAATTCCAATGTTTTGATTCAATTCCAATGTTTTGATTCAATTCCAATGTTTTGATTCAATTCCAATGTTTTGATTCAATTCCAATGTTTTGATTCAATTCCAATGTTTTGATTCAATTCCAATGTTTTGATTCAATTCCAATGTTTTGATTCAATTCCAATGTTTTGATTCAATTCCAATGTTTTGATTCAATTCCAATGTTTTGATTCAATTCCAATGTTTTGATTCAATTCCAATGTTTTGATTCAATTCCAATGTTTTGATTCAATTCCAATGTTTTGATTCAATTCCAATGTTTTGATTCAATTCCAATGTTTTGATTCAATTCCAATGTTTTGATTCAATTCCAATGTTTTGATTCAATTCCAATGTTTTGATTCAATTCCAATGTTTTGATTCAATTCCAATGTTTTGATTCAATTCCAATGTTTTGATTCAATTCCAATGTTTTGATTCAATTCCAATGTTTTGATTCAATTCCAATGTTTTGATTCAATTCCAATGTTTTGATTCAATTCCAATGTTTTGATTCAATTCCAATGTTTTGATTCAATTCCAATGTTTTGATTCAATTCCAATGTTTTGATTCAATTCCAATGTTTTGATTCAATTCCAATGTTTTGATTCAATTCCAATGTTTTGATTCAATTCCAATGTTTTGATTCAATTCCAATGTTTTGATTCAATTCCAATGTTTTGATTCAATTCCAATGTTTTGATTCAATTCCAATGTTTTGATTCAATTCCAATGTTTTGATTCAATTCCAATGTTTTGATTCAATTCCAATGTTTTGATTCAATTCCAATGTTTTGATTCAATTCCAATGTTTTGATTCAATTCCAATGTTTTGATTCAATTCCAATGTTTTGATTCAATTCCAATGTTTTGATTCAATTCCAATGTTTTGATTCAATTCCAATGTTTTGATTCAATTCCAATGTTTTGATTCAATTCCAATGTTTTGATTCAATTCCAATGTTTTGATTCAATTCCAATGTTTTGATTCAATTCCAATGTTTTGATTCAATTCCAATGTTTTGATTCAATTCCAATGTTTTGATTCAATTCCAATGTTTTGATTCAATTCCAATGTTTTGATTCAATTCCAATGTTTTGATTCAATTCCAATGTTTTGATTCAATTCCAATGTTTTGATTCAATTCCAATGTTTTGATTCAATTCCAATGTTTTGATTCAATTCCAATGTTTTGATTCAATTCCAATGTTTTGATTCAATTCCAATGTTTTGATTCAATTCCAATGTTTTGATTCAATTCCAATGTTTTGATTCAATTCCAATGTTTTGATTCAATTCAATGTTTTGTCAAGGTTAGAGAGCCAATGTTTTGATTCAATTGCCAATGTTTTGATTCAATTACTGACTCGTCAATTTCAAAGTTTTAATGCAAGATTAAACTTTATTGAGGGTACTTCATCTGGCCCTAGACAAAATACAAAACCTTTTTCCAAGAAAGATAAATTTATTTCTCCAGTTGAGAAAAAGAAAAAGGTTTCAAAACTATCAACCCCAGTGGTCTTTTCAACTAAGACCACTGTTGAAGAAAGTGAACTAAACCAGATTGCTCCAGGGACCTATAAGGGAGGGTCCAGTGAACCCATCAGTCGATGAGTTCCCAAATCTAACTGATAATATCTGGTGGATGTGCAGGGCGATCGAAAGAAATATATCTGGTATCTTGACAGTGCAGTTGGCAGGACGATGACCGGATGTAAGACCCTGCTGGAGGAGTTCACCATTTCTGATGGACCCTCCATTACTTTTGGAAATGATGGTTGTGGAAAGACTGAGGGATACGGTGTTCTGAACAATGGACAAGTCAAGTTCAGACGAGTTGCATTTGTGAATGGTTTGAAATATAACCTGATCAGTGTAAGTCAACTGTGTGATGATGGCTATCAAGTTCTATTCAATATTGCTCAGGGTATCGTATTCAACAAGGACTGGAAGGTAGTGTTGATTGCTCCCAGAAAAGGGAATGTGTACGTGATGGATATGGAAAGCTCTCCTTCAGAGCAGTGTTTCTATACTCAAGCTGATGAAGACACAAACTGGTTATGGCACAAAAGGTTATCTCATTTAAATTTCAAAAATATAAATAAGTTGTCTAGAAAACAACTTGCAGATGGGATACCTTTAGTTTCCTTCAAAAAGGAAAGGCCATGTCCAGGATGTGAGATAGGTAAGCAGAAACGTACCAATTTCAAGACAAGACAGAATTTCAGCATATCTGAACCTCTTCATATGCTTCATATGGACCTATTTGGTCCAGTGAATGTTCAGACTCGTGCTGGTAAAAGATACACCCTGGTGATCGTAGATGAATTTTCCAGATATTGTTGGGTTATCTTTCTCAGGTCTAAAAGTGAAGCTGCTGCTGAAATCACCAGTCTTATCAAGCAAATTGAGCTCAAGTACACGCGAAAAGTGTGTCAGTTAAGAAGTGACAATGGAACAGAATTCCAGAATGCAACTCTGGAGTCATTCTGTACTGACACTGGCATCTCCCAGAATTTCTCATCAGCCCGCTCTCCAGAGCAAAATGGAGTTGTGGAAAGGAAGAATCGAACGCTGATAGAAGCTGCCAGGAGTATGCTTGCTGAATCTGGTCTGTCTACCAGTTTCTGGGCTGAAGAAATTGCTACTGCTTGCCACACCCAGAACCGGTCAGTGTATGTGAAGCGACACAAAAAGACAGCCTACGAAGTCTTAAGAAATAGAAAACCAAATATTGGTTATTTTCACGTTTTTGGATGTCAGTTTACATCCTGAACGACTCCAGTCAGTTAGGCAAATTCGATGCCAAAGCTGATGAAGGGTATTTCTTGGGCTATTCAGCCATTCGCAAGGCCTTCAGAGTCTACAACAAGAGACTGGAGAAGGTCCATGAGTCAATTCATGTCACATTTGATGAATCAAATGCTGCAATCAATAAACAGCCAATCCTTGGTACTCCCCCAGTAACTCCAATTGTCTTCTGTGAATCTGATCCTATCAACTACAATAAAGATTCAGAAGACACAGTTTCCAGTCATCCTGATCTGGAACCTGTTCAGAAGAAGAAACTCTCCAGTGGTACTCCATTCTATCCTTCTATTATTTTCAAACTACCCTCTGAAATTAATATTGGATCAGATGTTCGTACTACTCCCCAAGTATCAGTATCAGTTGAGAGCATACCAGAATGTGTTCAAATGAAGAATTTCAAACTGAACCAGTACTTCAAGAAATGCCTTTAAATGATGAATTTCAAACTGAACCAGTACTTCAAGAAATGCCTTTAAATGATGAATTTCATGATGCAAATCGTGATTTAAATGATTCAGATGAAGATGTTGAAATAGTCTGGCAGGATCCTCATCCTAAAACTCAACTGAACACTTGCACTGATATTGTTGTCAGTAACAATCCTGGTCAGTACTCCAGATGGACAAAAGCTCATCCTATCGATCAGATCATAGGTGACTCCAGTAGAGGAGTTCAGACCAGAAGAGCCTCCAGTGATCAATGCTTATATGTCAGTTTCTTATCACTGAATGAACCAAAGAAGATTGACGAGGCTATGGAAGATCCAAGCTGGGTGACTGCTATGCAAGAAGAGCTTCACCAGTTTGAAAGGAACAAGGTTTGGTACCTGGTCCCTTTCCCAGTTGGCAAGAAAGAACCAATTGGAACAAGATGGGTCTTCAGGAACAAGGTAGATGAAGATGGCCACGTAATCAGAAACAAGGCCAGACTGGTAGCACAAGGCTACTGCCAGTCAGATGTCGATTTTGATGAATCATTTGCTCCAGTGGCTAGACTTGAAGCGATCAGAATATTTTTAGCATTTGCTGCTCATCATCAGTTCAAGGTCTACCAGATGGATGTAAAGAGTGCTTTCTTGAATGGAAAGCTTGAAGAAGAAGTTTATGTCAGACAACCACCAGGTTTCGTTGATGAAAAGCATCCACATTGGGTATATCGTCTGGACAAAGCGCTTTATGGCCTCAGACAAGCCCCACGTGCCTGGTATGACACTCTGACTAAACATTTATTGAAAAATGGTTTCAAAAGAGGTGCAATTGACAATACCTTATTTATTCTTCATGAAAAAGGTAATCTGTTAATGGTACAAATTTATGTTGATGATATTATTTTTTGCTCTACTGATGATAAAATGTGCAAGAAATTTTCGAAAATAATGTCAACTGAATATGAAATGAGTTTGATGGGTGAATTAACGTATTTTCTTGGACTCCAGATTAAACAGACCAGAGATGGTATTTTTATTAATCAGGAAAAATATGTTAGAGATCTTTTAAAGAAATATGATATGAACTCTTCACCATCTAAACCCTCTCCAATTTCTGCACCATTAACACTGGACTCAGATCCAGATGGTAAACCAGTGAACACCACTGTCTATAGAGGCATGGTTGGTTCACTGATGTATTTAACTGCCAATAGACCAGATATTATGTTTTCAACATGTTTATGTGCCAGATATCAGTCTAATCCAAAAGACTCTCATATGCTTGCTTCAAAGCGCATACTGAAGTACCTTAAGGGTATCCCCAGTTTGGGTCTTTTGTATCCCAAAGGCTCAGGCATGGATCTAATGGGTTATTCAGATTCAGATCATGCAGGTTGTAAGATAGACAGGAAATCCACTACTGGTGGATGTCATTTCTTTGGTGGCAAACTGGTCAGCTGGACCAGTAAGAAGCAAACTTCAGTTTCATTGTCCACTGCTGAAGCTGAATACGTGTCTGCAGCCAGTTGTTGTGCTCAGATACTCTGGATGAAGAACCAGTTGCTTGATTATGGTATTAAGTATTCAAAGACTCAAATCTTTTGTGATAATACCAGTGCCATTGCTATCTCGAACAATCCAGTCATGCACTCCAAGACGAAGCACATTGATCTCAGGTATCATTTTATCTGTGATCATATTATGAAAAACAACATTGAACTCCATTTTATTCCCACTGACAAACAACTCGCTGACATTTTTACTAAACCTCTGGATGTCAAAACTTTTGAATATCTTGTTGGTGAGTTGGGATTGTTAAACCTTAAATCTTGGAACCTTAGTATTGAACGCCGTTGTGTACTACTGGGGATCCTTGATTTAAAGATCTATAAATCTATGACTGTTTAGATATCGAACGCCTCAGTGTACTATCTTTGCATTAATAGATTTCTGGATCAACTTCCAGGGGGAAAGACTTGAAAGATATTTTTGTTCTTAAAAATGTTTTAAGTTCAGGGGGAATTTATTAATTTATTTTCTCACTGGACAAAATTTTCCAGAAAATATTACTGGTACCTTGTAAATGTGTCCCTCTCACTGGTTAGATAGGTTGAAGTGCATGTTTGAGGTGACTTTTGTCTCCTTGTAAATGTGTCCCTCTCATTTGTCTGTATTAGTTGACGTGCATGTTTGAGGTTACCAGTCTCTTTCAAATGGTTTTCACTGGTACTTTACTGGAGTGTCCCTCTAGTGTACCATCAGTGCATGCTTCACTGGACTAATCCACCAGTGATACTGTCCAGATGCATTGATATGTCAGTCATAATATTTTTTAAATACTTGGTCATTGTGCGTGCCACGTAAGCAAAATCTTTTGAAAAGATATTTATCTTGATATTTATCTTATTATCCTACGTGGCATGTAAATTTTTCAAAGAAATGATGGTATTTTTACCTTGGGAAGACAAAAAGTGCAACTTGATACTGTTTTTGGGCATTCCAAGGGGGAAAAGTCGTCTGTTCCAGAAGAAGGTTTGGTTAGGAAACAGAAAGAAGTTGTTGCTAGTGCTATTGAAAAAGCCTTTGCTACTGAAAGCATCGTGCAACAAGAACAAGTGACTGGTACTGATGCCGGTGCACAAGAAGCAAAAAGGGCACTTGGCACTGAAGCCATTGTGCAGGTTGAAGAGGCAGCTGGTACTGATGCCAGTGAGCCCCAGTTCGAAGCTTTCCCAAATATCATAAGTACTCAAAAGTCAGTAAAAAGAAAGCAACATGTGATATCTGGAGAAGAGACTGAGATTGCTGGAAGTTCATCAGAGTTTCCCACTGCTGATGATGACACCTCGAAGAGACTGGAGCAAGAATGTATAATGATAGAAATCTTCAAGAAAAATCAAAAGGATGAACTGCTGGCCCACCAAAGGGAGATGGCAAATATGGGGACTCTGGATTCGTACAATGCTGGCAGGTTGGGCATTCATATTGATGTGTACAAAAAGATGAAGGATGACCCCAGAGTTCATCAATGTCTGAATGCATTGGATGATGTACACATTCGCTCCAGGTACTCTGAAGAAGAACAAGTCTATGATGCAGTTACATATGGTGTCAGTGTAGTGGAACTGATCAGACAGAGAACAGAGGAACTGGTGAACCTCCAGAGAAAGATTAGAAAGAATGCTGGTGCTCTGGAGATAGAGTACAGGAAGAAGATTAAAGGCTTGCCAAAACTTACTGCCAAACAGCTCAAAGCAATTAAAGATGCAGATCTGAGCACATTCATTCCTCTGGATACTTCACTCAAAATTAATCGTGAACTCCAGTCTGCCATGGAACAGCAGAGAGTATCCAAGGAAACTGAATATATGATCCAGATGGCTAAGCAAATAGCCAAATATAATGAAATGTTGAAATTCAGGGCTGATGCCAGAAGGATCATAGGTGCTGAAATCAAACTCGCTGAAAATCATGAAGGCATGACCAGGTTTAATATAAAGTTGACCAGAGAGGGTAATTTTACAGATGAAAGGAAGAATGCATCAGTCCAAGCTTTTGGATGGACTGAACTGAAGGAGATGGGATTAACTTTCAAAGGAAAAACTGATTTGTCTCCTGATGTAAAGGCATTTATGAAGAGGATTGAAAAGGTTTGGAAAAGAATACAACAAATGGAAGTTGTTCTGGGTATGAGACCACCTGTTTCAGTACCATCCTCTCCATCACCAAAGAGAAAGGCTTCTGAAGATGCTCCTGGACAGACATCGAAGAGAAGGGCCTAACTCTTGTATCGTTTACTTGTATTTGTATTTAAATTCACAAAATTGTAACTTATTTTCTGTTGATGGCTGTAAATATAGTTGCATATTTTGTTTCACAAAGTAAATGATCAGATTTAGTCTAAGTTAGAATTAAAAGATGAAACTGGAACACTGATGATCTATAAAGTGTTTCCCAGTAACAATAAATTTTTAGACTAAGTCAAAACAAGTGTTTTTCAAGCATACAAAGTTGTATAGATATAAGCTTGAAAAACCTTGCATTATTTCTAAACAAATAGGGGGAATTTGTTAGGTCCAGATTTACTGGACTCGCTCCAGACTCGACTACTGGAGCCTTACTGAAGATCTGTCCAGAAATGATAATTACTAGAACAACTCCAGACTTGGAATCTGGAGTCCCTCTGAAGATTTGTTCAGAAATAATGAAAGACCAGTGAGCAAATACTTGTATAGGAAATCTGGAGTATTCCAGATTAGCTCACTGGACTTCACCCCAGTCCAGATCTATTCTACTGAAGACGTTCTCACTGAAGTCAGAATAAAGAAGACTGACAAATGGCGGAGTCCACTGGAAGTCTTACCAGATCTACGACTGGAGGAATTTGTTAGGTCCAGATTTACTGGACTCGCTCCAGACTCGACTACTGGAGCCTTACTGAAGATCTGTCCAGAAATGATAATTACTAGAACAACTCCAGACTTGGAATCTGGAGTCCCTCTGAAGATTTGTTCAGAAATAATGAAAGACCAGTGAGCAAATACTTGTATAGGAAATCTGGAGTATTCCAGATTAGCTCATTGGACTTCACCCCAGTCCAGATCTATTCTACTGAAGACGTTCTCACTGAAGTCAGAATAAAGAAGACTGACAAATGGCGGAGTCCACTGGAAGTCTTACCAGATCTACGACTGGAGGATTGTCAGTGTTCTAGACCTTACAAGTCTGAACACTGATATCGAGGAATTGACTTTTTGCCTTTACACACTTTTCAAAGAACATTCCACTTGTTCTTTACCAAAGTGCTTACGTGTGTAAAGGTGGTTGGTTAAAAGGATTATTGTCATATTGATGTGACTTTATCCTTGTACCTTAACCAATGCATTTAATGATCTTGTCGGTTCATTAAATGCATGCAACCATATTTGTACGGCACAAATTCACTGGTGAATTTGTTTGCCTGTAAATACAAAGTCATTTCTTCGTTAAAATTACTTTTAGCATTAAAGGTGAATTTGTCTAAATACTCTCCATCTTAAACAGGGATACTTCACAACTTTAAGTATCTCAATCCAAAAGAGTTATTTGGCAAATATAGATCATTTGTAATTCATAGGTTGTTAGGATACTTACATACTTGTGTTATCTTGATTCCGCACAACCTTGTATTTTATTTAACATCATAAATAAAATACACTTGAAAAATTACATTGTGTTTCACCTTTAATTTATTGTTTTTAGTCTTGTATTACTTTGTTTATATTCTTGCATTTATATTCAAGTAATACTAGTCCATTCTAGTGCTTATTAGACTTGTAGTATTTTACACTTCTGAGTTAACCATCGAGTTTGGGACTTTACATAGTATTACTAACAATGGAAATTTTATAAGACAAATTCAATTTCAAAGGCGCCTACTTATACCTGATGATTGGATTGTATAGCAATATATGGTTCAAATGAAAGAACCAAATATACCCTCAAGGCCTCAATAAAATACTTTTTTAAGTTATTTGATTATTGGAAAGTACCTTATTTCTTCATCATTTGTAGGCATTTCATCAAACACATAAAATGCCTCCGTGTGAGAGAGATCCCACAAATTACAATAACCTGCAACAGCAAAAACCACCTCGTTTAAGAACTCTTTATGCACCATCTTAATAATCAAAACTCGTTATTATTGGAAGAAGAATATTACTTTCAACTACAAACAAAAATCACCTCGTTTGAATTTTTTCTATGAAACCAACTGTTCCAATGAAGGTAGTGTGGTTAAAACATGTTATATAAACAAATCATCCAGCAAAACTATAAATTTCCATAAGAAATTCTAAATCTGAAAATAATTAAAAACCAATTAATAATTTGGGTTGACCCATTTAACAGGTCGACCCGCCAACCTGAAAAGAATTTAAATTTATATAATTTTTTTTAATAGGTCGACCCGCCAACCTGAAAAGAATTTAAATTTATATAATTTTTTTTAATAGGTCGACCCACCAACCTGAAAAGAATTTAAATTTATATAATTTTTTTTAATAGGTCGACCCGCCAACCCGAACCCAACCCGAAAAAAATCAGGTTAGGGTTGTGAAATCTCGACCCGTCAACCGATTTTTTTCAGGTTGGTGGGTTGGGTTCGGGTTGACAGGTCATGGGTCAGGGTTGAAATTTCTGACCTGAAATTTTTAGTGGGTTGGGTTAGGGTCAGAGTCGACCCGCCAACCTGAAAAGAATTTAAATTTATATAATTTTTTTTAATAGGTCGACCCACCAACCTGAAAAGAATTTAAATTTATATAATTTTTTTTAATAGGTCGACCCGCCAACCCGAACCCAACCCGAAAAAAATCAGGTTAGGGTTGTGAAATCTCGACCCGCCAACCCGATTTTTTTCAGGTTGGTGGGTTGGGTTCGGGTTGACAGGTCATGGGTCAGGGTTGAAATTTCTGACCTGAAATTTTTAGTGGGTTGGGTTAGGGTCAGAGATTTTCGACCCGCCAACCCGAACCCAACCCGAAAAAAATCAGGTTAGGGTTGTGAAATCTCGACCCGTCAACCCGCCAACCCACTAACCTGATTTTTTTTGGGTTGACCCATTGGGTTAACAGGTCGACCCGCCAACCTGAAAAGAATTTAAATTTATATAATTTTTTTTAATAGGTCGACCCACCAACCCATTTGACCCGCCAACCTGCCAACCCATGACCCATTTGACCTGAAATTTACCCACCGACCCGCCAACCTACCAACCCACGACCCATATGACCTGTTTGACATGAAATCAACCTGTCAACCCGCCAACCCACCAACCCATTTGACCCGCCAACCCGAAACTCGACCCGTCAACCCGATTTTTTTCAGGTTGGTGGGTTGGGTTCGGGTTGACAGGTCATGGGTCAGGGTTGAAATTTCTGACCTGAAATTTTTAGTGGGTTGGGTTAGGGTCAGAGATTTTCGACCCGCCAACCCGAACCCAAAATTTGCAATTATATAATATATAACAATTATAGAAGGCTTAGTTAGATATAAACGACATATACATACATACAGATATAAACATGAAATATATATAAATACATTTTTCTATATATAAAGCTATCGGAAAGCGATTACTTGGCGCTCTCCTAGCTCGTTATGTCAGCAATTTCTCATGTGGCGTTACGAGAGCGATCGGAATGGCACGTAGCAGCCACACATTGATGTGTAGGGTCCACATAAACATGAAAGCCATAATAGATGTACCCTTTATATTAAAAAAACGGTTGTTGTTTCGAACCCGGAACCCCATTTATTCGCAACGCGCCTCAACCAGTCGAACCAAAGAAGGTTTTGTTAATTGTTCTCAAACTCACTATTGATAAACTGTCATTTCGATCACTATTTAACTTTAGGAACATATTCTTCCCTCCCATCGGTGACAACTCTTTCCCCTCAATGCTTTCAATTTTTCCATCTCTAAAGATAACCTCAAATCCCTAAACTTTAGGGATTTAGGGTTTTAAAATAATGGCTACATCCCTCTATATATCATATATATGATATATCATATATACATCATATCATATGAACGCAGGTTTTTCTTTTTATACCCACTAACAGCATCACGAAATCAATACCTACTCCAGGTAACAATTTTCGATCCTTTCACTGTATTTTAGTTTAATCAATCTTTTTTTGAATGTTTGTGAATAGAAATCATGAAAATTGTTATATGTATATAGGGGTTTTGGAATGGTTTTGAAAATATAAATCATATTTGATTAAAATGGTTTTTTCGAGATACATAGATCCATTCCTTCCATATCGATATAACAGGCTTCCATAATTTTTTCCCATTTCCTTGCTGATGATAACCTTAAATCCCTACATCTAAGGATTAAGGGCTTTTAAATCAGATGGATCTAATCAATATTTCAATTACTCGCATCGAAAGTTTCTCAATTTCCACTATAGATCTCATACTTTCGATACTTTCATCCAGGTATGTTTTATTTTTTTTAAGCATAAATATCATTGCTTCTTGCATTTTCATTAATGACTTGCTGTTGTGAATTCATATTTATGTTTTGATTTCTTGTGTTCTTATTCCCTCAATCCGTTTATTGTTAAATTAATTATTGCTACAAAAAAATGAGTGTAACCGATATATGTGTTTGAATTTATCTGTATATTACTTTAATCTTAATTTGTATGTTTGTATCTATAGTTGAATTATATTTGTATGGGTTTTGTTTTTGAAGTCAGGGATGTTGTTATATATTTGTGGATACACATATGGAGTCAGGAATGTTGTTATATCCGGTTCCAGTTGTTAGAAAAAAAGTGTATCTTAGATCATGGTTATTATAAGTTTCTCAAGTAATTCTGAATGTTTACACATGAGGTAACAACCTGTCAACAGTATCATTCTTAATTTAGATGACTTGGCATTCTATAACTTCATGAATTTCATTTGATATATGAAACATTTGATTACATTGGTTTTGTTTTGATATAATGTTTGGTTAATGACTGTATTTGGTCAATCTTTACAAACATGCGCCATGATGATGGTTTAAGAATGCACTATTTGCTAAATACATAGAGATTACGTTTTTTATTTGCTAAATAATTGTCGTTATGCTCACCCGTCAACAATATCATTCTTAAATAAGGTCAATTAGCAATCTAAATTTCATGAATTTCATTTGATATATGAAACCTTTAATTACATGGATTTTGTTTTGGTATAATGTTTGGCTATTGAATGTATTTGGTGAATCTTTAGAACCATTGGTTTGCCATGATGATGGTTTAAGAATGTATAATTTGCTAAATATATAGAAATTGGGGACATCACTTTAAGTGAGTGCAAATGGGTTGAAAGAGCAGGCTCTTTCTTCCCCTTACCACATTTATCCAACTTAACAAATTAGTCTCACCAAGAGAAATTTGATTTAAGGCAATAGGAATGTTCTCGCTCACTCTGTTCTAATGGTGGCTATTTAGACCCATTTACTATCAATGGATCAATTTGAGTTATGTTTTATCATTAAGGTGTCAACTAGGTCGCTTAAAATAGAAAAGAAACAAGTTGAAACTCACCTTTGTTATCACATAAATACTATATCATATTTATTATTAAATTTTCTTTCTAACTGTTTGTGTTTTCTCTAGGTTTTAATATGGTGGTCTGGTCTTACGAGAGGTGATGTGTCTATGGCCCTTGCTTATAACCAGGTTAGGTTGGTGGTTTTAATGTGCCCTTATCTATTAGATATAAACATCTTAGATCATGCGCTTCTTCAGTTTTGTTGCTATTGTTAGTGCTTGCCACATTGTCTGACAATTAGTGGGAAGTAAATGGATCTCCTTGGGTTATGGTGGATATGGGGTTTTTAACTGGTTGATCTCCATGCTTTTTGAAAGGTAACAGGATATGATGATGTGGTGGATATGTATGGAGTGTGTTTAGTGAAAACTAATGGATATATCAGACTTTTGCATATAACATTTTGATATTTTCTTTGTGTATGTCGTGTATATTTCTATATGCAAGTGGATTACTATTTGAGCATCACATACTTCTTTAAGGACTATGCCCATGGATTAACGATTTCATGAGTAAATGAACTAACTGGCATCATACATCTATATTTAAATGTCCAGATCAAATCATGTTTAACTATCATATGTCTAGATTATATTTGTTTGTGGAGCCTTGTGTAAATAACAAGTGGTATTCTAACATCATTTTCATTCCTTTCTTTCATTAGGTATGCTTCCTACAAAATGGCTGAATTTGCACAAGTTTGTGAATCGTGTTTAACGTAGTTCTTGAGGCTGATCACCATGTACTACACTAACAAACCAAAATTCAGGTTTGCTTTCTACTTTCCTAGATCGTTATTGCTCTCTCAAATACTTGGGTTGATTGACTGGGTATGTATTTTTTTTGCCAAGTTTTATAATTTCTATATTCTCTTTGAGAATGTAAGCCGTTATAGGGTAACTTTTTGTGTATTGATTTGAAAATTTAGTCTACTTTTAACGGTAATGCATTTTTACAACTATCCATTTATCGTAGATCAAGTAACAGCAATACAACAGGAACCTAATAGATTTTAGATGGGTTGTTGTGAGGTTTTCAATGATTTATCTATTTTATAATCAAGCCCTGCCTTTACTTCTTTCTGTGAGGTGTAGTTAATACTTGATTTTTGCTTAATCTACCCTTTATTTTATTTCAATGTTTGTTGAATAGATTATTTAGCCGTGCATAATGGGTGTTCGGCCCTGCCGGCTTTAAGGGGGTGCCTGAGGTGCTATAGAGCCGGACCCACCCCCCTTTAAGGGCCCACTCCCTCCGAGATGGATATATAGAGATTTTTATAATAGATGCTAAATGAGATATTGGCGAGATGTGTGAGTAAAGAGTGTAGTTGGCCCTTCGCACTTTGCACATGGAGGGATCTGTTTTTGAAAACGAAGAAAACACGGAAACTTTCTTCTTTTGCAAAGGGCTAACAAAGTCGAAGGTTAAGGTGGTTTGCATGTTTGGAATGGTGGTCAATATAGATAATTTGTATATGTATGTATAATAAACTATTAGTGAAGGGTGTGCAAGGATGAAATAGTTGAATGACACACTCCTAAAGCAACTGGACTCCAATTTCTTTTTGCCAAATATTATATCTTTGAGTTAGTAAATTTAAGTGTATAATGATAGTAAATGAAGTTAGTAGATTGAGTTTAATTGATAGTTGGAGCTTACTACTTCGATTTCAAAGTTCCTTTCACTCAAGAGGATTGAACACATGGCATACGGTATATAATTATGCTGCTAAAAATGAATACTTAGGACATATATTTGAGGTAATTATGCGACTTTGTTTTGATATTCGGGATGTAGTTGAGTAGGCAGTTAACTTAGTATTATGTTAATTTAGTCTTCTATCATGACTTTAGCCGATTCTATAGCTGTTTGGGTCCATATTTAATTATGTTAATTAAGACTTGATCCCGTCATATTGACCAAATCATTGTGAACGTGCAGGTTATATGTGACCATTTGGGGCTAGGGGTGAAAACATGGTTGCTTTACATTTGGCATACCAAAGCCAGCTACCCATTTGTCAACGTAAAGAAAGAATACATGAGTATCTATTGGAAAGAAGAAATTATTCCAATCTTTCAAAACATCACCCTTCTGAAGGAAGTCCCCACAAGATCGCTACTTCGTCCTCACGGATCCTGTGAAGGAAAAAACTTGGCTTGATTGATCCTTACTTTGAGAACCTTGGGGATGCTATGGATCGATGCTTGGGGATGCTATGTACACTCAAATGGTATTTGATTGGTACATTCCACGAAAAAAGTATATGAGTGGCAGAAGGTGTGGAACCGTTTAAATAGAAAATGAACGTATGTGTTTTGGTTACTTCTCAAATTACATAGTTCATATCCTTATTCCTAATTTGCTCCTCCAAAAATAACTCAAACCAACTAACGAACAAGTATGATGACCACAAGAAAGTTGTTTTTTTTATTGCGTGTCATTTACGATGAATTATGTAGAAAATAAAAAGTCCAGTGCAACGCACGGGTTTCACCTAGTATCTTAAATAAACACAAAGACAACCGTCGGCGGGAAAAAATCCGTCAGGAACAACCACCGCCTTTAATCACCATCGGCTTCCATTCATCGCAGTTAATAAGAACAACCACCGGTCTCCCTTCACCGCTAGGAACAACCACTTTCAAAGCGCCAACCCAACAACACTCACATATCAAACTTCAAACCTAATTCAGAATATCAACAAAAAAAAAATCAAAAAAAGGTTAAAAAATCCACCAAAGAAGGTAGGCGATATGCTAAAGGCTATATAGATCATAGGTAAATTATGCCCGTTAATCAAAGAAAGAAAAGTGAAAGATCCAACTGAATACATAAATTATCTTATAAGCAACTATATGCAATTATGCATTGTTGACTATTCAAAACAAATAACCCTTCTTGAAATCTTACTAATCTCCACACGTGAATGACTCTTTTAAATACTCATTTGTCTTCTTGACTCATTTTAGCTATAGATTGTTTAATTAATGGAGAAATCATAGGTACTATAGCAGCATCTGGCATAGGTGCTTTTACCCTCATACCCAAGAGAATCAATGTGTACATTCATTAAATTTCAAAGGGCAAACAGAATTTATTTAGTTATAAAAGTTGCAGCAGGGATCATTTAGTATAGACAATGGTCACTCTGTTTACATTTTCCTTGTAATATAATTTGACAGAATCATGGAGGTGTTGAGTTGTCGGGTATGAACAATTCCCATTGATTCTTCTAACAAAAGTTCTAACGTTGAGAACGGAAAGACATTCTACAAAGTACAAATTATGCAAAAACTATGAAGATTCTTAAATCCAGGAACATGCATGATTTAAGTTCAGAAATTATCAAAGATACCTCAAAATTCAACATATATTAAGATATATATTGAGATACCTCCCACAAAAAAAGCAACCAGAAAAGCTAAAACATAGAAGTTATAGGGATTTAATTTGGAGTGAAACTTTTGCCATCTGCCATTAACGAATCCCGCATAGACCTTGATAGTATCTGCAGATATGGACCCCAAGATCCATGAAAATGTAATCAAATTAACGACAAAAGAACAAAGGTTTTGTTTTTAACACTTCAGAGTGTCTACGGGATCTATTTGCCTGCCGGCAGGCTTCAAAGGACAAACCAATAAGCTACAAGTTTAGGCAGTTTATATAAGAGTACATATAAAAAATGAGCCCAGTTATATGCATACAAATTGATGCCAAATTCGGATAAATGCAGCTAACATAGATAACAGCCAACGCCAGAAGTATCCTACAGCTACATGACTTGTTTGCTACCTGTGAGAATATGCTACAATGCATTATTTTGCATATGCAAAAGATTATATAAAGATGGTGAATGTATAGAACAAAATCTAATGCGCATGAAATACAAATAAAAACAATAGTTTAGATGGAAAAAACTAACGGCTCAGCAGCAAGCAAACCTGACAAGGCACAGGTGCCACCAGGATTATTAAGCGTTATTACCGAACATGCTGACTGGATAGACATGACTTTGATGGCTATAGGGACAGGAGGGTGCATCGCGAATGGATTAAGTATGTCGTTGATCATGTTAGCCCTTACTCGAATGTATAATGGCTATGCATCTTTGTCTTCTATGAACTCTGATACCATAAATCAGGTTAGTTCATCAGCTAAGAAGTTGCAATTGTACCTAAGGTTCTCGGTCCTTGTGGTATTTGAGGTAACCCATGAACCAGTAGGTTATGGGTTCTAGTCCTATTGTGGACAGCTTGTATATATGTGATTTTGTTTGAACTGCCTTTCTAAAAATAGAAGTCGTATATCTGATTAACTTTGTTCCTTTTGCAGTATGCCCTCATGTATATCTATATAGCTCTTTTTGTGGCTTCAGGTGCATTTATAGGTACTTTTTCATCTATATTAATGTTGCTAATGTTCCCCATGTTTAAGCCTCTTCGCCATTGTTCCATTGCTGAAGAGGTCAAATAACATATGATTTGAACTTGTGAATTGACATTCAACAGAAGGATTTTGTTGGGGACACACTGCGGAAAGACAATCATCACGGATACGTACTAAATATTTAAGATCCGTTCTACGACAAGAAATTGGGTACTTTGACAAAAGTCTAGAAGCGTCACGTGTAGTCACAAATATATCAACTGATATATCAATAAACATACAAGGAGTCCTTGCCGAAAAGGTCTTGTAATTTCTTTGTATCAAATTTCTACATATTTCTTGTTTTGTAAATCAATATAAAATTTCATATTAACAAATAATAACAGATTCCCGACTTCATTGCAAATCTATGCATGTCCGTGACAGCTGAATTAACGGGTGTGTACCTCTGTTGGAGATTAGCGATTGTGGCGTTGCCTGCTATTATTTTGCTGATTATTCCAGGGGCAGTTTATGGAAATCTCTTGGCAAAAAATGAAGATAAGCTACATGAAGCTTATGCAGTTGCTGGAGGGATAGCAGAGCAGGCGTTTTCTTCAATTAAAACAGTTCACTCATATGTTGGAGAGGAAAAGATGGTGAGGCGTTTTTCAGACGCTTTAGGATCAACTCTAACTCTCGGGATTAAACAAGGTTTATTGAAAGGAATGGTTTTCGGAAGCTTTGGTATCATATTTTCTATTTTTGCACTAATGAGTTGGTATGGGAGCATCTTGGTCATTAATAAAGGAGTCAAAAGTGGAGATATTCTCAGTGCTGGTTTGTGCATTGTCTATGGAGGATTGTAAGTATATAACTCATATTCTTTACTAAGCGATACTGGAGGTAGCAAGACGGGTGGGTTGGGTCCTACGTCAAAACGGGTTGAAATGGACAAGGTTGGGTTGACCCGAGATACTTTTTCTCAAACAGTTTATTCATTACTAAAGAAAAACTCGATGGATCAAATATATGGAAAATCCATATTATTTCAATAATAAGCTACGTTTTCAGATAACTTCATTTAAAATATCATTTGTATTAAAAATTAACTTTCATGACTTTTGATTACACTTGTGACTCGTTTCATTTTAAGTTACTTTCTTATTTTACCCATTAAAGATAAAAGATAACTCTGAATCAACCTATTCACAAGTAAATGTGTCGAATACCTACACAAAGCAGATAAATACTAAACATCAGTTTCACTAATCATTACAGCGGTCTTGGAGCTTCTTTGATGAATATCAAGCATTTTTCGGAAGCCAAGATTTCAGCAGCCCTTGTTAACGAGATTATTAACAGGGTGCCGAGCATAGACTCAACAGACGAACAAGGCACAACAATATCCATTGTTAAAGGTGATCTGGAGTTCAAAGACGTTGACTTTGCTTACCCATCAAGACCAGAAAGCCTGGTTCTAAAAAATGTAAACCTCAAGATAGAGACTGGTCAGACCATAGGATTAGTTGGCCAAAGTGGCTCCGGTAAGTCAACAATAGTCAATCTGCTGGAAAGATTCTATGATCCAATTAAAGGGGAAATATTACTGGATGGAGTTAACATAAAGTCACTCCAGGTAAAGTGGTTAAGAAGTCAGACGGGTTTAGTAACACAAGAGCCAATACTATTTGCAACAACTATCAGAGAGAACATCCTATTCGGTAAAGGAGATGCTACAATTGATGAAGTTGTAGAAGCAGCTAAAAAGTCCAATGCCCACAATTTCATCACACAACTACCAAACGGGTATAACACATTGGTAAGCATAGCTTGAATCTGCTGGTATTTGCTCATTTGCTATCTAAAAATACGTTACATCACTATATTCTAATCCCCTAAAAAAATCACCCTTTCAAGTTTTTCGAAAATACGTTACATCGCTACTACATGTATTCTACTACCACAGGATTTTTATAAATAGCGGCAAATTAAAAAAGTCATAGGTTGTCTATTCAGGTGGGAGAATTAGGAACACAAATGTCAGGAGGGCAGAAGCAACGAATTTCCATCGCAAGGGCATTGCTTAGAGAGCCGAAAATTCTTCTCCTGGATGAAGCCACTAGTTCCTTGGACTCGCATTCTGAGAAAGCAGTACAGGAAGCTTTGACACGGGCCTCAGTAGGAAGAACAACAATAGTCATTGCACATTTGTTATCGATAGTCCGTCATGCAGATTTGATTGTTGTCATAAAATCAGGGGAAGTGATAGAGTCTGGTTCACATGAAGAACTTATTCAAAACGTTAGTGGATCATACTCGATCATGGTGCAGGTACAGAAGACGAGGGTTAAAAATGGTCAAAGTTCACCATCAGCAGAAGAAATCAAAGCTAAAACTATGGAAACTCCAGTAGCAGAAGATGAAACCCTAGAGGAGCAGAAACTTGCCAAATCCCATTTCGAAGAAGTGACTTACCGACACTCAGAGGAAGAATCCTGCAAGCCATCATGGTGGAACCTAATGCGGATGACTGCACCTGAATGGAAGGCGACTCTAATGGGAGCTATTGGTGCTCTTCTTAGTGGTTCAGTGCAACCACTGGTTGCATGCTTTCAAGCAGTAATGCTGTCCATATTCTTTCTCACCGATCATGACGAAATCAAATCTCAAACAAGATCATTATGCTTCGCCTTCTTGACCATTTCTATCTCTGCCATAATTTCCAATGTGACTCAGCATTACTATTTTGGAATAATGGGAGAAAACTTGACAAAGAAGATCAGATCAGCAATCTTTGAAAAGATTATGACCTTTGAGATCGAATGGTTTGATCAAGAAGACAACACCACCGGGGCCCTATGTTCAAGACTATCTACTGAGACACTAATGGTAAGGAATCTTGTAGCTGATAGATTGGCGTTTTTTGCCCAGTCTATTTCAGCCTCTATTTTAGCGACCATTTGGGGGATGATATTGTCTTGGAAACTAGCTAGTTTAGCTTTGACTTTGCAACTATTCATCATCGGTAGTTTCTACTTGAAAGTAGTAATGACAAGAAACATGTCCAAGAAAGTTTTGATTGCACGAAACAAGAGCTGTGGAATAGCAAGTGAGTCTGTTAGTAATCACAAAATCATCACCGCATATGACTCTCAAGGCCAGGTTATGAAACTATTTGAAGATTCACAAAGCGGTCCAAAAAAAGAGAGCAAGAAGCAACCATTATATGCAGGAATAGCTTTATTTACTCGACAATTCCTAACGAATGGTAACATAGCCATACTTTACTGGTATGGAGGGAAGCTTTTGTACCATGGTGACATCTCATACCAAAGGCTATTTCAGACTTACTTTATTGTGGTAACAGCAGGGATATTAATAGCTGAGGCAGGAAGCATGACAGGAGATATATCTGTAGGAACAAATGCCTTAAAATCGATCTTTACAGTTTTAAATAGAGATGGTAAGATGAAAACCGACCCATTACAGCATAATGTTCTCACTCCGAAAATGATAAATGGGCAGATAGAACTAAAAGAGGTACAGTTTACTTACCTGACAAGACCAACAAAGATGGTTCTTAAAGGTTTGAGTTTGAAGATCGAAGCTGGAGAAGTTGTAGCTCTTGTTGGAGTAAGTGGATCGGGAAAATCAACAATTATTGGAATGATTCAGAGATTTTATGATCCGACAATGGGATCTGTAGAAGTGGACGGTGTTGATATCAAATGCTACAACATTAAAGCGTTACGGTCCTTTATTGCATGGGTTGGCCAGGAGCCTAGTCTATTTTCAGGAACTGTAAAAGAAAATATTGCCTATGGGAAAGAGAATGCAATGGAATCTGAGATAATTCAAGCAGCAAGCCTTGCCAATATCCATGAATTTATAAGGTATCTTCTATTATGCCCTCTATTTTTTGGTAAATACTAACTTCGCCTCATTTACTAATGAATCGGTCGACTTGAGTTGTGTTGTATCTCTAATGAGTTAGATAGATAAATGACATTCACAGAAAACAGGTCAAATGGGTCAACACGAAATACAGGTAGAAACTCACCTAAAGTATATATTTTAAATAAATGCATAAAGCCTCTTAATATAAAAAATCATGTTATTGTAGAGACAATATATTTGTAAAAAAGATTTGACACGTTAATTAAATATTTGATATTTGTGGGAAACAAGTGTTTTAGATCAACTTAAACCTGCCCATTTTAGCAAGTACGAAAGTTACCCCTTTTGACCCATTACCCATTCTTCCTATCTTGCAACTTCAAGGTTAGTATCTTATGCTGTATCCATAAAAACTGTAAAGATGATCAAATAACTTGATTTTGTGCCAGTTCCTTGAAAGATGGGTATCACACAGTTTGTGGAGAAAGAGGTACACAATTATCAGGGGGGCAGAAGCAAAGAATTGCTATTGCAAGAGCAATCCTGAAAAATCCATCCATTTTACTACTGGATGAGGCAACGAGTGCACTAGATGTCAGATCAGAGACTATTGTCCAAGATGCTTTGGAGAAAACCATGGTTGGTAGGACATGTGTGATTATAGCTCATCGGTTATCTACTATACAAAGATCAAAGAAAATAGTTGTGATTGACAACGGCAGTGTTCTTGAGGAGGGTTCTCATGATGATTTGCTAGCCAAAGGAGAAAAAAGCGCTTACTTTTCACTTTTCAATCTCCATCAACAATCTTTCACCGAGTAACAAATAAAACCCAAATTAAATACTGGTTAGTATGTTCAGAAAAGAGTTGCATATTGGTATAATATATATATAAAAGACCTTATCAAAAGCAAAAACATAAGTTTTTCAAAGCTTAAGACTGTATTTAGATGTGCGCTTTCAAAGCGAATATTAGTATACTACCATTTGAACAATTTGATAATTTAATTATCAGGTCTTTTTAGGTAAGGATTGTTCGATAAGGTTGTTTAAATTTAGTTTTATTTAGGCATGTTCAACACATACATGTATGTGTGTGTGTGCGTGTATTTAACATGGGGCTAACCTCCAATATGGGTCAATGAGGAGATCCATCTTGTCAATGATTCCATGTACAGATGGGTTCCTGCTTAAAGTGGCTAGAGGATTCCAAGGCCACTCCAAGAACAACATAGTACTGAAGCCGTGTGTTCCTTAAGAGTGCTCACTATATTACATTTGGATATAGACCAGACATGTACTATCGTCTGTGCTAATACACCGTCTGCGTGCTCAGTTAGATGCAACTTTCTCGCTTGTAGCACCCCACAAACTTGAAGAGTCCTCATATTAAACAAATCTATGCAAATATTCTCTCTCGCTTGTTAATAGCATATTCCCATTTCTATACAGATAAATAGACTTAATAGCATGACAATGTGCAGCCACCTCGCTCGGACTCGGCAGCTTCCAGTTCTGTATATCCCACAATCTGATGTGTCCATCACAATCACATGACTGGAAAAATGGTCTGCCCAGCTGCACTGCAAGAATTAGCATTGCAGTTACTTGGTTAATGCAGAAACCTTTGTTCAGATCCCACACTTTGATGGCGCGCTCATACGCTGAACTCGCAATGTGACAGCTGGAATTAGCCATCTATGTATGTGATGCAAGTTTTGGTCGAGCTCAGGGTCATACAACA
Source organism: Erigeron breviscapus (assembly GCA_034093135.1). Lineage (NCBI taxonomy): Eukaryota > Viridiplantae > Streptophyta > Magnoliopsida > Asterales > Asteraceae > Erigeron > Erigeron breviscapus. The sequence goes on from CM067168.1 coordinate 101,849,780, forward strand.
ATGCAGTTATCACCATACTGTCTGCGGTATTGTTAATATGTAAAGTCAAGACAGATAATAAACTGTCATATCATATACATAGGTAAACGTGAGTTCAGTTTGTTACGCATTTATATTTACAGAGATCTCCACAAAGCAGATTAACATGTCAAATTATCATCAACATCCAACTTGAACTAATACAACATTTTGAACCTCGACTAAGAACAACTTTCCACAATAACAAACAAAAAAAATACACAAATTAAACCCCAACACCGCCCACCTCCTTTCCCTCTACACTTTCCGTAATTTTACAATTTCTATATAACTAGTTACGAATTCTATCAATACAATCCACACTCATACGGGGCCATTCAGGTTTTGTGTCAGTACTAGTTCGGGGTTTTTCAATGTACTCCACACTCCTCCTAGACCTCTCCATATGCTCATATGGTATTCTCATTTTTTCAAATTTCTCTCCGATTTTGTCATCAATCTGATCAAACTTGAACTCATGTAGCTCACTAATGAAGTCCAAGTTCTCTTTCCTAGCCGTGCTTTTCCTTGGAGCTTCAAAGCAATCTGTGCTCTTCCTCCTGCTGGAATGGTGGTGGTGGAAATGATGGGATGTCATGCTGGATTGGTCCACGCTTTTCCTTGAATTGTTGCTTCTGCGTGACGAAGGTGGCTTTTCAATGTTGGAGATGAATTTTTTCAGGTGTTTGATGTATTCTGGAAATAGTTCAAGGTTACAGTGTTTTCCGCCTTTGATCCATAGTGGTTCATATTTTTCTTCACATAGTTCCCAGAGTTGTTTCCCATGAGAACAATCTACCACCTCATCAGAAGTTCCCTGCAAGTTTTACAACAATTGAAAGTCCAGTTAAAATAAGATGTTTGCCAAAAGTCTACATAATTTGAAGAATTTTTTATATGAGAAAACTTTGTCCACGGTTCATTGTTAACACTTATCCGCATTCTCTATCTTTGCTTTAGTTAAGGTCATTTAATTCTCCTCACAGTTAATATGATAAAAACAAACTGCAAAATTTACGTGTTAAATAACAATATGAGGATTCCTGGGCAAACCTCAAGCGTTTTAGTCGAATTTGTACTTCTTTCACCTAAAGTATTGATTTTGACTTCTTGACCTCTTAGAGGTTTTCTGTTTAAGTCTTGAATTGAACATTCGATTTTCTCAAGCATCATTTTACCTTTCAAACCCTTTTTGCCCAAAAACTCGATCTTAATCTTTTTTTACAGATTAACATATAATGGGCCTATTATTCTTTACATTTTAAACTTGTGAATTTCAAATCTAAGGTGCGAGAAAAGGTTGTGACTTGAATGTGGTCCCATTTAGGTGACTAGCATAATGGTGTGTTTAAGCTATCAATGCTTGTTATGGGAAGATCAAACCAACTCATCCACAATATGATTGTTATAAGAAGGAAACGGTAGTGATAAGAAAGTGTTTTGCGTAAAAAAAATGGATTAGAAGAATGCTGCTTACATGGATGACAAGGACAGGGCATTTTACGAATTGAATTTTATCAATATTCTGCAGATTATCAAATCAAGAATCATAAGTTCAAAAAAAACTATATAAACAATCTATCAGAATACTGCAATGAGTTGATACCTTATATATGTCAAACCAATATGTGTGCTTAACAGGGTACATGACTCGCAGGCCCGATAATATAGGACTATGCAAAACAACAGCTCTTAATCGAGGTAAACGAGCAGCAAGATTCACAGTGGGCCCACTGCCCACAGATTGACCATAAAGAATGATATCTTTTTGCTTTGTAATTCTCTTCTAAATACTTGTATGCAGCCTCAATATCTGCATAGGTGTTCTGCTCACTTGGCTGCAAAAAGGGAGAAAACATGGCATACATATAACATTTTAGATTCATTCTTAGTAATTACAATTTCAATATCTTTACAGAATTTGAATCGATATGCACCTTTCCTGTCGACCGCCCATATCCAGAGTAATCATACCTGCATAAACACAACAGCAATCAAACTTTAAAATACACCTACGTGTTTCAAAGTTTCGCCCTACTTAACCAATGCTAATGATGATGATCGAGTTCATGAATTAAAAAACATAATCTATACTTAGTAATATATACAATCAGCTGCTAACAAGATTTTGCAAGACTGATGTTCTAAATTTTGATAAACTCCAAAATGCTTAAATTCAAACCTTAAAATTTGTCATCGATTTCCCTACCAAAAGATCAATATTTTATGTGGGAATTAAGATTTAATAACCACTATAAACTGAAAAGCAAAGTCTCCACTTTCCAGTGTTACCGTAGGAGTGTTTTTTTGGAAGCGTATGCAACACAGACGTTTACAAAAAAATATGCTTCTTCAAAACTGCATTCTCTCTAAGCAAACGCAATAAACATCTTATTTACAGACGATTTACTTAACACTATTTTCTAAGCATATGCAATTTGTAAACACCATCTCCCCAGAAATGCAATCCCAAACACCCCCTAGCTTGAAATGATTTGGCGAAACTAATGTTCTATATTCTTAAAAAACTCCTAAAAGATGCATAATTTTCAACAGTAAAAATTCATCATCAATTTCCTGTAAACGAATTCATTCCCACATAGCTTTTTTTAATATGGATTTTGCTAACTATTGCCCTTACAGCTATGGTTAACACTACTAAGATAATTCTACATGGTTGCTGATCCTTATTTTTAGGAAATGATTATCATGTAAAACATTTTTAGCAAAATCCTTTTTTTTTTTACAAAAAGATAAAATCTTTTGTATCGGAATTTAACACTAAATCAAACCATCAATTACCCATTACCCAATTCCTTCATTTACACAACCTAACACAAACAATTCACACAAAAACAAGTAAAAATGATACATTTATAAAAAGAATACACAAATTAGGGCATATAATATTATAGGGAAAAAAAATTAAAAGCATAGTGAGTGATTACTAACCCCATGAGATTAACTTTGAGATGAATACTCAAATCAATAAAAAGCTCATACATCTGACCAATATCAGCTGCATTTCCATGTGAATAAAGTATGGTTCTTGTAGCCATTGGATACCTAACATACACTGCAACTATTTTATTCCCACGCCTTGTATTGATCTTCAAAACGTCGACGTTTTCCCTATGTGGGAATCTGTCTAACAGCATTAACCCACTTGATTTCTCTGTTATAACTTTGTAATATGGTGGGCTTGGTGGAAAAAATGCTAGCTTGGCCGCCATTGATGACGTCACACCTCCCATTTTTCAGGGGTTTTGATTGGTTGGATTTTTGTGGGTCTGGAATAAAATTAGAAATGGGATCTGGGTATTGAAGGAAAAAGGAAATGGATGGTTACCGGTGAAGAAACGACGGCCACAATATAGATATAGAGTTGGGTGTGTATGTATATATTGGGTTTTTTTGTGTGAGTGTGTGAGAGTTGTGTTGTGTGATGTTTGTGTTAGAATCCAGGAGTGCAAGTAAAACAAAGGTGTTATTACAAAAAAAAGACAAAAGTGAAAAAACGTTAGTTTTATGCGAAATACTTTTATACTTTTATTCAAATTAAATATGATAGCTTTATTCTATGTTCTTTAAATTGTTTTTGTTTTTTTTATTGATTGAGAACGAGAGTGACTGATTATTTATTTTTCAGGATTCATTTTGTGATGCGATTGTGTGTGGTTCTAAATAAAGAACAAAAACAAAGTATAAATGTGGTGTAAATGGATAAAATGGATAATGGTTTCTCCATTCATATAAAAAAAACATATTTTTTTATGCAGATTTATATAGTTATCCTAATCATTTTCAAACTCCTTGATCATCTAATGGTTTACCTTCTGAGATTCTAACTCGAAATTTTTTATGAAAATATTAAGGCATGTGGCAATTGCGCTATGATGAAAATTTTTATGAAAATACTTGATGTGGTATAAATGGCATCAAGTATTCATATGCAAATTTCATCTTAGAAAAATATATATAATGTAAGTCAAGAAAATCATCCTTGTAAGATGAAAACATATTCTTATGGATCCGATTAATTTTTTGAAGATTATTAATCTTGCGACTACAACAAGCTATATTGTTGAAATACCTTTTTTATAAGTTAAAAATAAAAAAAGGAGTATATCAATATTATTTTTACTTTTAACTTCAAAAGTATGCAAATATCAATCTTGGACAAATCAGAGATGGTTATTGGGGAAGGAAATATATTATAATAACATATATTGAATACTACAAAGTTGTGGTGTAAATCCAAATACCACTTGTGGGGTTTTTTCTAGATTAATTTTTGTACATTGTGGGGATATATATATCGAGATATGGTTAAATTTTATGGATATATGGAGAAGGACGGGACATATGTCCCCCTTTGCTTTTTTTTGGTAGAATCACGTTACGGGGTTTTGGTGTATAAAACTCTTGGTTTGCCCCCTTCCCCACCACCCTTATTTCCGCCTTCTTCTCTTTTGTCTTTTCCTTCTCTTTCCTTTTCTTTTTCGAAAACTAGAAATTTAACACCGCGCGTTGCCGCGGGAATGACTCAAAATCGATCTTCTGTACATCTATATAGGTAGAGAGGTTAAGATGTAGGCAGACTTTACCTCTATATAGGTAGAGAGGCTGCTTACCAGGTTCAACCTAAATGGTAGGAAAAAACCTCCAACTTTTACATGGGATTAAGATCGAGATCAAGTGTTTACCATTTATCAAAATTTCAAACTATGCTGCTTAATAAATAGTTTGATTATGGAAGGCAAAATATATATGTATCTCGTTTATGTAAGACAAATAATAACATAACAAAACTACTTTAAAACAATTATGTACAAACAATCATCAATAGATGGATTGGTATATGGTGGAGCCTGAGACTGAGAGGTCTTGGGTTCAAATCCTGGTGTGAGCAAAATGCTCCCAGGAATGGAGACAGGGGTTTTCCCATAATGGGTTTCCTCTGGAATTGGAGTTGGGTATATGAAGAGGCATGCCGCTGAGCCCAAATTTGCCGTTCAAAAAAAAAAATATTAAAATATTCCATATTATGTGACATATTAAGTAAAAAGAAAAAAATATAACTGAGTTAATTACTAAATAACATGATTAACAAATGTTGATACTTCGTTAAATGAGATTAGTAAGTTTAATACTTTTATTATATAATCTTGTTGTTTATTAATAAAGCTGTTAGTTATAGTTATTAAATAAAAAGAAGTAAAATAATAATAGCCATAAACCATTAGTGGTTTTGTGAAACCGTGTGTGCTTTTGAGTCTGGACAGCTCATGAAGCCACCTACAATTTCATTTGCCACCTGCAACTCCATTTGCTATTTTGACAAACACTTATCATTTCTCATTCAACCTCTTTTTCTCATTTCAATTTTTTGCACCAAAAAATTTCTTCTATCTTTTATCCTTTTCAAAATATAAACTACAGATGGAGCGTTTATCATGTATATTAGAGTCATAAGAAAATATTATTTTTTTTGAGTTTTGCCATAATCAATTTTCACTTTGTATGCCAGAAGGAACGGCGAATGGAAGAGTTTAATTATATTTATGCTACCATTTAAATTTTTTGTGCTATTGATGTTGCCGATTTTTTTATCACTTTTTTCTAAGTTTTATGTTGGGATTATTTGTTATTTTAATTGATGTTAGTGAAGCATATGTTCGCAAAGGGACGACCAAATAAGGTTTTTTTTCACTAATTTGCAACTTTAAAGTAATAAAGACTTGTAGCAGATGCTTTTATGAGAGGATCCCAGTTTACCATTTGAATGTTTGGTATATGTATAATACATGCCACTTTTTTCTTTTATTTTTATTTTTCTTATTTCTTTACAGATGTTGACGATGATGATGTAAGTCTGAGATTAGAGCACTGGAACTAATTAGAATCATAGTTAGGGAAAGAAGGGGAGTGAAACTTTGGTTGCATTAAGAGGTTGTATGATTTGCATAAGTATATGCTGTAATAGACAATATATAATATATAATATATAATATATAATATATAATATATAATATATAATATATAATATATAATATATAATATATAATATATAATATATAATATATAATATATAATATATAATATATAATATATAATATATAATATATAATATATAATATATAATATATAATATATAATATATAATATATAATATATAATATATAATATATAATATATAATATATAATATATAATATATAATATATAATATATAATATATAATATATAATATATAATATATAATATATAATATATAATATATAATATATAATATATAATATATAATATATAATATATAATATATAATATATAATATATAATATATAATATATAATATATAATATATAATATATAATATATAATATATAATATATAATATATAATATATAATATATAATATATAATATATAATATATAATATATAATATATAATATATAATATATAATATATAATATATAATATATAATATATAATATATAATATATAATATATAATATATAATATATAATATATAATATATAATATATAATATATAATATATAATATATAATATATAATATATAATATATAATATATAATATATAATATATAATATATAATATATAATATATAATATATAATATATAATATATAATATATAATATATAATATATAATATATAATATATAATATATAATATATAATATATAATATATAATATATAATATATAATATATAATATATAATATATAATATATAATATATAATATATAATATATAATATATAATATATAATATATAATATATAATATATAATATATAATATATAATATATAATATATAATATATAATATATAATATATAATATATAATATATAATATATAATATATAATATATAATATATAATATATAATATATAATATATAATATATAATATATAATATATAATATATAATATATAATATATAATATATAATATATAATATATAATATATAATATATAATATATAATATATAATATATAATATATAATATATAATATATAATATATAATATATAATATATAATATATAATATATAATATATAATATATAATATATAATATATAATATATAATATATAATATATAATATATAATATATAATATATAATATATAATATATAATATATAATATATAATATATAATATATAATATATAATATATAATATATAATATATAATATATAATATATAATATATAATATATAATATATAATATATAATATATAATATATAATATATAATATATAATATATAATATATAATATATAATATATAATATATAATATATAATATATAATATATAATATATAATATATAATATATAATATATAATATATAATATATAATATATAATATATAATATATAATATATAATATATAATATATAATATATAATATATAATATATAATATATAATATATAATATATAATATATAATATATAATATATAATATATAATATATAATATATAATATATAATATATAATATATAATATATAATATATAATATATAATATATAATATATAATATATAATATATAATATATAATATATAATATATAATATATAATATATAATATATAATATATAATATATAATATATAATATATAATATATAATATATAATATATAATATATAATATATAATATATAATATATAATATATAATATATAATATATAATATATAATATATAATATATAATATATAATATATAATATATAATATATAATATATAATATATAATATATAATATATAATATATAATATATAATATATAATATATAATATATAATATATAATATATAATATATAATATATAATATATAATATATAATATATAATATATAATATATAATCCATTCCTCTTAATATAATATATAATATATAATATATAATATATAATATATAATATATAATATATAATATAATATAATCCTTTTAGCACTCCATATATCCTCTCTAAGTAAATCACGTATATAACCTTCGTTATTAAGTTAATAATCACTTTGGATTGGGTGCGACCGTTTAGACTTGATTATACGTCCAACGCTTGCATGTTTTACACCTTATATTGTGTTTTTGTATATTCGTTACGTACTTATGTATGGCTAAGTTTTATGGGAAGGGATTCCCTCAAGTTGTTTCCAACTTGATTGATCAAGTTGGAAATATCTTGACCATTAGATTGAAATTAAGTGTTAAGATTCAAAGATGATCTTTGAATCTTAACCCTTGATTTTAATCTAATGGTCAAGATTTGGTTAACATGACTAATCATGTTGGCCAATTTGAGGGAATCCCCTCCCAAGTTTTATAGTAAAAGGTTTAGAACAACAGTAAAATCTTAAACATAGGTCTTTTAGACCCAACTAACCTTTTTTCAAGTACTAGCTAGCTCTAGACAATTTTTAACTTTCTTTGTATAATGTATACTACTATGTGGAGTGGAAACGAATTACCTCAACTTTCCATTTACTTAATTCAAGCATTCACTACATATTTTGTGTAATTTTTGTGAGAGTAGTATCATTTTCCATTAAATAAGAGTTATTGCTTGATTTTAGCGTACCTGACACTGGACTCGAATTCCATGAAACTAATCGGCCCAAGCAAAATAGAATAGTCTTGTTTATTTTTTCAACCATTACGAACTGAGTGAATTAAGTGACTAAATGGATAAATGACTGTCTAGATTAAGTTAATACAATTGTTTTTTGTGCTATTGATGTTGCCGATTTTTTTATCACTTTTTTCTAAGTTTTATGTTGGGATTATTTGTTATTTTAATTGATGTTAGTGAAGCATATGTTCGCAAAGGGACGACCAAATAAGGTTTTTTTTCACTAATTTGCAACTTTAAAGTAATAAAGACTTGTAGCAGATGCTTTTATGAGAGGATCCCAGTTTACCATTTGAATGTTTGGTATATGTATAATACATGCCACTTTTTTCTTTTATTTTTATTTTTCTTATTTCTTTACAGATGTTGACGATGATGATGTAAGTCTGAGATTAGAGCACTGGAACTAATTAGAATCATAGTTAGGGAAAGAAGGGGAGTGAAACTTTGGTTGCATTAAGAGGTTGTATGATTTGCATAAGTATATGCTGTAATAGATTCAGAATAGTTTTTCAACCATCTTCAAGAATTAAGAATGAAGATGAGATAGAAGACTGTCAGATTAAGTTAATAATCACTTTGGATTGGGTGCGACCGTTTAGACTTGATTATACGTCCAACGCTTGCATGTTTTACACCTTATATTGTGTTTTTGTATATTCACGTACTTATGTTAATGTGCTAGTTTTATGGGAAGGGATTCCCTCAAGTTGTTTCCAACTTGATTGATCAAGTTGGAAACATCTTGACCATTGGATTGAAATCAAGTGTAAGATTCAAAGATGACTTTGAATCTTAACCCTTGATTTTAATCTAATGGTCAAGATTTGGTTAACATGACTAATCATGTTGGCCAATTGAGGGAATCCCCTCCCAAGTTTTATAATAAAAGGTTTAGAACAACAGTAAAATCTTAAACATAGGTCTTTTAGACCCAACTAACCTTTTTTCAAGTACTAGCTAGCTCTAGACAATTTTTAACTTTCTTTGTATAATGTATACTACTATGTGGAGTGGAAACGAATTACCTCAACTTTCCATTTACTTAATTCAAGCATTCACTACATATTTTGTGTAATTTTTGTGAGAGTAGTATCATTTTCCATTAAATAAGAGTTATTGCTTGATTTTAGCGTACCTGACACTGGACTCGAATTCCATGAAACTAATCGGCCCAAGCAAAATAGAATAGTCTTGTTTATTTTTTCAACCATTACGAACGGAGTGAATTAAGTGACTAAATGGATAAATGACTGTCTAGATTAAGTTAATATAATTGTTTTTTGCTTATTAAGTAAAAAAAAAATAAACAATTTTGGTTTATTTGATTTTTGTAATAGTTTTTTCTTGTGAAAGAGATCCAATGAATGCGTTTGCTAGTATAATAGTTAACTCTAAGAAGAACTCACTTACTTCTCATGACAATTGTTAATTGTTCAAAACTCTAATTCAAATCCATATATGTAAAACAAAAAGGATACATATCAAGAAAGAAAGTTGCAATTCCGTCATATGTGAATGTGAATAATAATAAAATAAACCTATTGAAAGGGGCAAAAACGTTGATGTGGGGGTGATTAGGAAAAGATTAATAATTTCATTAAGAAAAGAATTTTAGAAAAAAAGGAAAGTGAGAGAGTGGCAAGGGACAATTGCAATGGTCCGTGTGTGCGGGTTTTTGGGGAGGAGGGAAAGTTGGCTGACAAAAGCAGGAGCCACGTGAACACTCATTCACTCACTCGATCTCTTCCAAATTCCAATAATTCCTTCCGTTCATCAGCTTTCTAAATTAAAGTTTTCGATTATGATCTCCTAACAATTTTTTATAACTTAAAAGCTTTGTGAATGGTGCGTGTTGGAAGAGTTTATGAAAGCGTGTTCCAAAACTTATTCTTTTCTTTTACGAGTATTTTCTTCTTCTTTTTGTTTGATGAAAAAATATTAAACAAGAGCAACTTTTAATTACAGTATCCACTCAAAACGATAACGAATGTCATACTAGTTGCACATATATGTCAATATTTTAATATCATTATTGACATATTACTTTTACATATCTTATATTCATCATTCAAAATAACTCCCTTTTCATCATTATTGTTTATGTAGTAAGATGAAATACCAAAAAAAAAAACAAAAAAAAACCTTGTCTTGATATCGATCAACATCCAGATGAAATTCACCGGAGCACCCCAGTTGCATATGCCTCTCGATGTCAAACACCATGTTGGATAAGATGTCATACCATACTTGATGGTTGATGCTCTAAACTTGACAAAATCAATAAATAAAATGATACAACATAAATAATACTCCGTAAAGGTTTAGCTTACTCTACTTAGGTGGGTTGGCTATAAGGTTATGGTAAACGCATGTTTACAATGAGTCAGTCAAAAGTGATGGTTCTAGAGACGAAGATGTTGGTATTATGTGAGTGGATTCAGAAAATTCATAAATAACAAGCGTGAAACCATAAGTCTAAAAGTAAGATTTCGGTATCCGATAACGAAATGACCAAAAGTTGTACTTTGAGGAAGTTTATGAACCGTGGTGACATGCTCATTTGGATGCCGCCTGAAATGTGATCCGATCTATTATGATACGAGGTGTAGTAAATTCTATATGTTGATGTGTGATTGGGTTAAAAGCCAAGACTAGACACCGAAAGTTTGGTGGCAATTTAAAGAATTTAATGATCCTCTGACGGAAGTGAGTGGTCACGTCACCTTGGACTAAGAGACAAAGTTGCGTGGGAAGCTAAAGGTAATGATATGACATGAGCAATTAGTAGGCAAGTTGTTCAAGAATGTTTATTTCATGGTGAACTATTGCACCGTTTCATTGGACATGAAAGAAAAGATGTATGTTAAAGGAGTTCTCTTAAAGCGTGGAAGTTAGTTGTGGAATGTTTCAAATCAATACGACCGTTATGTAAATAATTTTTTAAAGATGTTTTGACAAAATACGTAGGAAATGGTGAACTCAAGTGATGCCTATCACTCCTAGTTTGGGGGGAAAGAGAATGAATGAGTTAGAAACTTGGTAAAATCATATGATTGTGTGATGGTGCCTCGAGATTTATTGTTGTGTTCATAAGCAACAATGATTATGCCATAGGTGTTGGATGTTATTTCATGATACGACATGTTATTGAAAGGAAAGTGTAGAGCCAAAGATCATGAAGATAATAGTTCATAAAGTTGGAATTGTTAAAGAAATGTTTTGATTAGCTCAAAATTGTCTAAAGGTTTTGTGGTGAGCAAAGGAAGCTTATTATGAACAAAGTGGGTATTAAGGTCTAACCATAAGCCTCTATGGAGGGATATGTTATGCATCGAAAGTTATGGCGAGTCGATCCTTTGTTCAAATGAATCATGTGAGTTGTGATAGCAAGTTAGTAAGGATACGTGTTTGAAAGGCTTAACCGCCAAATGAATAGTCTTCGCTGAATGTAATGTGTGTACTACTTATGAAGGTTGAAGAAATGAGGTGATTACTTGTTTTTGATTTAAAGATTGAACCAAAGAAATGACGGAACGGATGAAATGTAAAGTGAAAGTAGAAAAGACTATGTAAGAAGTTCAATGAGTTTGACTATGTTAAGCTGAAGAGACCCATAGGTCATAATATTATATTCATCCAGGTGGTACAAAGGTGTATGCTGATTTGAAACCCATTTTATGATGGCCAAATGTCAGGAGTGATGTGATAGTGTGTGTACCAAAAATGTGTGACTTGTGCTCAAGTCAAATCTGAGCACCGAACGCTATATGGAAAAATGCAACAATTGGTTATTTCGAAGCAGAAATGTATTTATATGATGACTACGGATTATGTGACGAAGTTGTTTATAACCCCTAAGGGCAATGATGTGATATGAGTCGTTGTAGACTAGTTGATAAAAAATGTTTTTCTTCTCGTTACTCATGAGTATGTGCACGTGGTGAAGCTTACCACTTTCTATATAGGTGAAGTAAGCATGGAGTTCCGTTATTTAATGTGTATGACCTTCATAAAAGGGTAAACTCTTAAAGATATATGATATGTGCTTGTGTATTACTTTTAGAAGACATCCATAGTACTTTTGTGAGTGTTATTGAACTTATGCCTTGATGGTGAAACTAATGTGACTCCATTGGAAGATGGGAGCATTGGTACTAAGAAAGTGATTGTAGATGAACCGTTTAAGATTCTTGGCTTAAGTAAATAAGCTTCGTATGGAGCAAATTAACCTTGTGTTGGCAAAATGGAGGCATGCTCTTGGAGAAAGTTTGATTATGGGAAACCGAGTCCGTAATGTGGGGGAACTAACCTCACCTATGTAATGCTGAAGTGATTCCGAGGACGGAATCCTCTTAAGGGGGAGGTAATTGTAACATCCCGAACTTTTTAATTAACGGTTGACTTGAGTCGTTAAGTCAACACTACGTGTCCGTTAAGTCTCTAGGAGATTTAATGCTTAGATGTGTTTAATGTGCTAAACGTGTGAGGCTTGAATGCCTTATTGATTGATGTATTAATGTGTTTAAGGTGTATTTATATGCCTTTAGAGGTGCTTGAAGTGTTTAATGAGTTGTAAGTACTACTTATGAAGGTTGAAGAAATGAGGTGATTACTTGTTTTTGATTTAAAGATTGAACCAAAGAAATGACGGAACGGATGAAATGTAAAGTGAAAGTAGAAAAGACTATGTAAGAAGTTCAATGAGTTTGACTATGTTAAGCTGAAGAGACCCATAGGTCATAATATTATATTCATCCAGGTGGTACAAAGGTGTATGCTGATTTGAAACCCATTTTATGATGGCCAAATGTCAGGAGTGATGTGATAGTGTGTGTACCAAAAATGTGTGACTTGTGCTCAAGTCAAATCTGAGCACCGAACGCTATATGGAAAAATGCAACAATTGGTTATTTCGAAGCAGAAATGTATTTATATGATGACTACGGATTATGTGACGAAGTTGTTTATAACCCCTAAGGGCAATGATGTGATATGAGTCGTTGTAGACTAGTTGATAAAAATGTTTTTCTTCTCGTTACTCATGAGTATGTGCACGTGGTGAAGCTTACCACTTTCTATATAGGTGAAGTAAGCATGGAGTTCCGTTATTTAATGTGTATGACCTTCATAAAAGGGTAAACTCTTAAAGATATATGATATGTGCTTGTGTATTACTTTTAGAAGACATCCATAGTACTTTTGTGAGTGTTATTGAACTTATGCCTTGATGGTGAAACTAATGTGACTCCATTGGAAGATGGGAGCATTGGTACTAAGAAAGTGATTGTAGATGAACCGTTTAAGATTCTTGGCTTAAGTAAATAAGCTTCGTATGGAGCAAATTAACCTTGTGTTGGCAAAATGGAGGCATGCTCTTGGAGAAAGTTTGATTATGGGAAACCGAGTCCGTAATGTGGGGGAACTAACCTCACCTATGTAATGCTGAAGTGATTCCGAGGACGGAATCCTCTTAAGGGGGAGGTAATTGTAACATCCCGAACTTTTTAATTAACGGTTGACTTGAGTCGTTAAGTCAACACTACGTGTCCGTTAAGTCTCTAGGAGATTTAATGCTTAGATGTGTTTAATGTGCTAAACGTGGCCAGTTGCGGCGCAACTGGATTACAGACAGATAGGTTGCGGCGCAACTGAAGTAGTTGCGGCGCAACTGAAGATAGTTGCGGCGCAACTGAAGATAGGTTGCGGCGCAACTGGAAGATAGGTTGCGGCGCAACTGGAAGATAGGTTGCGGCGCAACTGGAAGATAGGTTGCGGCGCAACTGGAAGATAGGTTGCGGCGCAACTGGAAGATAGGTTGCGGCGCAACTGGAAGATAGGTTGCGGCGCAACTGAAAGATAGGTTGCGGCGCAACTGGAACAGATAGTTGCGGCGCAACTGGATTACAGACAGTAGGTTGCGGCGCAACTGGATTACAGACAGATAGGTTGCGGCGCAACAGAGACTGAATTTTGAAACGGCCATAACTTTTGAACCGTAACTCCGTTTTTGACAAATAAACTATCCCTGGAATCGTGAGAGAGTCTAGTTTCTAATGGTAAAGCTTTTAAAAGATGATTATATGTTATGTTTAGGTATCTTTGTCACCTAAACTATATGTGATGAAATCGAGCTCGTATATATGATGAAGTGTTAAGCTTAACCCGTATTCACCTTAGCCGGGTGGGTGCGTATATGTTGTTGCTTGGGTGGCTCCTTGTCAACGTAATTACGTGGTTAGAGTATCTCCGGGTGGAGTGATTACCCACCAATGTCTTTGAACATACGGACTACTCCTGGATTGGCTTGCCATTCCTTAACGACATTGATGGACCGCCGTAAGGCTTATCCATCCAGTCGGGTGTGAGGTTCCCTGTTAGGTCTTATGACCGCCTACACACAAACTTACACCTTATATGTGATGAGTGACTTATGTCACGCCTAATGTAAGTGACTTATGTCTATGTCACACTATACGATGATGCTTATATGTTATATGTGAAGTAAAAGATGACTAGGCACATCTAGGGTGATTCAACCTATTATGATGAAGTTTGATGCGATGATATGTATGGATGATGTGATGCATTGATGTGATATGTGCTTAACGATTTAATAAGACTTTTATATAATGTTTAAATGGACAAATGTTTTATTAATGATGTGTTATCTTACTTAGCTAATTCGTTAGCTAACACTTGCTCTTTTAAAATGTGTTGTGCCCTCAGGTCCAACATTAGTGAGCAGGTAGATGTGAGAAGATGCGAGGCTTGGGTAGATGATCTTGAAGCTGGCTGTAGTTTACCCATAGTGGCTGCTCGCATTAGACATTGATTTATGATTAGACATTTATGATTTGCATATACTATGTTGTCGGTTGTTTAATGTTGGGCAACCGATGGATTTCCATTTATACTATTTTGATGATGTGACGAGTAACACCTTCTATTTTATGAACAAACCAAACTGGATTTTATGGTTTGGACTTTTGAAACGTTATTCCGCATTCTTTAACACCGTTAGGTGAAAAGTTTTTTGGAAATCCATATTTTTAAACGACGGGTGTTACATCCCTCCTCTTTCCCTTTGTGCAAAACTAGTCCTTCCAGTATCAACAATAACATACCTGCACAATGTCTTAACCCTGAAGTTAGTAACATATACAAATATAACCCAAAGCTTATATTAGATAATTTTAACAGATATCGATCAACATCAGATGAAATTCACCGAAGCACCCCAGTTACATATGCCTCTCGATGTCAAACACCATGTTGGATAAGATGTCATACCATACTTGATGGTTGATGCTCTAAACTTGACAAAATCAATAAATAAAATGATACAACATAAATAATAAAGGTTTAGCTTGTTTTTGTAACTGAGGTACTAGTATATAATCAATCAACTTGAAATTTTGTATAAAAAACATATGTATTTTTATAGTAAGTATTCAATTTAATCAATGACTATTAAATATACTTTTAAACTGAATTAATAGACATATATCAAATGCATTTGTTAATTTTGAAACTTTGGGTTCATTGAATATATGCATTAGTTATTTAGTTTGTGTACGAAAGCATGAATAAGCAAAAACCTGAATCATGGCCAGCAACATTTTAATTTGGTACTCTACTGGTGGTAAAAAGAAAAAGAAGTGAAGGGCTTTGTCTCTTTTAAGTTTCTGGATTCAAATCTAGATATCGACATTTAAATAACTTTTAAAAAACTTAATAAAAACTAACATTTTTTGTTAGATAACCAAATAAAAGTGATTATTATAATTAATTATATATATATATATATATATATATATATATATATATATATATATATATATATATATATATATATATATATATATATATATATATATATATATATATATATATATATATATATATATATATATATATATATATATATATATATATATATATATATATATATATATATATATATATATATATATATATATATATATATATATATATATATATATATATATATATATATATATATATATATATATATATATATATATATATATATATATATATATATATATATATATATATATATATATATATATATATATATATATATATATATATATATATATATATATATATATATATATATATATATATATATATATATATATATATATATATATATATATATATATATATATATATATATATATATATATATATATATATATATATATATATATATATATATATATATATATATATATATATATATATATATATATATATATATATATATATATATATATATATATATATATATATATATATATATATATATATATATATATATATATATATATATATATATATATATATATATATATATATATATATATATATATATATATATATATATATATATATATATATATATATATATATATATATATATATATATATATATATATATATATATATATATATATATATATATATATATATATATATATATATATATATATATATATATATATATATATATATATATATATATATATATATATATATATATATATATATATATATATATATATATATATATATATATATATATATATATATATATATATATATATATATATATATATATATATATATATATATATATATATATATATATATATATATATATATATATATATATATATATATATATATATATATATATATATATA
>CM067168.1:101872198-101911492 GCA_034093135.1 Erigeron breviscapus
CAAATTAGCACACAACTGGAGTACTAAGTTTGACTTGATATAGACTATATCCTTTAACTCTCCCAACCCAAAATACATCAACTCCTTCCAACAACAACAAAAAAGGAAACTAAAAAGAAATCACTCGAAAATTTTATAAAGGGGGGAAAAATAGGCTCCCATCCTCTAGAATTTTTGGATCCGCCACTGGTGATATGAATATTTCATGTGTCGAGTTTTAGTTTGTGACATATTGATGCCTGTTTATTGAGACAGAAAAAGTTCGATAAATATTAAGATTGAATTTTCGTTTGCAGAAATAAGCTACTTATAATTCTAGTTATTTTGGTTATTCTGTCGGAAGTTTTTGGTAGTGGAATGTTGGTACATATTCTAGTGACAACAGATTATAGAAATATAGTTTTAAGTTAATTGTGTATTGAACGATATGTTTTAGCGTTAAATAAGGTCGAAAGTCAAGATTGACCAACAAATGGCATGGTGGTCGAATTTGACCTCATGGTGGTCGAATTTGACCTTTAATTTTTTATTTTTTATTTTTTATTTTTTATTTTTTATTTTTTTTTTTTCTGTTTTTATTTTTTATTTTTTTTTTTTTCTTTTTTTTGTTTTTTAATAACTTTTTTAAAATTGTTATTTTTCTTTTGGGTTTTTTTTATACTTTTTGTTTTTATTTTTTATTTTTTATTTTTTGTTTTTTTATTTTTTTTTTTATTTTTGTTTTTTTTTTTTATTTTTTATTTTTTATTTTTTATTTTTTATTTTTTATTTTTTATTTTTTATTTTTTATTTTTTATTTTTTATTTTTTATTTTTTATTTTTTACTTTTTGTTTTTTTATTTTTTATTTTTTATTTTTTATTTTTTTTTTTTATTTTTATTTTTTATTTTTTATTTTTTATTTTTTTTTTTTATTTTTTATTTTTTATTTTTTATTTTTTATTTTTTATTTTTTATTTTTTATTTTTTATTTTTTATTTTTTATTTTTTATTCTTTTTATTTTTTTAATAATAGTTTTAATTTAGTTTTTTTTTTTGCTTTTTTTATTTTTTATTTTTTATTTTTTATTTTTTATTTTTTAATTTTATTTTTTTTTTTTTTTTTTATTTTTTTTTTTTATTTTTTATTTTTTATTTTTTTTTTTGCTATTTTTTAGCCCATTTTTATTTTTCTTTTGGGTTTTTTTTATACTTTTTGTTTTTATTTTTTATTTTTTATTTTTTATTTTTTATTTTTTATTTTTTATTTTTTATTTTATTTTTTATTTTTTATTCTTTTTATTTTTTTAATAATAGTTTTAATTTAGTTTTTTTTTTTGCTTTCTTTTAGCCCATTTTTGTTTTTTTATTTTTTATTTTTTATTTTTTATTCTTTTTATTTTTTTAATAATAGTTTTAATTTAGTTTTTTTTTTTTATTTTTTATTTTTTATTTTTTATTTTTTTTTTTTATTTTTATTTTTTATTTTTTATTTTTTATTTTTTTTTTTTATTTTTTATTTTTTATTTTTTATTTTTTATTTTTTATTTTTTATTTTTTATTTTTTATTTTTTATTTTTTATATATATTGTAACTTTTTGTTTTTTAATAACTTTTTTAAAATTGTTATTTTTCTTTTGGGTTTTTTTTATACTTTTTGTTTTTATTTTTTATTTTTTATTTTTTGTTTTTTTTTTTTTATTTTTTATTTTTTATTTTTTATTTTTTATTTTTTATTTTTTATTTTTTATTTTTTATTTTTTATTTTTTATTCTTTTTATTTTTTTTTTTTAATTTTTTAGTTTTTTATTTTTCTTTTTTTATTTTTATTTTTTGTTTTTATTTTTTATTTTTTATTTTTTAACTTTTTTAAAATTGTTATTTTTCTTTTGGGTTTTTTTTATACTTTTATTTTTTATTTTTTATTTTTTATTTTTTATTTTTCTTTTGGGTTTTTTTTATACTTTTTATTTTTTATTTTTTATTTTTTATTTTTTTAATAATAGTTTTAATTTAGTTTTTTTTTTTGCTTTCTTTTAGCCCATTTTTGTTTTTTTATTTTTTATTTTTTATTTTTTATTTTTTATTTTTTATTTTTTATTTATTTATTTTTTATTTTTATTTTTTATTTTTTATATTTTTATTTTATTTTTTATTTTTTATTTTTTATTTTTTATTTTTTGTTGGTTATTTTTTATTTTTTTTAACTGTTAATTTTACTTTTGGTTTTGAGTTTTGTTTGAGTCTTTCGTAATTGATTTTGAACTTCATAAAATTCTTTTGAGTTTTGGTTTGAAATCTGAAAATTCGAAAGATTCTTTTAACTTAGAAACTCGAAAAATTCAAAAGTATTTTCTTTAGATCATACGAATTTTAGAGAACTTCGAATCTTGTTCAAAAATTTAATCTAAAATTGTTTGAACTTTAAACCTGAAGAATTCTTTTGAATTTTGGTTAAAAGTTCTATTAATTTTTGGATTTAACCTTGAGCAATAATTAAGTTTTCTAACCTAATCGATGGATCAAAAGATGTTAAGCCGATTGATGGAGATGGAACATGTGGTAGGCAAATCAACATCACCACCAAAACTACTAAGTATTGATGATTATCCCTCATGGAAGACTCGTTTAAAAAAAAAAAAAAAAAAAAAAAAAAAAAAAAAAAAAAAAAAAAAAAAAAAAAAAAAAAAAAAAAAAAAAAAAAAAAAAAAAAAAAAAAAAAAAAAAAAAAAAAAAAAAAAAAAAAAAAAAAAAAAAAAAAAAAAAAAAAAAAAAAAAAAAAAAAAAAAAAAAAAAAAAAAAAAAAAAAAAAAAAAAAAAAAAAAAAAAAAAAAAAAAAAAAAAAAAAAAAAAAAAAAAAAAAAAAAAAAAAAAAAAAAAAAAAAAAAAAAAAAAAAAAAAAAAAAAAAAAAAAAAAAAAAAAAAAAAAAAAAAAAAAAAAAAAAAAAAAAAAAAAAAAAAAAAAAAAAAAAAAAAAAAAAAAAAAAAAAAAAAAAAAAAAAAAAAAAAAAAAAAAAAAAAAAAAAAAAAAAAAAAAAAAAAAAAAAAAAAAAAAAAAAAAAAAAAAAAAAAAAAAAAAAAAAAAAAAAAAAAAAAAAAAAAAAAAAAAAAAAAAAAAAAAAAAAAAAAAAAAAAAAAAAAAAAAAAAAAAAAAAAAAAAAAAAAAAAAAAAAAAAAAAAAAAAAAAAAAAAAAAAAAAAAAAAAAAAAAAAAAAAAAAAAAAAAAAAAAAAAAAAAAAAAAAAAAAAAAAAAAAAAAAAAAAAAAAAAAAAAAAAAAAAAAAAAAAAAAAAAAAAAAAAAAAAAAAAAAAAAAAAAAAAAAAAAAAAAAAAAAAAAAAAAAAAAAAAAAAAAAAAAAAAAAAAAAAAAAAAAAAAAAAAAAAAAAAAAAAAAAAAAAAAAAAAAAAAAAAAAAAAAAAAAAAAAAAAAAAAAAAAAAAAAAAAAAAAAAAAAAAAAAAAAAAAAAAAAAAAGAAAAAAAAAAAAAAAAAAAATTCAAAAGTATTTTCTTTAGATCATACGAATTTTAGAGAACTTCGAATCTTGTTCAAAAATTTAATCTAAAATTGTTTGAACTTTAAACCTGAAGAATTCTTTTGAATTTTGGTTAAAAGTTCTATTAATTTTTGGATTTAACCTTGAGCAATAATTAAGTTTTCTAACCTAATCGATGGATCAAAAGATGTTAAGCCGATTGATGGAGATGGAACATGTGGTAGGCAAATCAACATCACCACCAAAACTACTAAGTATTGATGATTATCCCTCATGGAAGACTCGTTTTGAAAACTATTTAAGGTGGACTGATGTCCGTATGCTGATTTGCATAAAGGATGGTTTTAATCAAGCAACCGTTAGTTTTGCCGATGTAAAAGAAAAGGCAAAATGGACAGCACTTTCTGATGATGACAAACGGATGTTCGAGGCCGAACACAAGGCATATGGTTGTATTACTATGTGTCTGCCAGAGGACATTCTGCACACTTTTGAGCAAGAAGCATATGCTACATCAAAGGAACTTTGGGATGCCTTAGCTAATAGGTATGAAGGAGATGATGTAGTAAAGAAGGGAAAGCAGGATCTTCTGAAGGCTCAACATTTGGTTTTTAAGGCAATGAAAAATGAGACGCTTGATGAGTTGGTGAATAGGTATTACCATCTCATGACTGAGATGAGAAATCATGCAGTACCACTAACTGATGCTGAAAAGAATGAGAAATTCTTAGATGCCTTACCATCTCATTGGGATTTCTATTCAGTTTTGGTTAAACGTGATCCGACTTATGCTCAAATGACTCTTGATAATGTTATTGCACATTTAAGAGGTTTTGAGTTGAATATTAAGAAGCGGGAAACCCAAACTGATGTCATGCAAAATCCAGAGATTTATCGTGCTAAGAAGCCAAATACTGCTGAACCATCTGGGTCAAGGGCAACTGCTTTTTTGTCGAATTCTACTGAGAAGACTGAGATGATAGGAGATGAGAATGGTTACTGCTTTGTAGCTGCATCGATTGAAAAAAATCAAGTTTCAACAAATTTAGCCGGAGGTTCACAAAGGACTCTTAAGGCTATGCCTTTGAGTGTTAAATCAGCTGAAAGTCATGTTAGTCTGTTGGCTGCTTTCATGACATCTTACGAAGCATTGATCTCTGGAAATCTAGTAGATCCGGAGTTGGCTGATTTGGAGTATGAGCAATTGGATCCTGATGATCTTGAAGAGATGGATCTCAAATGGCAATTGGCCATGGTAGCTCGTAGAGCTAGAAGATTTATGGGACGTACTGGAAGAGATTTGACCAATGGAAAGGTTAAGTATGATAAATCCAAGGTTAAGTGCTACAATTGTAATGGTTTCGGTCACTTTGCTAGAGAGTGTCATCGACCAAAGCAAGAGACAACTCAGCCAATGCCTTTATGGCTGAAATTATTGATCATGAGGCACCATCTGAAGAAGAGGCAACTACAAGTTATTCGAAGCCAAATCAAATCGCTGGAAATCAAAATTCTGGGGCTTCTGCTGGATCCAATGCTTTGGTTGCACAAGAAAAGGCTGAAAAGTTCGATTGGAGTACTATTGTGGATGAATCAGGAAATTCAGCCAATGCCTTTATGGCTGAAATTATTGATCATGAGGCACCATCTGAAGAAGAGGCAACTACAAGTTATTCGAAGCCAAATCAAATCGCTGGAAATCAAAATTCTGGGGCTTCTGCTGGATCCAATGCTTTGGTTGCACAAGAAAAGGCTGAAAAGTTCGATTGGAGTACTATTGTGGATGAATCAGGAAATTCAGCCAATGCCTTTATGGCTGAAATTATTGATCATGAGGCACCATCTGAAGAAGAGGCAACTCAGTCGATAGAATCAGAATCTTCTTCTGAAAATAAGGTTATTGAAGGTACCAGTGAAAAGAATGGTGGAGGAGAAGTCTTTAAGTTAAATATTGTTGAAGGACTAAAGATTGAGGAGGCTATTGGCTATATGGCTCGAGTCTCTGCTCCTGAAAATCAAAAGGTACCTCTCAATTTTAACTTTATAGCTGATATTTGTGCCTTGTATGTGAATTTGTCTAAGAAAAATGAGGGCTTAACTAGACTCAATGAAGAATATGCTTTAGGAATGCAAGCTATTAATAAATTAGAAGAAGAAAACTCTATGTTTCGAGAAAGAATTAAAGATTTAAAGCTTAAAATGAAACAAGATGAAAAAGATCGAACTGTTTTGAAAGCTAAAGTCTGTGAGCAGGGTCAAATTATTGATCTTGCTACTACAGCTTTTGAAAATAAAGTCAAAGAATTGAGCACTGTCCAAAAGGATTTAGTTGAGGCAAATGCTCAAATAACTGCCTTAAAGCTTAAAATAGAGGATCTTCATCTGAAACAAAAGAGGGTAGATGCTTTTGAACCATTACCTAACAAGAAAGGAAAGAATGGGTTGGGTTATGGTGAAGTAGAACCACCTTTTAATGATAATTATTCTTTTCTCAAAACTGATGAAATAGAGTTAAATTCAGTTAAGCCTGAAGATTTTTCTAAGACAGTTAGAATAACTGAACTTCCTGAAGTTTATACTTCTGAGGAAGTTAAGTCTGATGAGTCAAAGACATTGGTTATGTCTGATAAAATTCAGACAAGTGATTCTAATAAGTCTGTTGAGACAAAGAATCTGGACAAATCTCACTCAATCCCAAGTGAGATTCAAGAAACTGTGAAGAGTTCGATTCTCAAATCAGAAAAACTTGAACCTAAAATGATAACTGTGTTTACATTAAAAGGTCAGTCACGAGTGTTTTCTGAAAAAGAATTTAGTTTGGATAGTTTTAATCCTGACAAAATAGATAAGGTTTGGTGTGTTGAAGAAAAAGATGTTTTATACTTGACACCTCCGTCAAAATTACCTAAGAAAGTACATTTTGAGGAAAGTAATAACAAAGTTACACACATTGAAAACCTTGAAGCTTCGAACTCTTCATCCACAGGGTCATCTAATGATCCTAAGGTTACACAAAAGAAACCTGTTGAGAAAATGATTTGTTTCAAGTGTCGTGAAACAGGACATGTTGCAAGTATTTGTCCTTTAAGGAAAAGGAATGACCCACTTGCCCAGACTGACAATGTTCGTCCTTTTGAAAAAGTTGAATCCAAAAGGAAAGTTGAGGGTTTAACTAACGGTTTGGGTAAGGATTTGAAAATTCAATCACAGGTTTCCACAAAAGGTAATGTGTCAGTTGGAACTAACACAAACAGACCTGTTACACCATTAAGGGGGAGAACTCCTCAACAAGTTCGTCCTCCAAATATGGTTCAAGCAAAATCACCGATACATCATTATGTGACCAGTGCTCCTTTACCTCAACATGTTAGGGATCAAATTAGTGACTTGAGAAAGTCTACTAAATATGTCCCTGAATTGCGTTTAGAAACTGGTCCACCATTAAGGTTGCCAGTGAATCCTAAGGTTTGGAAGCCTTCGGGATCGAATACGCATTCTGTTGCAAAATCTTCTGTTCCTAGTCAATACGATGGGGAACTGAGGGAGATTATTGTAATGGAAGATGGCAGACCCAAGACCATTGTGGCTTGGGTCCCCAATAAGAAATGATCTTTTGTTTGAATGTGCAGGAACAGTTGAGGAGAGCTATCAGTAAGTGGTATGTAGATAGTGGCTGTTCTCGGCACATGACAGGGGAGAGGGGATTACTGTGTAAATTTGTAAAAGTTCAGGGTGGTCATGTGAATTTTGCTGGAGAAAGTGGAGGAAGCATAACTGGGATAGGAAATGTTTCAAATGGCAAGATTACTTTAGAGAAAGTGAATTATGTTGAGCAACTCAATCACAATTTAATGAGTGTATCTCAGATTTGTGATAAAGGAAATGCTGTACATTTTAGTGTGACTGAAGCTGTGGTTCTCAAACCGGGATTTGAGATACCTGAAGATTGGATAGTTATGCGGGCACCAAGAGTAAAGGATACTTACATCATGGATATGAGTGTTGAAGATCCTGATATGGATGCTACATGTCTATTATCTAAAGCTTCTGAGTCTGATTCAGTCCTTTGGCATCGAAGGATGGCACACTTGCATTATAGGAAAATGAATTACATTACGAAGAATGGTTTAGTGCAAGGTGTACCATTGAAGAATTTTGTGTCTGAGGATAGATGTGTGCCATGCTTGAAAGGAAAGCAACATAAAAAGGCGCACAAATCAAAGTTAGTTAACTCTATCGAATCTCCATTTGAACTTCTTCATATGGATTTGTTCGGTCCGATTCAAGTGAAGAGTATTGGTGGTAAACATTATTGCTTGGTTGTGACTGATGATTATTCTCGATATTCTTGGGTATTTTTCTTAGCCTTGAAAAGTGAAGCGGTTAGTGTCCTAATCAACTTCTTCACTGAAGCTGAGAATGTGTATAATACACGGATCAAGAGAATAAGAAGTGATAATGGTACGGAATTTAAGAATCATGCTATGGAAGTTTATTGCCTAAGCAAAGGAATACAACATCAGTTTAGTGCACCGTACACACCACAACAAAATGGAGTCGCTGAGAGGAAAAATAGGACACTGATAGAGGCGGCTAGAACGATGCTGGCAGATTCAAAACTTCCTGCTATATTTTGGGGGGAGGCTGTGAATACTGCGTGTCATGTATTAAATCGGGTTTTGACGGTTAAGCGTTTTAACAAGACTAGTTATGAACTCTTGAATAACCGTAAACCAAATTTAACTGGGTTTGAGCCGTTTGGTGTCCCGTGCACATTGTTGAAGACTAGAGATAGACCTAAGTTTGGTGAAAAAGTTGACGAGGGTTATTTTCTGGGTTATAAATCTGGATCTCCGATAAAACGAGCTTGGAACAAAAGAGTTCGTGAGGTTCAATGGGTTTTCAACATTGAAGTTTCTAGCTATAAACCTGAAGAACATGATGGACACGAGGCATTGTTTGACTATGATGCAGTTTTTACCCCGTTTTCGTTTTCTAAGGCTGATGAAGGTTGCTCAGCTATTGATCCAGAATGTCTTTTGCAGAGTACTGATGATGGAGTTGTTCCAAGATCGAGCATACCAAGTTCAGTGTCTGACTCATATGAGACTGGATCCCCTCAGCCGGTAAATGATACTCCGTCTTCTAGTGGGACTTTTGAACCTTCTAGTGGATCTCCTTCATTTGATACAATGATCAATGAGGATGAATTCGAAGGTGAAGTTCCATTTGAGACTTATGGGAACTATCGTGTTCATAAGGATCATCCTCTTACCAACATCATTGGTAGTTTGGATGATGGAATGCAAACTCGTGCTAGTCTTACAAGACAAACTAGCTTGTTTGCTGAGGTTAAAGATAAAGGTGACTTCAATGAATGTTTGTATAGTTGTTTCATCTCACAAGTCGAGCCGAAAAATGTTCAAATGGCTTTGAAGGACAATTCGTGGGTGGAAGCTATGCAAGAGGAGTTGTCTCAATTTGAAAAATTGGGAGTATGGCATTTAGTTGATTTGCCTGACGGACACTATCCGATAGGTACTAAATGGGTTTTTAAGTGCAAGAGAGATGATCGAGGTGTAGTAGTGCGAAATAAAGCAAGGTTAGTTGTGAAAGGATGTGCACAACTACCGGGAATTGATTATGATGAAGTGTTTGCACCGGTTGCTAGGTTAGAAGCGATTCGTTTGTTTTTAGCTTTTGCATCGTTTAAGGGCTTCAAGGTTTACCAACTTGATGTAAAGAGTGCTTTTCTTTATGGTGAAGTCCAAGAACAAGTGTATGTTGATCCACCGCCAGGGTTTGCTGATCCTGAATATCCTGATAGAGTTTATCGTCTGGATAAAGCCTTGTATGGTTTGCATCAGGCACCTAGGGCTTGGTATGAGAAACTGTCAAAGCACCTTTTAGAGAATGGTTTTGAAAAGGGGCAGATTGATAGCACTTTATTCATAAAGTGGAAGAATAAAGACTTTCTGTTAGTTCAAGTTTATGTCGATGACATTATCTTTGGATCATCGGATATCAGCTTGTGCAAAGATTTTGAAAGGGTGATGAAAAGTAAGTTCGAGATGAGTGCAATGGGGGAATTAAATTTCTTCTTGGGATTGCAAGTTGATCAGAAAAAGGACGGCTTTTTCATCCATCAGACGAAGTATGTTCATGATATCTTAGAAAGATTTAAGATGACGGATGCAAAATCAATAGCTACTCCAATACCGGTCAATCATCAACTTGGAGCTGTTGTAGATAGTGATGAGCCTGTTGATCCCACTCTTTATAGAGCGATGATTGGTTCACTTATGTATCTAACGGCTTCTCGCCCTGACATTATGTTTGCTGTTTGTATTTGTTCTAGATTTCAGGCTGATCCAAGAGCATCACACTTATCTGCAGTGAAGCGAATCTTACGTTATCTGAAAGGAAGACCAAAACTGGGAATTTGGTATCCTTCGGAGGGTAACTTGGATTTTGTAGCTTATTCTGATGCTGATTATGGAGGCTGTAATCTGACAAGAAAGTCTACTTCTGGAGGTTGTCAATTTTTAGGAGGAAGGATCGTGTCCTGGCAGTGCAAGAAGCAAACGTCGGTTGCTAATTTTTTTTTTTTTTTTTTTTTTTTTTTTTTTTTTTTTTTTTTTTTTTTTTTTTTTTTTTTTTTTTTTTTTTTTTTTTTTTTTTTTTTTTTTTTTTTTTTTTTTTTTTTTTTTTTTTTTTTTTTTTTTTTTTTTTTTTTTTTTTTTTTGGAGTCACTACTGTCTATGAGAACAAGATGAAGAATTTTTAGCGGCTGGTTTGCACCTTAATTTATAAGTTAAAATTGACTTGACCAATGACTTCATCATATGATGTATCGGTAGGCACAAAGTACCAGAGTTTCCTTATAATCCGAACTTAATTTGATACAATGATCAATGAGGATGAATTCGAAGGTGAAGTTCCATTTGAGACTTATGGGAACTATCGTGTTCATAAGGATCATCCTCTTACCAACATCATTGGTAGTTTGGATGATGGAATGCAAACTCGTGCTAGTCTTACAAGACAAACTAGCTTGTTTGCTGAGGTTAAAGATAAAGGTGACTTCAATGAATGTTTGTATAGTTGTTTCATCTCACAAGTCGAGCCGAAAAATGTTCAAATGGCTTTGAAGGACAATTCGTGGGTGGAAGCTATGCAAGAGGAGTTGTCTCAATTTGAAAAATTGGGAGTATGGCATTTAGTTGATTTGCCTGACGGACACTATCCGATAGGTACTAAATGGGTTTTTAAGTGCAAGAGAGATGATCGAGGTGTAGTAGTGCGAAATAAAGCAAGGTTAGTTGTGAAAGGATGTGCACAACTACCGGGAATTGATTATGATGAAGTGTTTGCACCGGTTGCTAGGTTAGAAGCGATTCGTTTGTTTTTAGCTTTTGCATCGTTTAAGGGCTTCAAGGTTTACCAACTTGATGTAAAGAGTGCTTTTCTTTATGGTGAAGTCCAAGAACAAGTGTATGTTGATCCACCGCCAGGGTTTGCTGATCCTGAATATCCTGATAGAGTTTATCGTCTGGATAAAGCCTTGTATGGTTTGCATCAGGCACCTAGGGCTTGGTATGAGAAACTGTCAAAGCACCTTTTAGAGAATGGTTTTGAAAAGGGGCAGATTGATAGCACTTTATTCATAAAGTGGAAGAATAAAGACTTTCTGTTAGTTCAAGTTTATGTCGATGACATTATCTTTGGATCATCGGATATCAGCTTGTGCAAAGATTTTGAAAGGGTGATGAAAAGTAAGTTCGAGATGAGTGCAATGGGGGAATTAAATTTCTTCTTGGGATTGCAAGTTGATCAGAAAAAGGACGGCTTTTTCATCCATCAGACGAAGTATGTTCATGATATCTTAGAAAGATTTAAGATGACGGATGCAAAATCAATAGCTACTCCAATACCGGTCAATCATCAACTTGGAGCTGTTGTAGATAGTGATGAGCCTGTTGATCCCACTCTTTATAGAGCGATGATTGGTTCACTTATGTATCTAACGGCTTCTCGCCCTGACATTATGTTTGCTGTTTGTATTTGTTCTAGATTTCAGGCTGATCCAAGAGCATCACACTTATCTGCAGTGAAGCGAATCTTACGTTATCTGAAAGGAAGACCAAAACTGGGAATTTGGTATCCTTCGGAGGGTAACTTGGATTTTGTAGCTTATTCTGATGCTGATTATGGAGGCTGTAATCTGACAAGAAAGTCTACTTCTGGAGGTTGAATTTTTAGCGGCTGGTTTGCACCTTAATTTATAAGTTAAAATTGACTTGACCAATGACTTCATCATATGATGTATCGGTAGGCACAAAGTACCAGAGTTTCCTTATAATCCGAACTTAATTTATACAATGTACTTGTGGGAAACGTATTCAGATATATGGCTGAGAATGCTTGTTCCTAAAAGAAACAAGTCCTTTAAATCTTATGAAAGATCTTGCATTGTCATTCTGTATATTTGGTCTTTAAAAGGAAGGTCTCGGATACATATGTGTATGTATTAAAAAAAAAAAAAAAAAAAAAAAAAAAAAAAAAAAAAAAAAAAAAAAAAAAAAAAAAAAAAAAAAAAAAAAAAAAAAAAAAAAAAAAAAAAAAAAAAAAAAAAAAAAAAAAAAAAAAAAAAAAAAAAAAAAAAAAAAAAAAAAAAAAAAAAAAAAAAAAAAAAAAAAAAAAAAAAAAAAAAAAAAAAAAAAAAAAAAAAAAAAAAAAAAAAAAAAAAAAAAAAAAAAAAAAAAAAAAAAAAAAAAAAAAAAAAAAAAAAAAAAAAAAAAAAAAAAAAAAAAAAAAAAAAAAAAAAAAAAAAAAAAAAAAAAAAAAAAAAAAAAAAAAAAAAAAAAAAAAAAAAAAAAAAAAAAAAAAAAAAAAAAAAAAAAAAAAAAAAAAAAAAAAAAAAAAAAAAAAAAAAAAAAAAAAAAAAAAAAAAAAAAAAAAAAAAAAAAAAAAAAAAAAAAAAAAAAAAAAAAAAAAAAAAAAAAAAAAAAAAAAAAAAAAAAAAAAAAAAAAAAAAAAAAAAAAAAAAAAAAAAAAAAAAAAAAAAAAAAAATAACACACGAATGAAAAAATAAAAAGAAACTATATATATAATAAAAAAAAAACACAAAACTGATAAAAAAAAAAAAAAAAAAAAAAAACTACGATACATTGAAGCATAGAAGACAAAAAAAAAAAAAAAAAAAAAAAAAAAAAAAAAAAAAAAAAAAAAAAAAAAATTTTTTGGAGTCACTACTGTCTATGAGAACAAGATGAAGAATTTTTAGCGGCTGGTTTGCACCTTAATTTATAAGTTAAAATTGACTTGACCAATGACTTCATCATATGATGTATCGGTAGGCACAAAGTACCAGAGTTTCCTTATAATCCGAACTTAATTTATACAATGTACTTGTGGGAAACGTATTCAGATATATGGCTGAGAATGCTTGTTCCTAAAAGAAACAAGTCCTTTAAATCTTATGAAAGATCTTGCATTGTCATTCTGTATATTTGGTCTTTAAAAGGAAGGTCTCGGATACATATGTGTATGTATTATTTTTCTTTGGATGTATATTTGTGACAAGATATACAAATATCTAATAAAACTAAATATGTTGAAAATATGAAGCTAATGTGGCCTTTGAGATTCGAACAAGTAAGTCCTTGGGGTGTCTTTGTATACCTAGCTTACCTAAAGTTTCCAACTTGGGATAGGTTGTCAGAAAGTTCGCTACACGGGTCTCTTAGAAAGTCACGGGTTTTCATAAGTGATTTAAAGTAAATTAATGTCACAAATATGCAAGTACTTGGCATCATGAAATGTTGGGTATATTTCCGTACGTGAGTCAAGTTAAGTCGCTTTGCGTGTGAGGAATTACCGACCTGTCACCGCTGACTTGATTCTTAAAGACTTTCTCACATTAATCACCAAATGTCTTAATTTTAGTGCTTGTATCGATTATGAGAGTGTATCTGAATATGGGTCACATAAGTTCGCAAACTAAAATTGTGGCATGAGTAACTTACTAGGTTACATGGTGACTGTCCTTGGCTCGAGTAATACGAAAGTGTCACAAAAGGAAACTGGAAGTACCGAGTGTTTAAACGGACAAATATATCGGTAATCGTCTTGGATCATTGGTTATACTAATAATAATAAAGAGAATTGGATTTCTCTGTGCAAACCTGGCTTAAATTGCTAATCTGATTGTTTTCGTAGTGATTCTAACCAAAATTTTGTATTTGTTTGTTTATATATAATTATATAATAATAAGTACATGTGGTGTTTCTTATGCTGCGAAAGATCGTTACGGATGAACATCATTCTGTTAAGCAAAAGGTACGATGTTTCATATCGTTGATGAACGACTGATCTTGTCTGAATTTTAAGCTGTTTGCATGCTGTTTGGTTTTATTTTTAAGCTGTTTGCATGCTGTTTGGCTGAATTTTAAGCTGTTTGCATGCTGTTTGGCTGAATTTTAAGCTGTTTGCATGCTGTTTGGCTGAATTTTAAGCTGTTTGCATGCTGTTTGGCTGAATTTTAAGCTGTTTGCATGCTGTTTGGCTGAATTTTAAGCTGTTTGCATGCTGTTTGGCTGAATTTTAAGCTGTTTGCATGCTGTTTGGCTGAATTTTAAGCTGTTTGCATGCTGTTTGGCTGAATTTTAAGCTGTTTGCATGCTGTTTGGCTGAATTTTAAGCTGTTTGCATGCTGTTTGGCTGAATTTTAAGCTGTTTGCATGCTGTTTGGCTGAATTTTAAGCTGTTTGCATGCTGTTTGGCTGAATTTTAAGCTGTTTGCATGCTGTTTGGCTGAATTTTAAGCTGTTTGCATGCTGTTTGGCTGAATTTTAAGCTGTTTGCATGCTGTTTGGCTGAATTTTAAGCTGTTTGCATGCTGTTTGGCTGAATTTTAAGCTGTTTGCATGCTGTTTGGCTGAATTTTAAGCTGTTTGCATGCTGTTTGGCTGAATTTTAAGCTGTTTGCATGCTGTTTGGCTGAATTTTAAGCTGTTTGCATGCTGTTTGGCTGAATTTTAAGCTGTTTGCATGCTGTTTGGCTGAATTTTAAGCTGTTTGCATGCTGTTTGGTTTTATTTTAAGCTGTTTGCATGCTGTTTGGTTTTATTTTAAGCTGTTTGCATGCTGTTTGGCTGAATTTTAAGCTGTTTGCATGCTGTTTGGCTGAATTTTAAGCTGTTTGCATGCTGTTTGGCTTTATTTTAAGCTGTTTGCATGCTGTTTGGCTGAATTTTAAGCTGTTTGCATGCTGTTTGGCTGTATTTTAAGCTGTTTGCATGCTGTTTGGCTGAATTTTAAGCTGTTTGCATGCTGTTTGGCTGAATTTTAAGCTGTTTGCATGCTGTTTGGTTTTATTTTAAGCTGTTTGCATGCTGTTTGGTTTTATTTTAAGCTGTTTGCATGCTGTTTGGCTGAATTTTAAGCTGTTTGCATGCTGTTTGGTTTTATTTTAAGCTGTTTGCATGCTGTTTGGCTGAATTTTAAGCTGTTTGCATGCTGTTTGGTTTTATTTTAAGCTGTTTGCATGCTGTTTGGCTGAATTTTAAGCTGTTTGCATGCTGTTTGGCTGAATTTTAAGCTGTTTGCATGCTGTTTGGTTTTATTTTAAGCTGTTTGCATGCTGTTTGGCTGAATTTTAAGCTGTTTGCATGCTGTTTGGCTGAATTTTAAGCTGTTTGCATGCTGTTTGGTTTTATTTTAAGCTGTTTGCATGCTGTTTGGCTGAATTTTAAGCTGTTTGCATGCTGTTTGGTTTTATTTTAAGCTGTTTGCATGCTGTTTGGTTTTATTTTAAGCTGTTTGCATGCTGTTTGGCTGAATTTTAAGCTGTTTGCATGCTGTTTGGTTTTATTTTAAGCTGTTTGCATGCTGTTTGGCTGAATTTTAAGCTGTTTGCATGCTGTTTGGCTGAATTTTAAGCTGTTTGCATGCTGTTTGGTTTTATTTTAAGCTGTTTGCATGCTGTTTGGCTGAATTTTAAGCTGTTTGCATGCTGTTTGGTTTTATTTTAAGCTGTTTGCATGCTGTTTGGTTTTATTTTAAGCTGTTTGCATGCTGTTTGGCTGAATTTTAAGCTGTTTGCATGCTGTTTGGTTTTATTTTAAGCTGTTTGCATGCTGTTTGGCTGAATTTTAAGCTGTTTGCATGCTGTTTGGCTGAATTTTAAGCTGTTTGCATGCTGTTTGGTTTTATTTTAAGCTGTTTGCATGCTGTTTGGTTTTATTTTAAGCTGTTTGCATGCTGTTTGGCTGAATTTTAAGCTGTTTGCATGCTGTTTGGCTGAATTTTAAGCTGTTTGCATGCTGTTTGGCTGAATTTTAAGCTGTTTGCATGCTGTTTGGCTGTAATTTTAAGCTGTTTGCATGCTGTTTGGTTTTATTTTTAAGCTGTTTGCATGCTGTTTGGCTGAATTTTAAGCTGTTTGCATGCTGTTTGGCTGAATTTTAAGCTGTTTGCATGCTGTTTGGCTGAATTTTAAGCTGTTTGCATGCTGTTTGGCTGAATTTTAAGCTGTTTGCATGCTGTTTGGTTTTATTTTAAGCTGTTTGCATGCTGTTTGGCTGAATTTTAAGCTGTTTGCATGCTGTTTGGTTTTATTTTAAGCTGTTTGCATGCTGTTTGGCTGAATTTTAAGCTGTTTGCATGCTGTTTGGTTTTATTTTAAGCTGTTTGCATGCTGTTTGGCTGAATTTTAAGCTGTTTGCATGCTGTTTGGCTGAATTTTAAGCTGTTTGCATGCTGTTTGGTTTTATTTTAAGCTGTTTGCATGCTGTTTGGCTGAAAATAACTAGTTTGCATGCTGTTTGGCTGAAAATAACCTGTTTGCATGCTGTTTGGCTGAATTTTAAGCTGTTTGCATGCTGTTTGGCTGAATTTTAAGCTGTTTGCATGCTGTTTGGTTTTATTTTAAGCTGTTTGCATGCTGTTTGGTTTTATTTTAAGCTGTTTGCATGCTGTTTGGCTGAATTTTAAGCTGTTTGCATGCTGTTTGGCTGAATTTTAAGCTGTTTGCATGCTGTTTGGCTGAATTTTAAGCTGTTTGCATGCTGTTTGGTTTTATTTTAAGCTGTTTGCATGCTGTTTGGCTGAATTTTAAGCTGTTTGCATGCTGTTTGGTTTTATTTTAAGCTGTTTGCATGCTGTTTGGTTTTATTTTAAGCTGTTTGCATGCTGTTTGGCTGAATTTTAAGCTGTTTGCATGCTGTTTGGCTGAATTTTAAGCTGTTTGCATGCTGTTTGGTTTTATTTTAAGCTGTTTGCATGCTGTTTGGCTGAATTTTAAGCTGTTTGCATGCTGTTTGGCTGAATTTTAAGCTGTTTGCATGCTGTTTGGTTTTATTTTAAGCTGTTTGCATGCTGTTTGGTTTTATTTTAAGCTGTTTGCATGCTGTTTGGTTTTATTTTAAGCTGTTTGCATGCTGTTTGGTTTTATTTTAAGCTGTTTGCATGCTGTTTGGCTGAATTTTAAGCTGTTTGCATGCTGTTTGGCTGAATTTTAAGCTGTTTGCATGCTGTTTGGTTTTATTTTAAGCTGTTTGCATGCTGTTTGGCTGAATTTTAAGCTGTTTGCATGCTGTTTGGTTTTATTTTAAGCTGTTTGCATGTGAATGGTTTTATGTTTGTTTTGCAGTGGCTGATATTAAACCTGAGTTTCACATGATTCATAATGCCCGATACACTCCGGATGCAAGTGATCAGACTACTGTGACATATCATCCAATAATACATTTTCTTCAACGATCTCGGATTGCACACTTACTGACTATGGATCCTCCTATCTATGATCGTTTGGTTCAAGATTTTTGGGCTACTGCTACTTATCATATTGAAGGAGATCAGTCTTATATTCAGGCTCGTGTTTGTGATAGGGTTTTGACTTGTTCGTTTGATAATATGAGAGAAGCATTACAGCTTCGAGATGACTCACAGTTGATTGCGCGTATCGAGTTTCCACCTTCTTTGAGGGACGGTGCTTGTAGGAGGATGGGATTTCATCCATCTATTTCTAAAAGGCATGGTGTTCCTAAGAAAGGTTTCTTTGAACAATGGCGATTCTTGGCTCATGTCATAGTTTCATGTTTTGGGCAGAAACGTACTTTAGATATTCTAAACTTGAGGGAGTTCTCGTTGATGATTGCTCTCACATATAACAAGAAATTCAACTTGGCGAAATTCTTGTGGGAAAACCTTCGAGCAATGTGTGCAAATACCATTTCTAATCGCTATGTTTTGTATCCTCGCTTTATTGCTGAGATTATCCGATTTTGTTTGCCGGATCTTGTTCCTGTTGGTAAAATTCTTCGGGTTAATCAAATTGGGGATGCAAGGACTTTTCTTCGGATGAGTTTAATCAAGATTGATGGAGCTA
The DNA here is from genome assembly GCA_034093135.1 of Erigeron breviscapus. Classification (NCBI taxonomy): domain Eukaryota; kingdom Viridiplantae; phylum Streptophyta; class Magnoliopsida; order Asterales; family Asteraceae; genus Erigeron; species Erigeron breviscapus. Next base: position 101,890,065 of record CM067168.1, read on the forward strand.
CAGCTGAGACTTTACGAACTCCATTGTTTGGACATTTGGTAAATGAAAACTATGTGGAACCTCTTAATGATGGTTGGGATGATGATATTCATCACATAGTTGTTCCTCAACCGCCTCAATGTGTTGCACCTCCTGATCAGTTTGGCGATCTTTGTGCTGGTATTGACAGTGGTAATCTTGGTGATTTTGGGGATTTACCTGATGATTTCTCTCTTGATGTGGATAAACTTTATGAAGATTTTGGTCCAATGAATTGGAATGGTGTGGATGATTTGGATATTTCTTGGCTTTATGAGAAGATTTCGTGTAAAGGTGGTCCTTCTGTTGATGGTCCTTCTACAGTGGCTACTCAAGCTATGGATTGTGATAATCCTAATTTGAATCAAGTCTCTGGTTCGCCGATGAAAACACGAAAGCGAAGACGAGTGGTTCTTTCTGATTCTGATACTGAGACTACGCCTGATACTGCTACATGTGCAGCGGCTGTACCGGTTGTATCTGGTTCTAGTTCTTCTCTGCTTTGTGAAGATCGTCTTGCTAAACTAGAAGCTAACTATGAGTTGTTACTTGAGCGATTGGCTACTAGTGAAGCTGCCAATGTTGAATTAAAGGAACATTGTAATGTTCAAGTAAGTACGCTTACTGATGCTATGCAGCAACAACAAATTCAACATGATAAGAAGATTAGTGATGTGCAACTTCTGGTTACTAGTTTATCTTCTACTGTTACTGATCTTGGTTTACATTTGGAGACTTCTACTAAGAATTGGGCACAAATTCTTCATAAAGCTGATGGTATTGAAAAAACCATGGAAGATCGAATCAAAGAGGCCAAGACCTTACTAGGTAAGCTGAATGATACGCTTGTTGCACATCAGAAGTCGATTCTCAATTACTGGGAAACTTTTGATAAGATTGAGAGCTGGATTAAGCATTTTGAAGATCGTCTCGCAACTTTGACATCTAGGGGGAGTGTAAGGATTCCTAGTGTTGCTGGTAAGACTGGAACTTCGAGAGATGCTTCTGATGATTCTGAAATACCTAAGGGTAGAAAGATGCCAAAGCGCTCGACATCTTACTTCTAGTTGAAGAGCTTGAAGACATGTTTGAAGTTTGATATACATTTTTGAAGACTATTGAAGATTTCGATAATGCTGATGTCACGGGGGAGTTTGTTGGTACATATTCTAGTGACAACAGATTATACCATACCATACCATACCATACCATACCATACCATACCATACCATACCATACCATACCATACCATACCATACCATACCATACCATACCATACCATACCATACCATACCATACCATACCATACCATACCATACCATACCATACCATACCATACCATACCATACCATACCATACCATACCATACCATACCATACCATACCATACCATACCATACCATACCATACCATACCATACCATACCATACCATACCATACCATACCATACCATACCATACCATACCATACCATACCATACCATACCATACCATACCATACCATACCATACCATACCATACCATACCATACCATACCATACCATACCATACCATACCATACCATACCATACCATACCATACCATACCATACCATACCATACCATACCATACCATACCATACCATACCATACCATACCATACCATACCATACCATACCATACCATACCATACCATACCATACCATACCATACCATACCATACCATACCATACCATACCATACCATACCATACCATACCATACCATACCATACCATACCATACCATACCATACCATACCATACCATACCATACCATACCATACCATACCATACCATACCATACCATACCATACCATACCATACCATACCATACCATACCATACCATACCATACCATACCATACCATACCATACCATACCATACCATACCATACCATACCATACCATACCATACCATACCATACCATACCATACCATACCATACCATACCATACCATACCATACCATACCATACCATACCATACCATACCATACCATACCATACCATACCATACCATACCATACCATACCATCCATTGCCTATATATAGGAGATTAAACCTTTATGTTTAAGGTTAATCTTCCTAGTCCTTTGTTTCACATTTTGTAGCTTTTGTGTGTTATTCATAATAGAGATTATTATCAATAATACAAAGCTTATTATTCCAAAACAATATATTGTTCATTATATATTGTTTGTGTCTTCAGTATTGTTGTTTGCTAGTTATAGAGAATTTCCGCACTCTATAATTTGTTAACTAATCTCATAGATCCGTTTGGCTATTAAGGGACTCACATGGATAAACTATATTAAGTATCAAGTACTATAAATAGAACATGTGACATTATTGTTCACAAATATATAAACACATTTATTGATGATGCTAATTAAAGAAATACTTGAGGTAAAACTTGTTACATTTTCCATATATGGAAACATATGAACACTTTGATCAGCTATACTTAAACAACAACCACAACTATATCAATATATATATGGATCAAATTCTTTCAATCTGCTGCATCTTTATTTTAAATTGCCCCATCATTTCGTGCTTGATGGGTGATCTGATCCAACATGTTTCTAATATCTTTGCTATTAGGCCTCTCTTTCGGATCATCTTGTGTACAAAAGCAAGCAATCTTAAGAACAAGAAGCATCTGTTCCTCGTATCCATTACCCATCATCTTTGGATCGATGGCTTGTTTTGGATTATCGGAAACCATCACATTTCTCATCCATTTCACCAAACTCATCTCGGACGTATTTTGAAAAAACTCATCCGATGGAAGCTTACTCATCATCAAAACCGCCAACACTATCCCAAAACTATAAATATCACATTTATCCGTAAACTTCATAGTTTGATGATACTCAGGCGCGATGTATCCTAACGTGCCAGCAACATTTGAACTTGTCATATGCGTTTCAGCATCAGGAATTGATTTCGCGAGCCCAAAATCAGCTATACGGGCTTCCATATCATCATCAAGAAGAACATTCGCGGGCTTTAAATCTCTATGAACAATACGAGGCGCATGGCTCATATGGAGATACTCAAGCCCGGCTGCTATTCCTATTGCAATCCTGAGTCTAGTTGACCAGTCTAATTCTCGCCTGCCTTCTTTAACCGCTTGTAACATGTCCTGCAGACTTCCATTTTTCATAAACTCATAAACCAAATAATGGCAATGCGGCCGAGAAACATGGGCTAGTAAAGGAAGCAAATTCCTATGTCGAATCTTGCCAACCGTCTCGATTTCTGATTTGATCTGTCTCATTTTTTTATTCAGCAACTTAGTATCTTCTTCTGTTAACTCTGATGCATCCTTTTGAGGCTGAATTATTTTCTTGATTGCCATTGTTTTCACTTTGCCTTCGGGTAATTCGTATTTATATACTTCCCCACACCCTCCTCTTCCTATCACTTGAAGAGAATCAACACCGTCGTCTTTCTCCAAAAACGCGAGTTCTTCAGCTTTGACCAGTGGGCTAAAGATAGCTGGCCCGGTTTCATTCTTTTTACCTTTGATCATATTCATAACCAATTTAAACAACACCGAAAAAATAGTCCCGCATATAACCCCAGCTAGTACACCAGCTAAAAACCCGAGTATCCAACGAATTACCTTCTTTTTCTTGTTGTTTTTATCATGTTTTTTTACCGGGTCGGAAACTGGAGCAGGAGCTGGAGCGGCTCCATTTGAAGACTGCCGGTTTGAAGAATTATTAGAATTCGTCTCGGCGAATACATAACGTTTTGGAACAGACTCCAATTGGTTCAAAACCGGCATTGGGCCTTCTAAGAAACTATTGCCAGACACATTAAAGAATCTAAGATTCCTAAATGAACGAATCGAGGCTGGTATGTTTCCAGCAAACAAGTTATCAGAAAGTGATAATTTTTCGAGATTAGGAAAGTACTTCAAGAATCCTAGATCACCTGAGAATTTATTGGATGAAAGATCTAGGATCCGAAGACGGGTGAGGGAAGACAACCCAGATGGGACTTGGCCCGAAAAGCGGTTGCCATGAAGGTTTAGAACTTCAAGTTTCTTGCAGTTTGTGATTTGGAATGGGATTTGGTCAACTAGGTGGTTGTTGGGTAAAGAGAGCTCTTTGAGCTCTGTAAGCGTCCCTATCGCTGGAGAGAGGTAGCCTCTCATCCGGCGATGTTTGAAGTCAATACGAGTGACACGGAGAACGGAGGATCTGTTCAAGATCCTCCTCCGTTCACAAAAGATTCCTGGGGCATTACAAAAGTTGTCATTGTGACTTGAAACACCCAAGTCCATGTAGATTGCCAAAAGGGCTTCATGGTCACTTAGGTGAAGATTTAATTTGGCATGAACTAATAAGATAAGTGTGAAAAAAGTGAGGATAAAGAGGTGGCGAATGGTGGCCATTGCCGGTGGTTTACGGTAGTGGAAATGAGATAATGAATTTGGATATTATTTTATGACAAAATGGGATGCATTTCCATATATAATAAGAGTAGCATATTTTGGACGTTGTGTTGATTTTTCGTCTTAATGTGTCATTATTGGTCAATATGCGTGTGGAAAAAACTGGGCGGAGGGCCTTCCTTTAACTTAGACTTGGTAAACTTCCTACAAGTTGCTGTAAGCAAATCTCTCATATGATCCTCGATCTATAAGAATCACTCCATTTGTTATCCCTGAATGAGGGTCTTTTAGACTTTTAAGTTACCGTAATGAGTGGATTGAATTGGATATATATATAAGAGGAATTCTAGTATTCTACAAACAAAATTTACAAATTTATGTAGATCAATAATTCAATAAGGAGAAAATGTAAAAATATACTCCCCGTCCCATTAAAAGTGTCCAATTTTATTTTGTCAAAGTCTTTCTTTTGTATCTTTGACCATAAATATTTTTTATTGTATTATATAATATTTGATGAAAGTTATACTCAATGAAAACTTATCGAAACCTCTATCAACTCATATAATTTTCATCAAATATTATACATTATAAATAAAAATATTTAAGGTCAAAGTTGCGAGACAAAGACTTTGAAAATTTAAAAGTGGACACTTTTGATAGGACGGAGGAGTATATATAAAAAAAGATAAATTTATTGGCTTTGATTGGTCCAATGAGTTTGTAAATTTAGTTTATATATATTTGTTTGTCATTTATACTGAATACTACTTTATGACTCACTTAAGTATCTTAAATTCATTATACTATTAATCGTGCTTCAAGCGATAATGACCAAGACAAAACAGCCCCCTTGCATGAGGTCTTGTGTTCAAGCCTTGGGGAGGACATATGAATTAAGTCCCTTTATGAGGACTTGGCTTGGGTATACCCAGGTTCAAGTCTTAGAGGGCAGGGTTTACCCCTATTAATCGTCGTGCCTTCGGGCGGATTAGTAGGGGTTTTCCCTCCATCGGGTATTTGAAATAGGCATTTCTACTTCGAGGGAACTCTCTAGCGCGAAACCGGTTAATACAACGTATGTTAGACCTCCAGTTGTCGAATCGCGACACGAAGTTTTCAGCGAAATTCACCTTTCAAAAAAAAAAAAACAGGGACGTTCGGCACTTGTTCGGTACAATCCGGACACAATACGTACGGTCACGTCTCCGAATATCCTACGGGGAGTGACAGGAAACCGACAAACTGCACATGTACTAATGGGTCGTACCATTTCGGGGGACAGGCTTTGTCCCATGTTAGGTACTACAAGACAAACACTGGACATCCACGCTCACTGGATCGCACAAAGGTCTGAGGGGCTAACCCCGACTCCACAATCTTTACGAGATTCTGCAAAATCTCTACGAGATTATCAGAATCACATTGCGATTCTCAGAATCGCATTGCGATTCTACAGAATCTCGTAGAGATTATGCAGAATCTTATTGCGATTTTGAAGATCTCATTGCGATTTTGTCAGTTTATTGCGATTTTGTAAAAATTAAAATTTTTTTTTGGCTAATTTGATATAATCGTAATAAAATTTGGCTAATCACATGATTTAATCTATAACTTATAGTTTAAATTTTAATATTTTGACTTTAATCCAATGATGGAAGTTGTTCCATTTTGACTAGTTAAATTAGTACGATCTGAGAAGATCTTTACCCATAATACGCTAGTAAATTATGTGAAAACTATAAATTAAAAGCCAAATCTGATTGTTTTATTTTCATAGAATAGATGAGATCATCACTTCAAAGAGTTTGACTAGTGATGGGTAAATGGGCCCACGCTCGTGGTCCATAATGGGCTAGATAGCAAAACAACAATTAATCTATAAAGTTAAGTCATCCGTTTACCTGTTCTATGACAAAAGTACCCTTCTTCTCATCCACATTCCACACACATTAATGTTATCATGATCAAATCTTACAATAATAGCCATGTAAATATGGTGAGAGCCGAATCATGATCCCAAAACGTTGGAAATAAACCATATTTCATATTTCATATAATGATAAATATGATTCTATGAGATGGGTCCATTGAATAGACTTTTGGTAATAAAAAGGTATTAGTTTCAAACTCTACCATTATTGTGTCTCATTATATCGGAAGAGTTGTTTGAAACTATTTTCTATGAAGTGATTAATATCTGGTGCTAAAAAACACGCTAAATTAAAAGTACCTCTGTCAATTTACACTTCTTATGGGGGAGAAAAGAAAAAGAACGTCCCCGTATCCCTACCAGGGAATATTTAGTATCTCGACCAAAAGTATTTGCAGCGACAGTCGCTGCAAATACTTCTGCCACGTCAGCAATCCACCACCCACCGCCATTATTGCTTTGACCGTTGACCCGAGTATTTGCAGCGATTGTCGCTGCAAATACTTTAGTGGGGCCCAATGTCGAATATAAACAGTCGTCTCCTTCCTTCCTTTCATTATCATCAAAAAAAAAAACTCCCCTTTTAATCCGAAGATTTCCGGCCAACCAACAAAATTTCCCCCATATTTACAATCCGGGCAACCAATATTCCGTTCCTTTTCCCAACGAAGTATTAGCAGCGACCTATCTGGACTTTCTCGATCTTTTTTCGGCCACCACCACCGCAGGTCTATATTTTCCGGCCAGTTTCCGGCCACTTTTCCGGCGTACTATTAGCAGCGACATCTGGACTTTCAACAGCCCACTATTTCGGCCATCACATAGCCGTCGCGGTTCGATTTTTCCGTCTCTCCTCCCCCGACTTTTCCGGCCATCTCATATTTTGGTATGTATTTTCCGGCCATATTATCCATTTTTTATTGTTATTATTTGTGTTTTTGATAGTTAATTGATAATATTGTTATGTTAGTGTTGTTATATTGGTTTTATTAGTTTTGTTAGGATTGATGGTTAATTTTTTGATTTTAATAAGTTTGTTTGTATTGTTAGTATTAGTTTTGTTGATAAGTTAGTGATTTGTATTATAGGTTTGTTGGTATTGTTAGTTTTAGTTTTGTTGATAAGTTAGTGATTTGTATTATAATGTTTATATTTGAATGTAATTTGTTTTGTTAGTGAAAGATTAGTGTTAGGTGTTTTAGTGATTTGTTAGAATATTTATATTGTTAGATGAAATATTACGTAGATAATTATGTCTCTAGTACAAAATTATGTGTAAGAATATATATATAAAAATATATACATAAAAAGGTTTCCAAATTATATATACAAAAACATTGATAAAATTGATAAAAAGGTTTACATAAAAAGGTTTCCAAAGATTATGTAAAAAATTGATAAAAAGTACCTACTTAAAACGTATAAAAAATAAGTGTAAAAAAATAGAGATAAAAATAAGTATAAAAAGTAAGTTAAAATTGACGTATAAAAAATTTAGTAAAAAAGTTAATATAAAAACATAGAAATTAAGTAAAAATTAAGTAAAATTATATAAAAGTTAAGTAAAAATGTGAATTTAAAATTAAGGAAAAAAAATACAAAAGTATATAAGTATAAAAAAAAGTATAAAAGTAAGCATAAAAGTAAAAATATATAATTATAAATAACAAAAGTTTTAATAAAGATTACGTATTAAAAATTTAGTAAAAAAGAATTAATATAAAAAAATGAAGAATTAAAGACTTCGTAGAAAAAAAAGTAAGAATAAAAGTAAAAGTATATAAGTAAGTATAAAAATAAGTATAGAAGTCTAAAAAACAAGTTTTAATAAAACTCAAAAATAAGTTTCTAAAAAATATTATAAAGTTAAATAGTATATACAAAATCAACATTAAAAAGGTATATATAAAAGTAACTATAATAGTAGAAAACAATAACCATAAAAATATAGGTATAAAAGTAATCTAAAATTAAGTTGTAATAAGTATAAAAATAAGTTACAAAAAATAAATATGTGATAATTTTGGATCTTTCTTAACCTTGATCATTTTGTTGTATGTATTTTTAAAATGTTGTATAATTTGTTTTGTATTTTGCAGTATAAATGGCTACATATCATGGCGGTGATGGTGGTAATGAAGACCCGAATAAACCATGGTGGAGGAAAGCCTGGGGCTGCAAAGGGAGTGGCGGTAAGAAAAATGGTTGTTTATAGTTCCTTTTTAATTTAAGGTTTATTTACTAATTTTTTGTTTTTTTTTAGCCCCAAGAAAGGGAATGGGGAGGGCCCCCGGTCAGAACCTAAATTTAGAGGAAGAGTTCCAGAGAAGAGGTCGTCTCAGCATAGACTTTGACACGACCCATTTTAAGACGTGGCAGGCGATCGGCGATAACACCGGCATGTACAAGAGCCTGATTGGCACACTGATCCGCCACATTCCGCAGACATACGACTCATGGGACCATGTGCCTGAGGAAAGAAAGGCGTTTATCATCCCGACTTTAAGCGTACAATCTTTATAATTTTAAATTTCTGATTTGATGTTTGTATAAAATTTTAATTTCGCTAACTATTACTTTAAAATTGCAGACTAGGTTCAAATTGGACCACTTTATCGAGATTCCTGACCCCGGAGACCCTATCAGGAAGGGATTCAGGTTGTGTGTCAAGGCGGACTGCAAATCAGAGTATCGGACCCGAAAGAGCCAGTTCAAGAGAGCCCACTTTTCATCCAAGGGGGGCCTGAAAGCTGTTCCACAGTTGGAGCAAGCTGTTCCTCCAGAGGATTTGTCGCAGGAGGACTGGAGGGCGTTGTTGCGATACTACCAGAGGGAAGACCGGGTGAAGAAGTCGGAGACAAACAAGACCAACAGGGGAAGCAAGTTCTTGCGGGGACCCATGGACGACAGTCTTACTCTCAGTACGTCCACCAAGAAAAGGTGAGTTATTGTTATGAAATATATACTTATGAAATGTATATTCTTATGATAAATTGATGTGTTTACAGGTTCATAAAAACAGAGACGTAGACTTGGTGGATTTGTACGAAGAAAAAGCACAAGAAAAAAGATAAGAAATGGGAACACCCCGTGGCTGAAGAAATACATGTAAGTGTCTCTTTTTAAGCTTATATATTTTTTAGTATTAAATGTCCATTTAATCAACCTTATATATAATGTAACGTGATTCAGGCCACACTGAAGCAGAAGAAGGAGGAGGCTGAACGGGACCCCGTTCCAACACCGCAGCCTGACATTTTCATGCAGGAACTTGGACCCCGGTCGGGGCATCGCCGAGGCATAGGGCGGGTCATCAGGCAGATGGGTACCCAGGCGTATGACTATACGCATCTGACACAGGGACAGGGTAGCCAGCCTCATTAGGGACAGGGGAGCCAGCCTCATCAGGCCCAGGGGAGCCAGCCACATACCCAGTTCGACCTGAACACAAATCCAGAGGGTAGCCAATCCTGGATCGATGGCTTATTTAACTTTGATGGTTATGCACAGGCTCCTGTTCCTCCTCAGCCGGGCGCGCAGTCGAACTCAGATTTTGCTATCCCCTCTCCTTTCCAGTCTCCTTACTACAGCGTAAATTTGGCTGATGATGAAGACGCAGATGAGGATGATAATGATGCTTAGTTGATGTACTTGGTTGTTTATGAACAATTTATTTTTCTTTGTTTTATTGTTTTTTGTGACTTATGTTTATTTATATTTTCTTTTGTTGATGAAGATATTCATAATAACAAATATAGGTAAAAAAAATAAAAATGAAACATCAAGTATATGCATAATAACAAATATAAGTAAAAAAATACATCAACTATATTTAGTAATCATAATAACAAATATAGGTAAAAAAAATAAAAATACTGAACATCAAGTATATGCATAATAACAAATATAAGTAAAAAAATACATCAACTATATTTAGTAATCATAATAACAAATATAGGTAAAGAATACGTCAACTATTATTTTAACTTTAAAATACATCAACTTAAAAAAAATTGGAAAAAAACATCAAGTATTATTACATCAACGATTATTACAAACACATCTAATCAATCTTACAAAATCCCGGAGGTGCCCTAGTAGCTTGAATGTGTCTGTCGTATGCAGCCAAACGGTCTTTGTACTTTGCATCTTATGCCCAGGCCCGCGATGCAGGTTTATCAAATCCCCAAGCTGAGGGGTAAGGCAATGGGCAGTCTTTGTTAAAAAACACTGTAACAAAATGTGTTCCATTCGATACTAGGCCAATTGCTATCGGCTCATCACGGTATAGCTGGCCTGGCCCCTTCCAAAAAGGGAAACATGTGGTGTTTTCACGGACACTTAAACAGATAATTATAAGACCCAAAGCATTGGACAGAAGCATAGCGCAATATGGAATCATCATCCAGTGTTCAAGTGGGCGACCATTGGGATAAGACAATTGAAGCAAAGTATGTATCAGTGGCGCTTCAGCACCGAATGCAACCTCATAGTATGTTGCTTTGGACTCATACTCCTCTAGCATTCGTTCGCGAATCCACTCGTATTTTGTCTCAGGTTCACCCAAAGCAACAGCCAGTGCTCAAAATCCACAGTTACCATCAGGTGCTACATTTTTTATCTCGACAACGTAAGGTTGAAACACAAGTGGGAGTTGCTTTAGGTATGTTCTTGTGTCAGTCCATGTTGACTCCGTCTCGAAGTTGTGTGTATGCGGTTCAAAAAAGTTGTGTATATGTGGTCCCCCAAAGATTTGATCAACTAAGCTGGACGTTTCTCCTTGCATTTGGTTATGAGGGTCTCCGAAAAAACTTTGTGTGTCTGGGAATTGTGATTCGCTGACCACATACTCACTCTGTTTGCCACTTTGAGGCCATTGTGGTTGGCTTTGAGGTTCATCGAAGAAACTAGCAGTGTCTGCGAAACGTGATTCGGTGCCCACGTATTCACTTTGTCTCCCACTTTGAGCCCATTGTAGTTGGCTTTGAGGTTCGTCGAAGAAACTAGCAGTGTCTGCGAAACGTGATTCGGTGCCCACATATTCACTGTGTCTCCCACTTTGAGGCCATTGTGGTTGGCTTTCAGGTTCGTCGAAGAAACTTGCAGTGTCTGGGAAACATGATTGTGTGCTCACGTATTCACTGTGTCTCCCATACTGGCCCTCTGCAAAGAATGACGGCTGCGAAAAACGATCGGAAAACCCCCCCATGGACTGGGTATCCTGAAAAGTCGGTCGGAAAATTGAACCGACTTGGATTTTTGAAGACCGGAAGGTGTTGTATTTGCCGCCGGTATGTTAATGTCGGGCACCTGCAACAAATAATAAATCAATTAATTATACTTCGAAATATACTAACAAATAGGGTGCACTTACATATAAGAAATCAATTAACTATACTTCGAATTATGATTGGACGTACTTGAGGTATTTTTTTCTTTGACCCGATTGGTCTTCCACGTTTATTTTTAATAACGGAAGGGTCCTTAATTTTGGTTCTCCCCGGATAGACGATGTCTTTTATTTTTGATATCCAGTTTTTCCTTTGGGGCTTCGGTTGTTGCTTAAACTGTACCTTAACATCCTCTACTAAATCGTCGATAGATTCGTCATCGTCGGAGTCTTTTCGATGATCATTGTCCGGTAGGCACGTCGACGGTGTTAAGTCTAGCTTTCTCCAAAAGTCATTTATCTTATCCACCTCAACACGGTTGCCTACATTTTTTAAAAATAAGTATAATATTTGTGCATTTACAAAAAAAAACATCAATTAATTATATTCAGATATACTTACTGTAATGCATGTACGAAGCTAGACGGCAAGCACATGGAAGCGTACAACTAATCCAAACCTTACACCCGCACTTTCTCCAGTCTTTACCCATCTGATTTTTGAATCGTTCAATTTCGGCGACCATTATATCCAGAGCTGTCACAGATACAACACAAAGCAGGTCTTTCAAACATGGGTAGTTGTGTTTACCAGCTCTATAAATCCTGCTCGCCTCCAGTTGGCCCTTGATTTCTGTATCTTGTCCGAAGAGGATAGCATTAACACATTCAATTATTCTGTGAAATGTACATTTCCCCCTCAACTCGGACTTCAGGAGTGAATGCTCAGCCTCAACTCTGTTGGTAGTGTAGTTACGGTAGTTGAGATGTTGATCGACCCAAAAAGACACAAACTTTTCCTTGTACGGGGAAAGCCACTCCTTCTGCAGGTACTTGTAAACCTCTGTAAATTTAACATTGGGTTAGGACGTGTGGATATATGTGATTTACCAAAAATAAAAAATAAAAAATTTCATGTGCACTTCACATACTGTCTAAATCTTTTCCCATCTTCTCTTTTAAATCTTTTTCATTTTGGGTGTACTCTTCTAGTGTGCGCGATTCATAAAGTTTTTTCCACCATCCGTAAAAGGTCCCCATTTCCCTACCGCTTTGAATGATGGCATGCTAAATTTTTCGATGTTCCTCCATATGTGGACTCTACAAAGTAAATGGTATGCTTCCGGCATAACGGTTTTGCATGCTTTCATGAGGGCCAGATCCCTGTCCGTGAGTACGATGCGTACAGCAAACCCTTCACCTAGGGTCGACTTCAAACACTCCAACACCCATCTATAATTATGCTCTTGTTCACTTGTGATAAACGCGTATGATATGCTGAAGGTCCTGTTTGTTGAAGTGACACCGACAATCTCAACCAACGGCATGTTGTACAAGTTGGTTTTGTACGTGGCGTCTATTTGGATAACATAAGGAAATGCACGCCACAACTTAAATGATGTCGGATGTATAAAAAACAGATTCTCCAACCGTCCAGATACACTGTTTGTGGTATAATAATACAAGTATTTATGCTCCTTTAGCAAACTGAACATAACCTGCGCCGGTTGAACAATATGGCGTACGTAGGTCGTTTCAGATACTCTATCATAGTAAATAAATAAAAGAATATGTATATTTTATATATGTAACCTGCATTGGAGTGTCCCCATGTTTTTCGGCCGCCTTCTTCCGTAACGCTTTTTGAAAATTGTAAATGTCTTCATTGCGGGTCAAGTTTCCTGGAAATTCTTCTTTCAACCGCTTTACAATCTTACGGGGCTCTGTACCGCGATGATATTCAGCTTCCACAAATGATTTCTCAGCTTCACTCAACCTTCTTGCGTACGCGTAACCCTGCAGATTATTAGCTGGATAGTGATTATGTCTCTCGTCTATAACGGTGACCCTCCAACCACCATCTGTTGTCAAACGCCCGTCCAATCTAAAGGGGCACTCACATTTAAGTGTCTTTTTAATGAGCCCAATTGTCCTTTTATCTTTTTGCCCAGCAAGATTACAGACTATGGTCACTTTATTTTGATATCAGCTGAGTTGTAATTTGTTCGTCGTTTGATTAAGACATAACCAAGCTCATTTGCTATTCTTTGGGCCCAGTTGAACACTTCTTCGTGTGAAACGAACACCTAAAATAGTAAAGTGACCCAGAAACAAAGAAAACTCATTATTAAACTTTATTTTCCATTTAAACGTTAATTTCATCTTTTAATTATACCTCATCGGTGTGGAAATCGCTAGCGTCGTAGTCAAAATGAGGGGCCACCTCCGGGATCTCAAAATCTTCATCAGGTTCTTCTAAGTGAAACTCAAAATCTTCCGCACCCATATCTATATTATATAATAGTATGATACTAATCTAATAATCATATCATATTATATAAGTACGTATGGATACTAATCTAATAATCATATCTATATTATATAAGTACGTATGGATACTAATCTAATAATCATATCATATTATATAAGTACGTATGGATACTAATCTAATAATCATATCTATATTATATAAGTACGTATGGATACTAATCTAATAATCATATATATTATATAAGTACGTATGGATACTAATCTAATAATCATATCATATTATATAAGTACGTATGGATACTAATCTAATAATCATATCATATTATATAAGTACGTATGGATACTAATCTAATAATCATATCTATATTATATAAGTACGTATGGATACTAATCTAATAATCATATCTATATTATATAAGTACGTATGGATACTAATCTAATAATCATATATATTATATAAGTACGTATGGATACTAATCTAATAATCATATCATATTATATAAGTACGTATGGATACTAATCTAATAATCATATCTATATTATATAAGTACGTATGGATACTAATCTAATAATCATATCATATTATATAAGTACGTATGGATACTAATCTAATAATCATATCTATATTATATAAGTACGTATGGATACTAATCTAATAATCATATATATTATATAAGTACGTATGGATACTAATCTAATAATCATATCATATTATATAAGTACGTATGGATACTAATCTAATAATCATATCATATTATATAAGTACGTATGGATACTAATCTAATAATCATATCTATATTATATAAGTACGTATGGATACTAATCTAATAATCATATCTATATTATATAAGTACGTATGGATACTAATCTAATAATCATATATATTATATAAGTACGTATGGATACTAATCTAATAATCATATCATATTATATAAGTACGTATGGATACTAATCTAATAATCATATCATATTATATAAGTACGTATGGATACTAATCTAATAATCATATCTATATTATATAAGTACGTATGGATACTAATCTAATAATCATATCTATATTATATAAGTACGTATGGATACTAATCTAATAATCATATATATTATATAAGTACGTATGGATACTAATCTAATAATCATATCATATTATATAAGTACGTATGGATACTAATCTAATAATCATATCTATATTATATAAGTACGTATGGATACTAATCTAATAATCATATCTATATTATATAAGTACGTATGGATACTAATCTAATAATCATATCTATATTATATAAGTACGTATGGATACTAATCTAATAATCATATATATTATATAAGTACGTATGGATACTAATCTAATAACACATATATATTATAAGTACGTATGGATACTAATCTAATAATCATATCTATATTATATAAGTACGTATGGATACTAACCTGATGATTAAATGAAGAAGGAGAGGAAACAAATGCGCCTTAATGCAGGTACTTGCAAAATGTAAAGAAAGCGAAAGATCAAGAAAATAAGGAAAGCGAAAGATAGCGATAACGAATAAATTCGTATACATATATAGCATAAAAGTAAAATGTAGTTTTGTCCATATCCAACTATTTGCAGCGACTATCGCTGCAAATAGTGGATAAGACAAAAGTCCACTGTTGACTATGACAGTCAGCAGTGTACTTTGTCTGGTCCCACTATTTGCAGCGACAGTCGCTGCAAATAGTTGGATATGGACAACAAAACACTGTTGACTGTCATAGTCAACAGTGTACGGATAACGTACACGACTATTTGCAGCGATAGTCGCTGCAAATAGTCTAGTCGAGATACCAGAACACTGGTCGGGTCACCACGCGCCAAGAAGAAAAAGATAAGCACATAAAATGAGATAACACGCCAAGAACTCAAAAAAGACATCACTTAAACTTTGACTAATAGAAAACGTTAGGCCGAATCATTGGTTAACTAATTCAAACATACTCATATATTTCATAAATAACTAATGTTTGAAAATTTGGAGTTATCAAAACCCCTGCTGGAAAAAAAGCATGGATTTAAATATTGGGCCGAAACTTATTTATTTAAACTGGCCAAATCCATTTTAAAACCTTTGATGACCAATACATAGACTACTAGTCTATATGTCTACATCCATTTATTTTAAATCTTTCATATCCATTACAAAAAGTTTGTCTATCTGAACAATTTCTAAACAAAATATGATAGATCTATTATTCTCAAATCACACAAAATCTAATCTCAATTAGATTAAGAAACTCACAAAGATTACTCCCGCTATTCGATCGTAATCCACTCAACTTATTGTTGAATGTTCTATTACAATTTTAGAATAACAAACTGTAAGTCCCAACTCAATAGATGGTACTACCTGAAGACATCTCTATGTCGATGGTGGAGTTACTTTGCAATATAAGCACTGAACTGGAGACGACCAGTTACAGGAGTATATACCAAGTTCTAGATAGATTACTTATTTAAGTGACAATAAGTAAAGAACAATGCAATAATACAAAATACTTGTAAAGTAAATTGGTGAGACAATATGTAATTTTCAAGTGTAATTTATTTATTAACTTTAAATAAATTACAAGGTTGTTGCGGAACCAAGATAATACAAGTATGTAAATATCCTAACAACCTATGAAATACAATTGATCTACACTTGGAATTTCTCTAAACAATCGAAACACTTAAAGTTGTGAAATGTTCCTTTTTACGATTGAGAGAATATTGCACAAGTTCACCAAGAATATTGCAGGTTTGCAAAGTGTGTGACTTCTCAAAAAGTATTATTCTTGGTTGTGCAATGACTTGTATTTATAGGCAAAGTTAACATTGGATGTTAACTTTGACCGTACAAATATGGTTGAGAACATTTAAGGAATAACATTTAATTCCTTAAAATGCTGTGTAAAGTTGCAGTATAAAGCAACTTTATTCAACCAGCTTTATGTACCTTTTTGTATTTAAATAATAAGATAAATCTTATTATCCGGGTAAAAGCACATAAAGCATAAAAGTCAATTCCTCGTAATCAGTGTAAAGCTTTGTAAGAGCTTTCCACTGACGGTCTCCAGTTTGTAACTGACTAGAATGTCAACTGGGCTTCGCTGCCATTGTCATTCTCTATCTTCCACTTGTTGTCTTCGACTCCAACTGGAAGGATTCTTCAACTGGTCAGTTCTCAACTGGATGAAGTCTTCAGTTGCGTTAACTGTACGATGCAACTGGACTTCAATATATTTCTGGACAAATCTTCTTGGTCTCCAGATGCAACTGGAGACTGGCCAGTTTCACTGAAACTGGTCCTAACAAATTCCCCCTATTTGTCCTGAAATATTAGCAAGTCTTTTTCAGTTCTTGTATCTGTACAAGTGTGAACTGGAGAGACTTGTTCGATTAAATCTATCTAAGTTTTCCAAGGCATTTTTATAGATCAATAAATGCCTTGGGTTTTTCTTTTTAAGTTTGTTAGATCTAATCTATTATCTACCTTGTGGTTACAAACTGGTAACTTCATTTATACAAGGAAATGAAATTTACACAAGTTACAGAATGTAAATAAAATTACAAGTAGATAAACTGAAAAGAGAACTTAATTAGATGGCCCTTCGCCAGTTCGTCTTCTCTTGGTCACTGAAGAGATAGGCTGAGAGTCTTCAGGATCAATATTCAACTTTAGCTCCAGATTTTCTTTGTGTTGAATCTTGCCCTTCAAAAAGTTGACCCATGCTTTCTCAAACCTATTCCTTTGTGCCTTGGCCTCCAAAAAGTTTACCATTTCAACCCATTCCGAGAACCCATACTGCATTGCACCAGGATTGTCAGTTTTAACCAGTGGCCCTCTGGTATAACTGACCTCAACGTGAAAGTACTTGGTGCCTGGCTTAATTGTTACATTAACACCATTGATAGTCCCACTATGTCTTCTGGTTGCCATGATCTGGGAGTAATAGCTTCTTGCTTCAGATTCATTTAATATTTTAATACTCCCAGCTCCAGTAGCCAGTACAGCAGACTTGATGTCATCATTCGATACCTCGCCAGTTGGTTCTATGAATGTACTAAGGTCAGCATCTCTGGTCAGTGGTCTTCTTGGTTGAGGGTTCCTCCTTGGTGGATTCAAAACCTTTTTCACAACCTTCTTTACATTTTCGATCCTTTTCAAAATCCCACTGGCCCTGTTCTCCTTTGCCTTCTCCACTGATATATTCAAACTTCTGGCATCAAATTCAGCTTCTTCATCAGGATAGTGCCTGTCCAGTTCAATGTCAAGCATTTCTTTCAACATGCCCACTATCCTGTCATCATTTTTTACTCTGGCATACTCCTCCTTAGTGATTCCCAATAAGTGAGCATCACTAATATCAAGCAATTTAATCTGTGCAAGATGCTCTCTGCTTCAACTTGGTTGGCTTGTTTCATTTTCTTTCTTTCTTTTATTTGATTACCAAGTCTAGCCAGTTGTTTGCTAACACTTTCGGAAACTGGAGGAAGTACATCAGCATTGCCAGTTTCCAACATAGGTACATCAGTGGCCGGCTGGGCAGATACATCACATGCTAAACCTTTGCCCTTGTCAACAACATTCCCCCTATCACTTACATCACCAGTTTCATCCATTCTTTGCTCACCAGCTTCAGTACTGGCAGCCACAATCATTTCCCTACCTGTTTGAGCTCCAGATGGATTACTTTCAGTTTGAATTTGTGCAAGAACTGCACTTCTTTCCCCCTTGGCAGCATCTAGACCTGCCCTAATAACTTCCCATTCAGAATGGTGAGCTGGCAACCGGTCAAGAGGCTGCCACGATTGCATGTTCTTGCATTCTTTGAAAATGGTGCACATCATCCTGAAAGATCTCCATAGGTGGTTGGTTTCTTTTGACTGGGTCAGAACATTTGCTGCAACTTGTTCCTGACCAGTTTTTAGTTCATTCAAAATCTTGGAATCTTCATCCAGACCAGAAACCACCTTATCCTTGACTTCTTCATCATTTTTCTTCAAACTTTCTACTTCAGTTGTCAGTTTATCCAGAGACTGAGCATGAAGTGATACCTGGGTGTTCAAGTTATCAATGTTGCCCCTCAACTGGTTGATCTCAGTAGTGAGTGGGGCCAGATCAACCTGAGGAGTGGCCAGCTTGGTGATCTCAGATATCACCTTTTCTATCAATTGTTGTTCTCTAGCACCCAGCGTATCATCTATTTTCTGACCAACTGAAGTCATTAACTGCTGCCCAAGTTCAGTCACATTCAACCCAGGCTTGTCAACCAATTCTTTTACCTGTTTTTCAATCTCCCTTAAATCCACTTCAGATGTTCTAACAGTGTTGCCCAGCAAGTTGGAGATTGAGGTTGTAACCTTGGACTGAGTGAGGTCAAAGGCTTCTTTTAAAGATGTTGCCAGATTGTTGCAGCCAGTGACCAGCTCATTCAGCTTCTTCAACACCAAGTCTTCATTTGATGAAAACTTGTTAATCCCCAGATCAACCACTTTAATATTAGTCAAGTGATCCTTGTGGTATCTGGAGAAAGACTTGGTGTTTTTGTCAAGTGTCTTTTGAATATCCTCCACCCTGGTGAGAAGGTTTTGGATATCGGCTTGAACAGAGACAACTTGACTGTCCAGTGACGGAGGAGAAGGTGTCACTGGACCAGCAGCAGTTTCTACTGGAGCAACTGGAGGAGGCAAATTTAGAGAAGTCTCCCCAGTTGACATCCCAGCAGTTGAAGAAATAGTAGGAGTGGTGGTAGAAGAAAGGACTGGAAATTCAATTTGTTGGACATGCTGAGAATGCTCAGGTGTGTCCAACGGCGGCGGTGGTGGGGGCATTTCTCGAAGGAGTGAGAATTGCCCAGATGGTGATGGTGCCATACGTCTGTTTCCAGACATATAGTTATAAGTGGGAAAAGGAATATTTATAGGCTCATTTTCTTGGGATGGTGAAACTGAAATTGAAGCATCTGGAAGCGAGACTGGAGATGAAGGGTTTTGATCTTGTACAGCAGAATCAAAAATCTCCAAGTCTGATGCAGTACCTTCAAAATCCGAAGACTCTATAAGGATTTCCTCGTCATTAACATTCATGTCCAGATCCATGAATGTAACTGAGGGCTGACCAGATGGGTCAGTCTCCAGATGACCTTCCCCAGTTTCCTGGTTGGGTGCATCTATTGGAGGATCAGATACCGAGGTATCTTCACCAGGGATAGAGGTCAGTGGAGTTGCCTCAGTTATAGTTGCTCTATCCACAACCATAACATCAGACGAACTGGAGGGTCCCTCATTATTTTGAGGCCCGCCCAGTTGTCTTTCCGACTCACCTGGGATTGGTGCATCGGTTTTGGCGAATGCCAGCCGCATTCGATCTGGAATCTCGACCTCTCCAGCTTCAGATACTAAAGAGTCTAGATTCCTCAACAAATCTGGGACAGTGTAAGGTGAATTTGTGCTTGAATAAGCTTCACTGCCCAGAATTTGTAGAAAACAAAGAGAGAGAAACCTTGAGAAGGGGATGCATAGTCCCCTGGTACCCTTCAGTTTTTGAACCAGGCTTCTAAACAGGATATCAGCAAAATCCACTCTCAATCCATTCCACAAGCAGTATGCCATCTCTGCTTGTGTGGAGTTAATCTGGTCAAGTCCACCAGAACTCCCACCCATACTTTCCACAAGGTGGATGAAAAAATACCTCCATGAAGGTGTAAGACCCTTCATGGTCATCACACCCTTTGTCTTCAAAACCCCTTTCTCTAAGCACTCCTTATGTCCCATTTCAAGGAGGACTTGGCGAAAATTAATGTTTGGGGTGATGACAACTGGAGATTCACCCTCTCTCCAGTAGTTGAGGTGTAAGGCATCCCTCAACACATCTGCTGATAAGGTACACTGGACTGTTCCACCTTTTAATGTGAAAGTGATAGAAGAACAATCGAAAGAAAGAGTAGCAGTGTACCAAAACTCACACAAGTAGTCGTGAAACATCTTGCGTGGGTTTAGAGAGAATGAGGGTCCAATTGGAGAATCCTTCAAAAATCTTTGGATTCTGCCAATAAGGGTATTGGACCCTTGGGTTCCTTGTAAACTCGCCATCGGATTATTTGGATTTAATTTGATGAGCGAAGTGTTACCAGGAGCACCAGGTGCCTGTTTGACATCTGGTGAAGGAGCATATGGGACAGTTAAGAGATTTACATCTCTTGAACGGGATGATTTAGGTGCCATTTGAAATTGAAATTGAAATTGAAATTTAGGAATTAGGGTTCTTGATTTATGAAGCAGAGAGAGAAATAAAGCAATTTTTAGATGATTGGGAAGTAAATGAAAGAATGTAAAGAAGTAAATGTGATCGGAGTAAATAAGGGTATTTATAAGGAAT
>CM067168.1:101912492-101914992 GCA_034093135.1 Erigeron breviscapus
TAGATAATGCCTAAATCCTGCAAAATTTTAACAATCCAAATAATTTCACAAGTAACCTCTGCCATTGCTCTATATTCAGATTCTGTTGAGGATTTAGATATAGTGTTTTGTTTTTTACTTCTCCAGGATACAAGAGACCCACAGAAAAATACACAAAAACCAGTGACAGATCTTCTATTAGTAATGCATTTGGCCCAATCTGCATCAACAAAGGCTTCAAGAGAGAGAGAATTGGTTTTAGAAATAAGAATTCCTTTACCTGGAGCATTTTTTAAATACCTAAGTACTCTTAAAGCAATAGCAAGATGAGACTTGAGAGGCTTGTGCATAAATTGACTCAAGCAATGTATAGTATAAGATATATCAGGTCTAGTGTGAGTCAAATATATCAATCTGCCAATTAGTCTCTGATATTCTGTTATGTTTACCAAAACAGGATCATGCTCAGTTGCAATAGAAGAAATGCACACATTAGGATCCAAAGGAACCTTGACAGGTTTACTAGCAAGAAGACCAAAATCAGTCAAGATATCAAGACAATATTTTCTCTGATTTAAACACAAGCCATTATCAATCTCAAGTACTTCAATACCCAAAAAATACTTAAGTTTATCAAGATCCTTAATCTGAAACTTGCTTTGCAAATAAGTTTTGAACTTATTAATCTCAAAATCATTGTTACCAGTAATGATTATATCATCCACATACACAAGTAAAGCAATAAATACATCTTTATCAGTTTTAGTAAACAAAGAATAGTCACTTTTGCTTTGTATAAAGCCATGTTCACAAAGTGCAGTAGTAAGTTTAGCATTCCATTGCCTAGGAGCTTGTTTAAGACCATATAAGGATTTATTCAATTTGCATACTCTTTTATCATCTTTGTCAAAGAAACCTTCAGGAAGATCCATATAAACAGTTTCATCTAAATCACCATATAAAAAAGCATTGTTTATATCAAGTTGATATAGAACCCAATCCTTCTGAACAACTAAAGAAATAAGACATCTAACAGTTACAATTTTCACAACAGGTGAAAAAGTCTCTTCAAAATCTATGCCAGCTCTTTGGCTATAACCTTTTGCCACTAACCTAGCCTTATATCTTTCAATCTCACCATTAGATTTATACTTAATCTTATAAACCCATTTACAGCCTATAGGTTTTCTATCAGAAGGTAATTCAGTAAGTTCCCAAGTATTATTCCTATACAAGGCTTCCATTTCACTACTCATAGCATCAATCCAATGTTTATCTTTACAAGCATGCATATAAGACTGAGGTTCAATACTTTTGTTTAATTCAGAAACAAAACAGAAACAATCAGTTTTAAGACAAGCATAGTTAACATATTTCTCAAGACCATATTTAACTTTGCTATTAACAACATAGTCATTATACTTGATAGGCATAACAGAAGTTCTATCAGATCTTCTTAAATTCAAATCATTTTGAACAATTTGAGCAGGAGCATTATCATCTTGATTATCTAAAACAATGTCATTATTAATAAAATCTGGACATTATCATTTTGGTTTTCAACCAGATTACCACCAACATTATTATTGACTTCCATGTAAATATTACCCTCAGCATTATCATTATCATCATCAAGTGTTGCTGTAGTATCACTCTCACTAGTAGAATTCATATGAAAACTGCCAGAGTGAGAAGAACTACTGCCATCACTATGCAGGCTCCCATCTCTCTTCATCATTGGGTATGTTAGGGTAATCATAGTTGTCAAAAAAATTTAATTGGTTTATATCAGTGTTTAAAGAATCAGAATTTTGAACAAAAGATTTAGAAATTTGTTTTAAAGGAAACTCATTTTCAAAAAACTTGACATCTCTAGAAAAAAATATATTATTATTTTCAATGCAAAGAAGTTTATATCCCTTTTTTACATTAGAATACCCTAACAAGACACATTTTAAAGATCTATGAGAAAATTTATCATTATTATTTAAAATTTTTGAAAAACATAAGCAACCAAAAGCTCTTAAATGAGAGAGATTAGGAGAAAAGCCATATATCATTTCAAAAGGTGATTTTCCATCAAGCACAGAGGAAGGCAATCTGTTGATCAAATAAGTAGCAGTTAATATGCATTCAGTCCACAAATTAAGAGGTATTCCCCCTTGAAATAATAAAGACCTAGCAACATTCAATAAGTGTCTGTGCTTTCTTTCTACAATACCATTTTGCTGTGGTGAATAAACTGAAGTAGTTTGGTGTATTATTCCATTTGTTTCAACAAATTTAGTAAAAGCATTGTTAATAAACTCAGTACCATTGTCTGACCTAAAAACTTTAACAGTTTTACCAAACTGATTCTTTAGAAGATTATAAAATACTCCCACATTTTATAAAGCTTCTGACTTAGTTTTCATAAGATAAACCCAAACTGCTCTAGAATAATCATCCATAATGGTCAAAAAATATCTATATCCCCCCCTGCTTGTGATTCTATAAGGACCCCAAACATCTAAATGAACAA
>CM067168.1:101919992-101999992 GCA_034093135.1 Erigeron breviscapus
TGAAAAATCAATAGAGAGAATATAAGAGAAAGTTTTTCTTCGATATAAACTAAATGAGGAAATTAGGGTATATTTCAGTTTATATACTCGAACATCTTTTGAGCATTGGCAGCCTAAGTCCCTCAACATATAACCGACTTATCTTGAGCCCCTTCTTCTTTATCTTCTTCTTTTAGACACAAGCAGTCCTTAAACACTTCTTTCTTACACTTCTAGTCCTGCAAACAATCTCATCCAATAATAAGAAAATAGAATAAGATTATAAATTTAACACTATCTATGAGATGGGTAAACGAATGTCAACTTAATATATTGAAAACATTCTTGTCAATAATAAATGATTTCCACTATGGTTCTTCTGTTATCGACCAGACCTGCTCTCGTTGGAAAGATAGGATAAATATTCACTCAATCTTTTCCTAATTCCATCGTCGTTTACTATGGTTCTTCCATTGTCATCTTTGACGTGACTGATGTTTTCATAAGTCTTTGTGTCTTCTTTTCCCGACATTAGAAATCTTTCAGATATCGTTTACTCCCTCTTGGGAGTATAATTTTGCGTAAAATCTCCATACACTTTATCTTTAGCTCGTGCTGTTGCCTTTTACATTTCACTTTTGGCTTTTCAATACCTCTTAGTCTCGAGGGTTACTCTAGAGTTTCATTGGTTGCCTTTATAATGTTGTTATTGTTGTCTAATTGCTAACCAAAGGCGGAGCCAGGATTTAACGTTGAGGGGGGCTCAATCATATATTTTTTTCCGATCGCTGTATACCATATAATGTGAAAAACATAACCATTTTAATATAAAATGTTGAGTTAAATACAAAAGTGGTCCTTATGGTTTGTCAGTTTTTGCAAAGGCGGTCCCTCTCTTGAATTTTTAGCAAGGATGGTCCCTGAAGACATGTTTCGGTTGCAACAACAGTCCCTCTCTAACGGATCCGTTAATTATTGTCGTTAAGTTTTCCATGTGAGTAGCACGTGAAGGGTATTAATGTCTTTCAACCTACACAAACTTAGGGATGTTCAAAACTATCTATATCCGAACCTGTTATCCGAAAATCTGATCCGGTTTTCTTTGAAAAGTCGGATATCCTATATTTCAGACTTAAATTCGGATAGTGACTTTTGAAAAAGTTTAAGAATTTCAACATCCTTTTTTTCTTAAATCCGAAAATGTCAAAAAAAAAATATCGAAAAAGACTATTTTCAATATTCGGAAATATTCTAAACTTTACAAAAATATCTGAAACTTAGTCTCAATACGAAAATATTTAGGATATTTATTTTTTTTCTTTCTAAAATTCGGATACTTCAGATATCTAAAAACTTCGAATATCCAAAATTTTGAATATGTTCGGATATTGAAATCCTTTATCCGAAATTTCGAATATCCGAAATTTTGGGGTGATATCCAAGTTTCAAATATCCAAAATTTTGAATATGTTCGGATATTGAAATCCTTTATCCGAAATTTCGAATATCTGAAATTTTGGGGTGATATCCAAGTTTCAACTATCCAATTTTTGGATATTCGAACTTTTGCATAGTGAAATTCAGTATCCAAACTTTTCGAATATTCTTGGATATATTCGAATGCCCGATATTTCCAAAACTCATTATCCGGATCCGAAATTTAGGATATCCGATGTTCGAATATCCGACTTTTCAGAAAAAATCAGATCGGAATTTTATATTACAGGGTCGGATATGGACAGTTTTGAACACCCTATGTTTGTGTAGGTAAAAGGACATTAATACCCCTCACGTGCTACTCACGTGACAAACTTAACGGCACTAATTAACGGATCCGTTAGAGAGGGACTGTTGTTGCAACTGAAACATGTCTTCAGGGACCACCGTTGCTAAAAAATCAAGAGAGGGACTGCCGTTGCAAAAAGCGACAAACCACGGGGACCGTTCTTGCATTTAACTCTAAAATGTTAGTAAAATAGAATTTTAGTACAATGGTTTACTTTTATGACCCAATGTAAAGGTTTTACTTGCACCGCCATGGCTAGAAATTAAACATTTATAGATTCGGGGTGACTTGGTTCGAAAAAACCTTTATACTAGTCAGCTATGAGCTAGCCTTGCAATGGAAAGCATGGACGATTGGCGGGGGGCTAAGCACCCGCTAGTCCCCTACTGGCTCCGCTCCCCTTACGGGGAGTAACATATTAAGATATAGTTTAGGAATAAGAATAGTGTAATAAGTAGAATAATTATTTAATTTGGAGGTTCAGAATGTGTAAATATCGGGCTTGATGTTTAAATTGGGCCATATAAAACTACTATTCCAAAGCCCAGGCACGTGACCACGTGTCATGAAATCAAGTTAGCTATCCCGAACCTTCACGTTGGAAAAAAAATGGAAAAATGGAAAAAAAATGGAAAGAAGGAAATAAATGAAAAATGAAAATGTCGAGTTCCGTAATTGCGTATAGTTTCCGCCATTTACCCCCTTTAATAATTAACAATCACAACCACTGCTCTCTCAGGTTATTCTCTCTTCACCGTCATCCACTCCGGCTGCCGTGCACCGTCATCTCTTCACCGTATTCCGCCGGGCTTCTCAATTTCACGGGGAATTCTTTCTTTCGTAAGATGGAGGTATAAATAATCTATCTATAAATTCTATATTTAAAATATGTATATGTATATTCTGTTATATATCTATACATGTGATGTGAAGTGATTACTGTCAGCGTGACTTTGATTATTAAATAGTGTTGTTTTTATATCTGCTATAAGTTTATTAGATTAGGTATAGTAGTGTGTGTTTTATGTGTCACAATGTTATAACTTAATCTTTTAGATCAATACATTTATCAAAAATGATAGGTAGTGTATTGTATTGTAAGAGTGTATATTTGCATTTATAAATACTTGAATTAGTAATAAGGACTGTTGAAGATTCTGTTAATGTATAAAGCACTTTGTATTATGTATATTGAGACATGAAAGTATACAAATCTTCATTTATTAGTATCGATATTAATATGAAACATGATATTACTAAACATTTTGCTTATATTGTTAGTCTGCATATCCATACATTCAAACTCAATCAAATTTAGAAGTTAAAATAATACTTGTTGACTTGATAATATCAATAAGACCTTAACAAACTGTTATTGTTACACCCAAACTAAATCACATTAACAATTATTCGTACATCTAAACTAAATATATATTAAAAAAAAAAAACTATTTGCCTTGACTATTAGAAATTTAAAAATAACATGTTATCTCTAACCTAAAGTTAAGTAAATGGAAAGATTAGAAAAATATTTATTGCTCTTACACAGTTACATAGTACATTACATTTCGGCATTCCGCTCTGGCGCTCTGTAAATTTTCTAAGATTAGGGATGCATTTGCTATATTGCCTTTTTATTTGAAAAAGAAGTATGTTTTGATATTTATTGAAAGAAAGAATAGTTATTATTAATTCTTTGATTAATAGTGGGATAATCATTAATTTTTGGTGAACTTTTTGGTTACAAGAATTTTTTGCTTTCTTAGTTGATTAAGTTGGTTAAAACAACAGAACTAAATTGATTTTTATTAGAAAGGCTCTTATTGGTCAATAAGGGCATAGCATAAGTGGTACCCACATGCGCAAAACACATTGCCCCACTGGATGGACTTCTGGTTTTGGTTTTGAGAATAAGGAGGTCTTGGGTTCAAGCACTGCCTCTAGCATGTCGCATTGTGTCAGGAAAGTTGCCTGGAACTATTTCTTGTGGGGTGGAAAATGGATGGTGTCAAAATGGCACCTGGTCAAGGGTGTCCCTGCCAATCTACACCTTTTGGGAATTGGGAATATATGTCTTTAGATTAAGTTCTGTTTTTGAATTCCCACATTGTTGGTTGTAGGTAATATATGCAAAGAGACTGAAAAACTTAATAAACTGCAAGGATCTGATGTTTTCAAAGAATGACATTGAAAAATGGAAGCATTATAGTCTAGCTCAACAATTAGAAATTTGAGGTGATGAGTGTGCTCTAAGATATAGTTTTAGAGATTTAGACTTGATGGATAAAGTCGAACTATTTGTGAAAGAGTTTTAATTTCAAAAATCTTTATTATCTGTGGCTCATAGTCAGTTTGGAAATATAGAGAAATAACTCCTTTAGCTTAATATTTTTATATGTCAACATACAGCGATTCTGGGCTGGGAATAGCATTAATAAGAATAAAGGCATGGTGGAGCATTTGCAGCGTTATGGAGTTATACAGTCAAAGAAAGTAGCTGAAGTAATGGAGACCATTGACAGGGCATTGTTTGTACCTGATGGATCCCCAGCCTATGAAGACAGTCCCATGCAAATAGGTTTTAATGCCACCATTTCTGCCCCTCATATGCATGCTACTTGCCTTCAGTTGTTGGAGAAAAATTTACAGCCTGGGATGCATGCTTTGGATGTTGGTTCAGGTATTGCTTTATTTTCAATCAGATGTATAATCATGACTCAAGTTGAATTATTTTGATGGATCGCTTCACTGGAAAATGATTTGGCTTACGAGTCACTTGATTTCTACCATATATACAGTGTTGGTTAAGTTATTCTTTCTGATTGTTTTTGAACCTTTTTAGGAACCGGGTACTTGACTGCATGCTTTGCACTTATGGTTGGGCCTCAGGGCCGTTCAATCGGCATAGAGCATATTCCGGAGTTAGTTGCATTGTCAGTTAAGAATGTCGAAAAAAGTGCAGCTTCCCAGCTACTCAAAGACGGATCTCTTGCCTTGCATGTTGGCGGTGAGTACTGCCACTTTAGTTCAACTCTTTACCTACTTAAGCTCCTGTTGTGGATCTTGAAGTAAAATGCATCTCTGCTTGCTCTTATTTGTCATTTAGATTAACACTTATGCTAAACCAGTAGCCACTGCCAAATAATCAAATATTGTGATGCGCTCACTCAGTAGTCCGGGACCTTGTCTGTTATTGGTAGAAATAGACCCGTACCTGATTTGGTTATATTTTACATGTAAATCGGTTTGATAAAAATAATAAAAAATTCACTGCTTGTGCTTCTCCTGGCATCTTGCTTCAGAACAGGGAAATAGCTACTAACTCACCTTCTCATAAATTGTAAGAATTCTATCGCATATAGATAAGGGTCAAACTGCTACGGCTTACTCATACTATTGCACTATCTGGTCCCACTTTTACTCAAATTAGGCACGCTAGCGGCCAAGACCAGCCTTAGTTTGATATTCATATGCCATAAGGACATTTGATTGCAAGTTTGCAACCATTGCTTGCACTACCTGGTCCCACTTGTTTGGTGTGTTTCTAGCTCAGTTTTCTCTTCTAGTTTACACAACACTCTGCTTGATTATTCACAATTGTATACGAAGAACTGTGCTTAAGTTCCTTACAACTAAGCCCTTCTTTTGAAATCTAGAACCAAAATTGGATTGAATATAGCAAGTACTGGGTCAGCTTGGTTTCGTTGGTCTGGACCATGTTTTCACACCCTTAAATTTACATCTCTTTACCTGTAACCCAACCTTTGCGACCCACCTACTTTGCCGCCTCTATTGTGTATTATCCGGATATTCTGGTATGTTGATGCAGTTGAAAGTTATGAATACTAAATTACAAATAATAAAATTTACATGTAAATGACAGATGGCAGAGAAGGGTGGCCCGAGTTTGCACCTTATGATGCCATTCATGTTGGAGCAGCAGCTCAAGAAATTCCACAACCACTTATCGATCAATTGAAGCCAGGAGGAAGGTTGGTAATCCCGGTCGGGAACATATTTCAGGAGTTAAAAGTTGTCGACAAGAATGAGGATGGTTCTGTGACTGTGCGTAGCGAGACTTCTGTACGATATGTTCCCCTCACAAGTAGGGAAGCACAGTTGCGTGGTTACTGAGAGCACATTGGTTAGGGCTGTCAAGCGTCAAAGGCTCAATACCTTTACTCCTTTTCTGCACATAAAAGCTCTTGGACATTGTAAAGGTTCGCGTGTGTTTTTGGTTGTTAAGTGTGTACTCCACTATGAATGACCAAAATAAGAATACATGAAAGGCAAATAGAACTCTGTACTAGTGGTTCCTTTTTCTAGGTGTAAATACATTTTGAAGTCAATTAGTTGTGTCTTTCATGTCTTTAATCCAAATCTGAATCCCTTCATGCATGTGGAAGGCGGATCCCCTTGGGTGGAAGGTAGAAAATTTGTAGATTTTTGGAGCATATAGTCATGTACTAAAAACATTTTCAACGATACAAAAAAAAAAAAAAATGAATGTGTTTTTGATGAGCTGCCTGCCCAGAGAATTTTAAGGGAAGTTTGTTATTCATTCTTTGGGTCAATAGCAAAAATATATTTAATCATATACGAACTATAGTTGTGTTCATTGTATGTATTTAAAGTATATGACATTCATATATGTTGACACATCTAGAGTCGGGTTGTTATTTTAAAAACTTTTGATTGGTTGGATACATATAATGTTAAAAAATTGGAAGTTCCTGATATAATGAAAATATAATTAATATATATATAGGGAAAGGTTATTTTAGGAACCCTTAAAAAAGCAAGAACCTTTAGGAACCTTTTTCCATCAATATTTATAAGGGTAGTATTGTACTTTTATCATTGATTAATAAAAATAATATAAAATAAATGATATATGGTTGTTCATGCACATGTGATCACCAATAATTGTTCATGCACATGTGATCACCAATAATTGTTCATGCACATGTGATCACCAATATAGCTGTTCATGCACATATGATCACTAATATGATTGTTCATACACATGTAATCACCAACTAATTTATGAAACATTTTATGCAATATACTAGCATACATATGCTCATAACATCGTTTATGCACACCTGATCACCAACTAATCTCATAACAATATACAAGCATACATGTGATCACCAATATGATTGTTCATGCACATGTGATCACCAACTAATTTATGAAACAATTGTATACATGTGATCACAAACTATCTCTTGAACATTCATTCATAAAATACTTTATATGCTCATATAAAAAAATACAAATCGTTGTAATTCTATCGTTTACAAATGTCATAGACTTGATTATCATCTTCATCATCTTTATCTTTATCCACAATATATCCATTGTCTCCTTCAACATTCTGATTCAAAAATATGAAATAACATCAAAACAAGACAATTAATATAATTAAAATATGTATAATTTTGCATATATATGAATATTATAGCCTGGATAACAACTATACTTATAAAAAAACACACACAAAGCAGAAGGATATGTAAAAATTAAATCATAAGTTAAATAGGATAAAATTATGAACCTATGCGAATTATATACATAAAAAACAAGAGCCGCATGAAATCTCACCATTTTGAATGAAAAACCCACGAGGTGCGTAATTCAAAAAAATGAATTCAGATTCATATTTCTTTGCAGCATCCTAGATTGTGTGATCACTTTGTTGAAATCCAACCATATTGAATTAAAAACCCATGATCCCCTTTTTTCGTCTTCTTTAATTTATTATCAAAACTTTAGTGCGTGGGTGTTATATTTAAATGCTACTCGTATAATGTATTAGGGTTTGAGAAAACAAGGGAAATGTTAAGGACGGTTTCATTTTTCTTTTTTTGTTTATCTTCCTATAATACCCTTTTCCTTTTTATTTTATATAAATAGTCCTCCATTTAATTACAATAATGCCATAAATCATTTTAGCCATTGATTAAAAAATTAAATGGCTGAGATTAATTCTAAAAGGTTCTTACTTTTTTTTTTATGGTTCTCAAAATAACTTTTCACATATTTGTGTATAGTTGGATACATTTTGAAGCCACTAACCCTTCTGGTATCCAATTATTATGACCAACATAAGTTCACAATCAGGCAAAATGTAGCTAAAAATTAACTTTGTTTAAAGGGCATCTTTGCCAAAATAGCTTGTAGTTTGAACCAAATAGCTTTTGTAGAATAATTATAAGACTTTTTTTTGTTTGTGAACGGCAAAATCGTAATTGAGGAGTCTTTTATGTACATTTAGGGTACAAAACAAAAGGAAAGGAAAAGAGTTGAATGAAGATCGTTAGATTTTTATATTTAAATCACTTTGGTGCAGGATAAAACGATAAATCTCAAGAATTGGTTAAAACGCTTTAAGATTTGAGCGCCACACTAAAATAAATGTCCGAGTAATAATGTAATATATCCTCCTGATTCATGTTTTATACTCCATAATAATATAAGTATAGATAATAGATAATTAGATATACAGAAAAATCATTACTAAGTCATCGAAGATATGAGTCATGGTCAAGTCTAGAAATGGGGCAACTTTTATGCATTCCTAGGAGTTGCTCTAAGGCCATTATCCTAAACCAGACAAGCCACAACCGCTATCACTACTCAGTTCGCAGTAAGTATACAAAGCATCACAAATACAAGCTTTCTTGCCACTATGGCATTTTTGACAGCTTTACATAACATCTTTCTCTAATGTAAGAATAACAATTCTGATAAAGGCAGGACAAAAAGAGGGAAGAGTCATAAACTACATTAAGCTCTACATAAACGAAGGGCATAGGCCACAAACCACAAGATATTAACCAACCATGAATGAACTGAGCTCAATTTTCGAATTAAGCTTTACCACTCGCTCTCCACAAATTGACAAAAGGATATTTCGGGCATCTACACTCTATGTCCTAGACAAAAAAACATTACCGAATTTAAATCTTGCAATAATACATAAACACCACTCGGAGAAAAGATTAATCAAATTCATTGTAATCAGAAACCAGGCTTCCGTCTGTCCTCTGCTACATTCACTCTAATTGCTCTCCCACCCACACTCTGCAACCAACCAAACACGCAAGTAAAAATAAAATGTGAGCTTTATTCAAGAATGGATGGTAATATGGTAAATGCTAAAAGGTGAAGAAGGTTACTGTTATACATACCTGACCGTCAAGATTCTCAATAGCATCATTCATTTCACTTTCAGATGACATTGACACAAAACCAAAACCACGCGATCGACCACTTTCCCTATCATAAACAATACGTGCACTCATCACTTTCCCATGTTCACTGAAAACCTGCTCAAGACGATCACCATCCATGTCCCATGATAGGTTCCCTACATACATTGTGTATGAAGGTCCAGAAGGTGTGCGTTCTGCACGCTCAGGTCTTGATCCTCTTGGAGCAGCCTTGTTGACCGTCAAATTCCTGCCTCCTAATTCCTGTATGTATAAAGCAAAACTTATATCCAAAATGATCCCCAGAAAATGAGGAATACTTGCAAAGAGCCATGCCTCATTATTTCATCTCAAACCAAGTGTCCACATAGGTGTTGAATGTTAATCTAGAATTGGTTCTCCCTTTTCCTTTTCAAGTTACCCTTGTTATTTAATGATTATAATGGGGTGTTTTGAATGTGTGTTTGATAGTGATCATCTAATACTGAACAGTCAGAATCAGATAACAAACTGCATAAAATGAACGCATAAAATGCAAATAAAATCCTAAATTAAAAGAAGTTGTGACATTTAGATGTTTAAGTGTTTAGAAAACTTGATAATTAGATAAACTAATAGATAAAATGCCAGTAGTGAAACGGGAATAAGTTTATAGGAGTTTCATTCGACCATTAGATAGTCTGTTTTGTTGCAGCTGGTATGAAACTGGCTATCCCAATAAAATTATATAATACCAAAAGAATTGAATAAAAAGAAGCAAAATCTACACATACCAAAACACAAATCCAAACACCCCCACATGTTTTTACTCATCCATATCCGCATTAGAGGTCAAATTCCATCCATTTAAGTCACACAATTATACATTGTGCAGAGCCATCTACTTGTGTCTGTTGTTAATGGATGATTAAACTTGGTGTCTATATAAACAATGGTCTTTTTCATTTACCAAAACAAAAATATTTCCTTTCTTAATAACTTATATCCTTGGTCTTTCCTAGAAAGTAAAATGATTATAAACAGGGTAAGCAGACTAGGTTTTCCCTCATCCGCTAAAAACGATTATCACACTGAACTTATTCCCATTATGCTAATGTTAATAACAAACAAGTGCTATATAAACATATAAAAGACATAAACTTTAACAGCCAACAGCAATCAAAATTCAAGAAACTTACATAACTATGAAACATTTCAACAGCCTTCTCAGCTTCTTCAACACTACTCATTGTCACAAACCCGAAACCTCTACTTTGATCAGTCTCCCTGTTATATATAACCTAACCAACCACACAAAACTTCATTCAATCAAAACATATAATCCAAAAACACAAAAAAAATAATCATAAATACAATAACATTATTAATGTTATTGTAACTGCAGGTTATGGCTAACACAAAGTAAAAAGTTTTACATAAAAATAATTGCGCCTTAAAATAATATCATTTGCAAAACTTTACTGCGTATTAACTATAGTAAAATCCATGAAATATACTATACATAAATACATAATGAAGAAATGACCTCAGAAATCTCAACAACTCCAGCTTCCTCAAAAAGATGAGCTAATTTCTCACTATCAACATCATAAGGCAAATTCCCAACATAAATCTTGGCATCTTCCGGCGGCTCAGTATACTCTTCCTCACCTCCGGCGGTGGCGGCGACGGCAGGTTCATTTTCTTGAATTTCATTTTCCAAGATCAAATCTTGATCAAGTACTTCTTCTTCTTTTTGGGCAGAAACAAAAGTTGTGATGCTTCTTGAAGTGGGCTTTCTTTGTAAAGAAAAAGAAGTGAAAGAAAGAGTCAAGTTGTTAAATTTGATCGGTTTTAATGGTATGGTGATATGTTGGTGGGATTTTCCGGTGAATATGGCCGGAGAAGATGAAAATAGAAAAGTAGTGTTGGCCATTGATATGGGTTTTGCAGCACAAGACATTTTTTGGGGGGGTTTTAGATAAGGAGGCGATTATTACAGGTCGACACAAACAAGAAACGATTTTTTCAGTGATAAGTATAGAGAGGATGTATATATCGATGGGCCGAACATTGTTTAATGTTGGGCTTTGTTTCGAAGGCCTAGAATTTACAAATGTAAAAATGTATATTTACTACTTGTAGTAGAAACTTGACATGATTATTTTGATAATTAAAAGTTAAAATTACTTTCTTAATAATAATTTAAGATTCTCTTATATGTATATTGTAGATTGTAGATAGATATAAATAGATATTCTATTAGGATTGTTACCGATATTCTCAAAATAAATTAGTTTGGGGCTTGTTTGTTTATTTATCCATTATTTGATTGGTAAAATGACTGAATTGTTACATATTCTTTATTTTTTGTTTTTTAAGTCAAGAAACAAACATGTTTGATTGACTTAATGGATTAAGTACTTTTATATTAAGTTCATTAAGTTCTAACAAACACGACCTTAGTAACGTTGTGTTAATTGTGATTTTTTTTATCCTAAAGAAACTGACAAACTTAATAAAAAAAAACACTATTTTAAGATGAATGAAAATAATCTTCACTCGTAAGGACCTTAGAAACTAATGGAAATGATAATTACTTGAGTTTATTAATGTATCAAGATAAAAAGAAGCCATCTGATCGATGCTTAATATATTAGTAAGCAAATTACTAAAACAACTCCATATAGTCAACTCTAATGTCAAAGCAAACCAGAGGAGACTACGTACATTAGTTTTAGTAGACTATGATCTAAAAGTTCTAAGGCCTCTTCCAACGGGGTCATCGGTTGGCCTCTTCGATTGCCTCTGATCAAAATCCGCGCCATTAGCAACATCCCATCGGTTGTGCATCTATCGGTTTGACCCATTTAGTTGAGCGAGGAGCTTGTGATGAGTTTTGTAGTCTCGCATTTGGATTAAGAGAGATCGAGGTGAGGTTTTGCAAAAGCTAGAAGTTTGGTTTTTCTATGAGTTGCAAGCCCGGTTCTTTCAGTCATGTCCATGTCATCTTCTTTTACGCCTTCTGGTAACGCCCAATCAAATTTACATAACAGATTTGCCAACAGGTTTTCAGCGATGGTCAAGGCCAAACCTTCCCCAGGGCACATCCTGCGTCCTGCACCAAATGGAAGAAGCTTGAAATCATGTTGTTTGACAAAATCCATAGATGATGAACCTCCAACGACAAGAAACCTCTCAGGCACAAACTCGTTAGGTCTGTCGACCCACACTTTGGGATCCCTTCCAATCGCCCATAGATTAATATAAACTGGGGTTCCTTTTGCAATGTCAAAGCCCATCATGTTCACATCGTGCATTGCAACTTGAGGCAATATGATGGGAAAAGGAGGATGCAAGCGGAAGGTCTCCATGATTACGGCTTTCAGATACTTCATTTGCTTTATATCCTCACCCGTTATTATGTGCTGCCTACTGCTTCCATAAATAACAACCATCCTTATCTCTGCTTGCACTTTCTTAAGTTCACTAGGGTGTCTGAGGAGCTCTGCCATTGCCCATTCTAACAATGCTGATGTTGATTCTAACCCACCAAGATAAGAGTCCTATACATAAATTGAACATCCCAAAAGTATATACAAGCTATATATATATATATATATATGTGTGTGTGTGTGTGTGTGTGTGTCAATGCTTAATCAATCTTCTTGTTACTACTATCTTTTTAATCGAAAAAACAATGTTAATTAATTAGCATGCACGACAAACTAATTAAGTTTATGATTGAATTTTATTTATTTTCTCCGATTGAAACAATATTTTTGTTTGCCGATAGAAAAGGGATCTTTTAAAATTCCCTTTTGTAGTACTAGTAATATTATTAAGATTAAGGTTTGTATTAGAAGTTTAGAACAGTTAATAGAAAACATTAATTCTAGATGATATATATTGGGGCCGATCATACATAACTATCTACTGATATAGTTTAAACATGACTCAATTTTTGTGGAAATTAATATACTTAATTAAGCTAGCTATCTAGTCAAATATATATCAATATATGTTGGTTACTTGGTTATACTACTATGATCGAGCCCATCTTACTAACAGATTGTACGTACGTACCATGAGAAGGGCCTTGACGGCATCTCTTTCCAACAAACATCCAATACCGCCGTCTTTATGAAGTCTAAGCAATGTATCAATCAGAGGCTCCTCGCCTTCACTAGCAACCTCATCATGATGATCATCATCATCTTTCACTTTTGCGAGCTTCTCTTCAATCGCTATTTCAAGTAGCTTGTCAATATTTTTAGCAAGAGCTTTAACTTTACTAGGTGCACCTCGGATTACATCAATGCATCTAAGTTGAGGAATAAAATCTACTAGATATAAAGTAGCAAAAACCTTCGATAAATCCTTTGAAACCATCTTAAACTTCTTCCCCATTTCCTCATCATCATGGAGTTTGCCAAACGTAGCCTTATATAACACATTGCTCACGTGTTGTGATAACATCTCTCCCAAACTGATCACACCCTGCTTGTTACACGCCGTTATATTTTCAACAACGTTGCGCATAGTAATGGCAGTTTCTCGGTCGATAAGCCCACTAAATCTTTTTAGCTTCTTGTTGCTCAAAAAATGGTGGACAAGGATTTTCTTGGCTTGTCTCCAGTATTCACCATAAGGGGCGGTCGCTATTTCCTTTGAATCGTAAAAAAGAGTCTTGTAAACATATAAAGGTGCTCTACTAGCAAATTTGAGATCATGGGTTTGCATGATCTCACGGGCTGAGTCGGGTGATGAGACCACCAAAGTTGGGATTGAACCCATGTAGACTAGCATCAGATCCCTACCATAACGTTGGGATAACGAATATAACGAACGGTGGACGAGTGGCCCGATTTGGTGAAGGTTTCCGATTATTGGCAACTTGGGTGGCGAGGGTGGCAGATTTTTATTGCTGGTGGTTGGTCTACTTATAACGGAATACAATTTACTTATAAAGAGCAAGAAAGAAAAGAATAAAAGAATGTAAATCAACGGATTCGCCATTAATTGTAGTATTTGTGTGATCTGGATATGCATATATTGTAGTTCATCAATTCGATCGTCCTTTTATAAGACGTACATACGGCCGGACACAAGTTCTTTTCTTGCTACATATAGAGCGAGAGTATAACCGTTTTCGATTCTATTCTGTGGTTACTTCGATAATATTCACTTAGTTATATCCGCACAAAAGATCCTAATTAAAAATATATGACTAAATTTAGAATGAATTGCTATTCTATTCTAAAAATAGGATTTATAATTCCCCTTATATTCCAGGCACCTTTTGCATTTTTACAAAACTTTATTCTATCATAATTAAGGTATTTCTAGTCTTAGAAGTTTTTTCGCACCTAAGACCTCTAGTATGAAACGTCACTACGTCTAATTAATAGTGGCTAGAAAAAATGTGATTTATAATTAATTCCTTTATTAGATTCAAAGTATCAATGCTATTTTATACGCCCGTCAATTAAGTAGCATGCTAGGAACTAAAATCAAGCTATTATCTTAGTTTTGGATCACTTCTAGAAGTAGGTTTATGAATGTAGTGTAATTTCGTTAGGTTGGTTAACTTCGATCCCCTGTTTTTGCTCTTTCATCTTTGTTGACATTGTTACCTGTTTACTTCGTATTTATTTAATTGAGTATTGATAAACTCAAAACACATAGTTATATATGTGGTCAGGCTTTAACTTGCCCGCGTTTAGTCATCTTTGGGAAGTTTGGTTCAATTTTAATGTAATGAATGAACAATGTAATGAACTATTAGCTTTTGTTCAATTTTATCTTTCATGAGATATGTGAAAGGTGAGATGCAAACCACATTAATTATCCCTATGTTAAATCTTAAGATAGAGAAATTGCATATTAAAAGAATCTGATGACTATTTTATTAGGAATCAGGATCATATATATACTCCAAATTTCAGTCTTAAAAGACAAATTGTTTTAAACTAGTTATCGATCTAACATATGAATAAAAATAAATAGTTACATGGAAATTGATCCCTTTTAAGTGTTTAACATGTGGGAGAACCATGATATGATGGTAACTTCTACAGCTCTACAAGATGATTGCTCTTTTTTAAATTTTACTCGTAATATTTTATGGGTTTTTTCTAATGCTAATCCTAGATTCAGCTTTATTACATATTCATATATCCAACTTTAATTTCAATCCAGAGAAAATACATTTCGAGGGAAATTCTGTCTCCGATCGGTACCTGAAATATTTTGTTCAAACCAGGATTTGAAGAGAAAAAACAACTCTAAGTGTCTAAGTTAAAAAAAAATTTATCTTACATCATTTTGTATCTAAAATGCCATGATGATATAATATGACCAAAGTAACTTTTATTGGATAATTAGTTATACAAATACATTTAAACATACTACAGTAATATTTATAATTTGACATTGTTATAGTATATATCAAGATTGTACGTACGAGTAATTATGGAGAGAAAGGCGTCGCAACAACCAAAAGCGGAACTTTCTTACGAATAGTAAGGCCAGGGCGTTCATCCATATCCAGATCATTTTCTTTCCCTTTATTTGGCAACTCCCAATCGAACTTGTGCAAAAGATTAGCCAACAAATGTTCATTTGTTGTCATTGCAAATGAAATCCCTGGACACCCTCTTCTTCCAGCGCCAAATGGAATCAAATCAAAATCATGCCCTTTGAAATCAATAGTTGAATCCAAGAACCTCTCGGGTCGAAACTCATGGGGTTCATCCCATACGTTAGGGTCTCTTGCAATGGCCCATGCATTAATGATAACCCTGGTTCCTTTTGCAACGTCGTAGCCCGTGACATTCACATCTTGCCTTGCTACTCGTGGAACTAGCGTTGGGATCGGGGGATGTAGTCGAAGAGTTTCTTTCAAGACTGCTTTTAAGTACTTCATATTGTCAATATCATCTTGGTTTATTTGTTGTTTTCCATTGAGAACCATCCTCACTTCAGCTTGAACTTTCTTTAGAACATTAGGATGTTTTACAAGTTCAGCGAATGTCCATTCTAATACTGTTGCGGTGGTGTCAGTTCCGGCAGTATATGCATCCTATAACAAGAACATGTTATAATGATACATGTAGACATGGTTTAAACCGTAACGAAGTGTGACAAGTATATATCCTGACAAAGATATATCTTGTCTGTATATATAGTTATCTTGTTGTAATATTATATTAATGAGATCATTTCTTTCAACTAATCCTTTAACTTATAGCTACTTAATAATTAATATGTCGCACCAAGTCCTGTTGATCAAATACCTTATACGTACTTATCAGGCTTTTACTCAAAAAAAAATAAAAAAAAAAAAAAAAAAAAAAAAAAAAAAAAAAAAAAAAGTAAAAATTAAATTTCTATATATCAATGACTCTTTGACATTACGTTATCTTACATCATTTTGTATCTAAAATGCCATGATGATATAATATGACCAAAGTAACTTTTATTGGATAATTAGTTATACAAATACATTTAAACATACTACAGTAATATTTATAATTTGACATTGTTATAGTATATATCAAGATTGTACGTACGAGTAATTATGGAGAGAAAGGCGTCGCAACAACCAAAAGCGGAACTTTCTTACGAATAGTAAGGCCAGGGCGTTCATCCATATCCAGATCATTTTCTTTCCCTTTATTTGGCAACTCCCAATCGAACTTGTGCAAAAGATTAGCCAACAAATGTTCATTTGTTGTCATTGCAAATGAAATCCCTGGACACCCTCTTCTTCCAGCGCCAAATGGAATCAAATCAAAATCATGCCCTTTGAAATCAATAGTTGAATCCAAGAACCTCTCGGGTCGAAACTCATGGGGTTCATCCCATACGTTAGGGTCTCTTGCAATGGCCCATGCATTAATGATAACCCTGGTTCCTTTTGCAACGTCGTAGCCCGTGACATTCACATCTTGCCTTGCTACTCGTGGAACTAGCGTTGGGATCGGGGGATGTAGTCGAAGAGTTTCTTTCAAGACTGCTTTTAAGTACTTCATATTGTCAATATCATCTTGGTTTATTTGTTGTTTTCCATTGAGAACCATCCTCACTTCAGCTTGAACTTTCTTTAGAACATTAGGATGTTTTACAAGTTCAGCGAATGTCCATTCTAATACTGTTGCGGTGGTGTCAGTTCCGGCAGTATATGCATCCTATAACAAGAACATTATTGTTATTATATTTTTATTGGAGCTTTGCAAAAGGTACACAACTCAATTCTATTCTTTGTTGATTAATATGATTGCATATATGTTTGATATTTCTTCCGTTGCGCTTACTCGTGATTATGTGATTATATATATATATATATATAATGTATAGAGAAATGAGAATATGTGGCTGTTAGATACCTAAGATTGGGTATGGAACCCCTAACATCTTATTTTTAATCCATAAAAAATGGGGCCCAATCATTTTATATATTATAGAAAAATATTACTCGTAAAAAATTTATGTGAGGGGATTTTACAAATAAATATTGAATGTGAGGGGTTCCCCATCTAAGCTTAGATGCGGAACAACCCCATATTCACTTTCCCCTATATATATACCCACACTAGTATTATACATGTATTATATAAAATTTGTATTATATAAAAAGCTTTGAATTTGGATAGCCTTAAAATTTGTATTATATAAAATTTGTATTATATAAAATTTGTATTATATAAAATTTGTATTATATAAAATTTGTATTATATAAAATTTGTATTATATAAAATTTGTATTATATAAAATTTGTATTATATAAAATTTGTATTATATAAAATTTGTATTATATAAAATTTGTATTATATAAAATTTGTATTATATAAAATTTGTATTATATAAAATTTGTATTATATAAAATTTGTATTATATAAAATTTGTATTATATAAAATTTGTATTATATAAAATTTGTATTATATAAAATTTGTATTATATAAAATTTGTATTATATAAAATTTGTATTATATAAAATTTGTATTATATAAAATTTGTATTATATAAAATTTGTATTATATAAAATTTGTATTATATAAAATTTGTATTATATAAAATTTGTATTATATAAAATTTGTATTATATAAAATTTGTATTATATAAAATTTGTATTATATAAAATTTGTATTATATAAAATTTGTATTATATAAAATTTGTATTATATAAAATTTGTATTATATAAAATTTGTATTATATAAAATTTGTATTATATAAAATTTGTATTATATAAAATTTGTATTATATAAAATTTGTATTATATAAAATTTGTATTATATAAAATTTGTATTATATAAAATTTGTATTATATAAAATTTGTATTATATAAAATTTGTATTATATAAAATTTGTATTATATAAAATTTGTATTATATAAAATTTGTATTATATAAAATTTGTATTATATAAAATTTGTATTATATAAAATTTGTATTATATAAAATTTGTATTATATAAAATTTGTATTATATAAAATTTGTATTATATAAAATTTGTATTATATAAAATTTGTATTATATAAAATTTGTATTATATAAAATTTGTATTATATAAAATTTGTATTATATAAAATTTGTATTATATAAAATTTGTATTATATAAAATTTGTATTATATAAAATTTGTATTATATAAAATTTGTATTATATAAAATTTGTATTATATAAAATTTGTATTATATAAAATTTGTATTATATAAAATTTGTATTATATAAAATTTGTATTTGGATAATATACCTTTTTAAAAAAGTTTCAATCACTAAATACCTTAACAATGAATAAAATTTGTATTATATAAAAAGTCTTGGATTTGAATGGCCTTGACTGTCATGTAGATTAAATTTGATAATATATATATATATATGGGGGAAGTGAATATGGGATTGACCCCCATCTAAGCTTAGATGAGGAACACCTCACATTATGTTTTTTTAATCATAAAATTCATAAGGGCCCATGTATTTATTTAAAATACAAACAAATATTAAAATATTTGAATGTGAGGGGTTCCCCATCTAAGCTTAGATGCGGAACAACCCCATATTCACTTTCCCCTATATATATACCCACACTAGTATTATACATGTATTATATAAAATTTGTATTATATAAAAAGCTTTGAATTTGGATAGCCTTAGATCTTATGTAGATTAAATTTGATAAGAAAAAAAATATATGTTGATGATGGATTCAAACTTCCAAGTTCCAATTAACTCTTTTCAAAGGGAAAGTTTTTTTCTTTTTTAAAGGTGAATTTTGCTTAAAACTTCGTGTCATTACTTGACAGCGAGAGATCTAGCATACGTTATCTTAACCGGATCCGTGTTAGAGAGTACTCTCAAA
This sequence comes from Erigeron breviscapus, assembly GCA_034093135.1. Taxonomy (NCBI): domain Eukaryota; kingdom Viridiplantae; phylum Streptophyta; class Magnoliopsida; order Asterales; family Asteraceae; genus Erigeron; species Erigeron breviscapus. The sequence goes on from CM067168.1 coordinate 101,939,317, forward strand.
GCAGAAATGTCTATTTCAAGTACCTGATGGGGGAAAACCCCTTACTAAACCGCCTGAATGCACGACGATTAATAGGGGTAAATTCTGTCCCCCAGACCTGAACTTAGGTAAACCCAGGCCAAACTCTCATAGAGGAACACATATATCTCAAAGTTGCTGAAATGGGGATTCGAACCCGGGACTTACAAGTTACCAAGAGAATTCCAAACCACTACACCAACTCATTAATCTTTATGTATTCCATAAAGACGATCAATAAGGGTTCGGTGTATTTTAATTGACCAATAGACTAACGTACTGTTCATGTAAAAAGTCTTTAAATAGGTTATAATATGATGAAATTAGACTATAAATTATTTAGTTTAAGTAACTTTTTCAAAAATAAATATATAATTCTAGATGCTTTATAAATATTTAATATGTAATTTTAAAAAATCTTAGTAATTAATTATGATCATATCAAAACTCAGATTTGAAAACAAACATCAATGTAAATTGTTTCTTTTAGATGCACGTACATTAATCAATCAAGTATCCTTAGTAAAGGGACGTTTCACCTCTTTTCTCCTAAATATAATTACTTTAATACGAGTATATTATTTTCTACCTACAAAATCTTTATCTTTAACTTTATGAAAGATCCAACAATACAAAACCTCAGCAAACCGAAGGAAATTAAAAAAAGGAAGTCGTTAGTTAAAACAAGAATAAACAAATTTCGTAAACTTAAAATTGTACGACGTCGATCAATTAAGTAGCTAGAAAATAGTTACATACTAAAAGAAGTGCTTTGATAGCAAGTCTGTCGAGCGTAACACCTATGCTATCATCTTTTTGGATCTTTAGCAATATATCAACGAAGAAATTTTCACCATCACCACCACCACCATCCGTCGATTGTTTCCTTAGCCGCTCCTCCACAATACCGTCCAAGAATTCGCTGAGCTCATTAGCGATCCTTTCTACTTTAGCCTCAAATCCTCTCAACCGATCCACCCATGCAAGTTTGGGAAGAAGATCTCCTAGATTTAAACCACCCAACACCTCAAAAAACTCACTCAACATTTTCCTAAACTTCTTCCCGGCCACTCTCCCCTTCACTATACTTGTTTCCAAACGTAACCCTACACACGACATCGTTAGTGAACTTCACAAACAAATCACTCAAATCCACCACCTTCTTCTTACTAGATGAATTCTCGGCAAATTTTTTTACAACTAAGGCGATCTCTTGGTCTCTCACTTCACGATACGTTTCAATCTTTTTGTTGCTTAATAGATGGACAACCATGATGCTTTTAACTTGCCTCCAATACTCACCATAAGGTGCTACCGAGACTTCTTTTAGGTCACAAAGGAGTTTTCTCCACATTTTTACGTCGGGTCTATTGGCAAACATGAGATCTTGTGTTTTCATAATCACACGGGCTGCTTCGGCTGATGAGACTACTAGAATTGGGACTGATCCCAAGTGGATGAGCATGAAAGGGCCACCGTGACTTTGGGATAAAGAATGGAGGGAGTGGTGGAGGAGTGGACCGATTTGGTGGAGGTTACCGATCACCGGTAGTCGTAGTGGTGAGGGAGGTAGGTTTTTCTTACTACTAGAAGATGATGATCGGTTAAAGTATTTTAAGTTGAAGAAAAAAAGGAGCAAGAGTAACAATGAAAGAACATAGACCAAAGGAAACATAATGGCTTAATTTCTTGGTCACTGCTATGGTAAAGTTACTTAGTGGTGTGTTTATTTATAGAAGATTATTAGTGGTGTGTGTATTTAGACGATAATGTAACCGACTAAAACAATATAATATGTATAATAATCTTATATTAAATAATGCTACTCCGTATTAATTATATTGCTAAACTTTACCACCAGGTCCAACCCAGCCTAACGGAGTCAAAACCCATTAGTCTCACGGTCCGGGTTGAAATCTATCAACCCGTTCGCTTGTAAAACCCGATACTAATAAAGATTTGAATCTCACTCTGTCAAATTAACACTCTCATTATAAGACTCTTATGACAATTAATCTTTTTATCAAGAAATTGACATAATTATATGCCTCATATTGGATTCATGAAATCAAGTTATTAATTGGCAAAGAAAATTGCAATCAAAACAAAATTTCAAGATTAATTTAAGTGTAGATAGTACGATTAATTAAATTAGTAGTGAGATCTTGACCAAAAAAGATTAGATTTTTGATAGTCAATAAATTAAAGGTAAAGAATGAAAAGTAAGCATTTTCCAAAACTATTTAAATTGGTCCCTTGTTCTTATATTGTTTAGTTAAATGCGGGTAGTTAGCTTCGTTCTTCGTGGTGGGTGTGAAATCCTACAACGCATCTTCATGTTTGTTAAATATGGTTTTGTTTGTTTGTTGAAAATTATTATGAATTTGTTTGAACGATGAAACTAATGCTAATAAAGTAATTAAAGAGAAATAAAATTAGAAAAGGTAATAAAAAAATATTATTTCTGATTGAACGCCGGACTGATGGGACGAAGAACTAGAAAGTCACTTGACCCGGTCTTTCAACGGCCCGTGAATTTGAACTTGGGTTGGACTCTTTTTATATGTTATTTCGGTTGAACTTAGCTGGTCCAAGTATTGTTTTGTTTCACAAAATCATGTAAACATTGTTGTTTGACAGTACAACACCCAATCAAACGTCAAACCATATGCAAATTAAACATTGAGAATGCTAAACACCAAAAAAAAAAACATAAACACTGAATGAAATAAATGCATGTTTTATTGTAATAAATTTCAATGAAATACAATCAATCAAAATAAACAAAAAATAAAGCGGAGATACTAATAAGAACGTAAGTTATAAAGGAATTACCCAGGTTCCTCCAAAAAACGTAAAACATAATAAATAACCTATTGAGATCTGTGTTGAACATAATTCCCTTAAACAGAATTGAGTTTGTTCTAGATGGTATAGCGGTACCATGGTCCATGAATGGATGAGACAACCTTACCTGATCGAAATATGACAGAGAAAAAGATGGGTCATAATATTCATATTTATGTGATGAAACACGAGTTCGTAACTTCGTATGTATGCAAATTTCTTATGTATGTTGATGCATGAATGGTGTGTCATTCTCTTTAGCCAAAATCAATTAGAATCATCAACTTCCAATGAAAGTATGAAGTGTATTTGTAAAACGTCAAACCATATGCAAATTAAACATTGAGAATGCTAAACACCAAAAAAAAAAACATAAACACTGAATGAAATAAATGCATGTTTTATTGTAATAAATTTCAATGAAATACAATCAATCAAAATAAACAAAAAATAAAGCGGAGATACTAATAAGAACGTAAGTTATAAAGGAATTACCCAGGTTCCTCCAAAAAACGTAAAACATAATAAATAACCTATTGAGATATGTGTTGAACATAATTCAAAAACATTGAGAATGCTAAACACCAAAAAAAAAAACATAAACACTGAATGAAATAAATGCATGTTTTATTGTAATAAATTTCAATGAAATACAATCAATCAAAATAAACAAAAAATAAAGCGGAGATACTAATAAGAACGTAAGTTATAAAGGAATTACCCAGGTTCCTCCAAAAAACGTAAAACATAATAAATAACCTATTGAGATCTGTGTTGAACATAATTCCCTTAAACAGAATTGAGTTTGTTCTAGATGGTATAGCGGTACCATGGTCCATGAATGGATGAGACAACCTTACCTGATCGAAATATGACAGAGAAAAAGATGGGTCATAATATTCATATTTATGTGATGAAACACGAGTTCGTAACTTCGTATGTATGCAAATTTCTTATGTATGTTGATGCATGAATGGTGTGTCATTCTCTTTAGCCAAAATCAATTAGAATCATCAACTTCCAATGAAAGTATGAAGTGTATTTGTAATACACTCTGTATCCAATATATGTTAATGGCCATTAAACTTTTCAATCATAAGAATTAAACCAACATAATGATCACCTTGCAGTTGTTAGTTTTACAAACTTACAAAGTTACAATACAAAATGTTGCGGTTGTTACAATACATGATGTCTAACAAATATGTTTCGTAGTGGTAATAATTTTTAAAAAAAACATAAATCGTCCCTGTGGTTTACCGAAATAGTCACCTTTCGTTCTTTAAAATTCAAAACCTCAAGGACAGTCCTTTATAGGTGGGATAAGGATCATGTTCGGTCCTTTGACTATTTGACCGTCAAGTGGTCTCCGTTAAACCCCCCACGTGACACCCACGTGAGGGGTACTCCAGTAATTTGCCACCCATAAAGGACTGTCCTTGAGGTTTTGAATTTTAAAGGACGAAATGTGACTATTTAGGTAAACCACAGGGACGATTTATGTCATTAACTCATACAAAAATACAAAGAGTACGAATTTTATGAAGAATGCTTTTTTTTTCTCAAACCATCATCCTTACTACTATATTTTCTTTAAGCTCATCACAAGAACAAGAATCATCTGTGATCCCACTACTATATTTTCTTTAAGCTCATCACAAGAACAAGAATCATTTGTGATCCCACTCGAACCCAGAAAATCCTACATATTACCTAATTTAATAGTTCTGGAACAAAACCCACTTACTACAAAAACAATGCCACATAGAAAACAGGGTAAATTTGAAAACCCATTAATAAAAATTGTAACTTGACAAGTAATTAAAGATCACAAATATCGATAAGTGAATATATAATTAAATAATTAACTAACTAATTGATCAAATTAACTTACCAGTACCAATGTAGTAGCAGTTAAATACAGAAAATGAAATCTATAGATATAGAAACAGATAAGCTGCGATTGATGAATATTGTCCCTTGTAGCAGTTAGAGATCCAGATTTCTGGCAATTGAGATTGTATAGATATGTAGATATAGATATATATATATAATATATATATATATATATATATATATATATATATATATATATATATATATATATATATATATATATATATATATATATATATATATATATATATATATATATATATATATATATATATATATATATATATATATATATATATATATATATATATATATATATATATATATAATATATATATATATATATATATATATATATATATATATATATATATATATATATATATATATATATATATATATATATATATATATATATATATATATATATATATATATATATATATATATATATATATATATATATATATATATATATATATATATATATATATATATATATATATATATATATATATATATATATATATATATATATATATATATATATATATATATATATATATATATATATATATATATATATATATATATATATATATATATATATATATATATATATATATATATATATATATATATATATATATATATATATATATATATATATATATATATATATATATATATATATATATATATATATATATATATATATATATATATATATATATATATATATATATATATATATATATATATATATATATATATATATATATATATATATATATATATATATATATATATATATATATATATATATATATATATATATATATATATATATATATATATATATATATATATATATATATATATATATATATATATATATATATATATATATATATATATATATATATATATATATATATATATATATATATATATATATATATATATATATATATATATATATATATATATATATATATATATATATATATATATATATATATATATATATATATATATATATATATATATATATATATATATATATATATATATATATATATATATATATATATATATATATATATATATATATATATATATATATATATATATATATATATATATATATATATATATATATATATATATATATATATATATATATATATATATATATATATATATATATATATATATATATATATATATATATATATATATATATATATATATATATATATATATATATATATATATATATATATATATATATATATATATATATATATATATATATATATATATATATATATATATATATATATATATATATATATATATATATATATATATATATATATATATATATATATATATATATATATATATATATATATATATATATATATATATATATATATATATATATATATATATATATATATATATATATATATATATATATATATATATATATATATATATATATATATATATATATATATATATATATATATATATATATATATATATATATATATATATATATATATATATATATATATATATATATATATATATATATATATATATATATATATATATATATATATATATATATATATATATATATATATATATATATATATATATATATATATATATATATATATATATATATATATATATATATATATATATATATATATATATATATATATATATATATACAAAAAATACGATCAAATCATAATTTTCCATAAAAATATAAAATATTGTTCCAGTTTTTAGTGAATAATTATGATACACTTTTAAAAAAATTTCCGCTTTTTTTTTTTTTTTTTTTTTTAAATATAGAAAGCTCAAATTATATTAACTTTTTTCCTACGCGGCTACGCCCCCGTCTCTGGCCTCCATCAACCCCCTCTCTCCGCCCCAACCTCCACTTAACCAAGTATATTAAAACATGTTTTTAATATGAAAATAAAAATAACATTTTCTAGTTTTGAACGCGTTTTTCAAAATTTTCATTTGTTTTCTAAATGGAAATTTTTCATTTTTTAAAAAAAAAAAAAAAAAAAAAAAAAAAAAAACAAAAAAAAAAAAAAAAAAAAAAAACAAAAAACATTTTTTACAATTAAATACGCTCGAGTTTTTATTATTGCTTTTACCAATTTTGAGCCTCACTTCATTACTATGAAAATCTTTTTTTCCTGTTGTAACTCGTAGTCAAAAATTGAAACATTCCTACAAATTAAACACGCCATTTTTTTTTGAACATTAATTAAACACGCCATGTAAAATTCTTGTAAAAATGTGTCCGTTGTAACTAAAGTATCCGACTATCAACACACGCTTCTTAAGGCACGGTCATACATTGGGCTGTCATTTAAAACTTCATAAGATATTATGCATTATGACTAAAGCGCACGAGAAAATGCCTATGCATAACTGGGTTCATGGATAAAAGTCATAAAACTCAATTTGTACCAAAGGCCCAAACTAAACCAAAAGAAAAATGATTAATTTTTCAAGCTAAATAGTTTAAAAATCTTCCTAATCACAAGATGATTACAAGTGTAAAATCAAGATATAAGATTAATAAAGATAATTAGTGAATACATGTTATCATCTTATGGTTTTAAAGGTTTTTTTAAACTAATTTTTAAAATGATATATCATTTCCAAAATAAAAAATAACAAGCAAAATGAGTAATAAGTTCAGTCACAGACCGAAATATAGACTTCATTTTAAAGATGAATACATGCGACAAAATTAATGATATGGAAAAAGATACATAACACATGTTAAATGATAAGATGTTTAGGCTCCATTTTACGTCTAAATTTTGGATTGATATTCTTTAAATTTGAAAACAACTTTATTAGTAAATTTGAGGATTTTGACCTTTGAATTAAAATCAAAAGTCAATACTCACGATTCAATTTTGACTTTTGATTTTAAACTAAATATCAAGATCCCCGAACTTTATCTATAAAGTTGTTTTCAACTTTAAAGGATCTTTATCCCTAAATTGTAAGTGTATATATTATCACTTGGACACGAGGATTATACAATTCGTTTAAACTAAATATTTAATGTGCCTAAAAGATATACCTAAAAATATGATTGATAATGACTAAATCAATCGTACAAATATTTAAAAAATAAAATAAAATGAATTAATTAAACATATATCTCAAAAATTTTCCAGGCCTATTGTAATTGTAATATCATTAAACACAAAGCTAATGAACAGTGCTACCCTCACGTGACACTGTTTTATTGGTTCATTAACATTTCGCACTACTATTCATATTTTACAAGAAATTTCAATATCACAAAAACTCAGTAACATCCTTACACATGGCAAAAAGTGCAAAGCACCAAACCTCTAATATTCATACATTATTTTTCCTTTCTTTTAGTTTAAATGTAACCAAAATCCTTTCACTAATTTCACAAACACCTTTTCCCTATAACCAAACTCACTTCAATCATCAAAATCTCTTTCCAACTTACTTCAAAAAATCCAATCCTTAAACATGCCCACCAAGTGTTTGATAAAAAACCTCAACCAATATATATAAAATTTTCTTAGCAAACTATCAATGACCTAAAAGTCTTTCCATACAAACTATTAACCTTTGTTAAATATGGGGTGCACGCCAACTATTTGTTGAAATGTCACCTTTATTTCTAGGGCGTTGTTGCTAAAAGTTTTGCGTTTTAACTTAAGACGTGTCTATTTTTGGGAGTTCTATGGCTTCCTCTTCTTCATCTTCGGACGACACTTGGCCATGCCCCTTTCGCATGTTTCATTGTTGCCCGGATGGTGAAGTGGGGAGAAAAGGGATATGTCGGTTAATTTCTCATATCAAAAGGTTGCACCTTTCAAGTGATGAACGTAAAAAGGTGTTGCGTGAGGCTATTTCTATGGACCTAGGGTTGTTTACAGCCGTGGAAGAAACTATGAAGGTCTTTGGTCAATGGTTGTGTGGGGAGTGTATGACTATACATGCCTTGAGTCGTGCCTGTCACCACCCGGATGGGCTTGTTCGTTTTATCGATGATGACATAGGTGGGCACATTATTGGTATCACGAAACCTTCTATCTCAGTGGTCGAGTCCAAAGTTCATGATTCGTTTGCTTTTGATGTGGCTCTTGTTGATCGTGTCTTTAAAGCACCCATCGTGACCGTCAAAAGCATCCCACATAGTTGTCGTTTGGCATTCTCACAAGCGCTGAAAACAACTCTCTACAAGGTGGCTACCCAACCAGATTCTGTTGAAGCTTGGGTAAGGTTGTTAATTCTTCCCCGTTGCACTTTGCAGGTGTTTAGACCTAATGTAGGCAAGAAAGTAGGTCTGAAAATAGAAAGACTTTGCAGCATCGTTCTATTATGAGTTCTTTAGCCATGTGGGGGAACGAAGATGGTATTGCCACGCTAGTTGATAATATTTTACGAGGTTCTGATTTGGGGACTTCGGGTCCAAAAGGCGCTGATATTAATAAAGAAAGAACTGCTACCAGCACCAATGTTAGACAATGTCTTCGAAAGGTTGCGGATGGTCACTTTACTGCTGCGATAAAAGTGTTATGCTCATCTGGTGTTGCTCCTCACAATGGTGACACCTTGAAGGCATTAAAAGCTAAACATCCAAGCATGTCATCGCCACATTTGCCAAACATTTTATATTCTGAGCCTCCCTTGGTTGTAATGGTTGATAGTGTCCTTGGTTGCATTAAATCCTTTCCGAAGGGCACTTCATGTGGGAAGGATGGGTTAAGGCGTAACACATTTTGGATGCTTTATGTGGAGAAGGGTCTGTTGTTGCGACTGATCTTTTACAAGCTATCACTAGTGTGGTTAACTTATGGTTAGGGGGAAGATGTCCATCAAGCTTGGCAGAGTTTGTTGCGTCTGCTCCTCTGACTCCTCTTTTGAAACCCGACAACGGGATACGTCCTATAGCAGTTGGTACCATATGGAGGCGTTTGGTTTCCAAGGTTGCGATGAAGGGGGTTAGTAAAGAAGTGACCAAGTACCTCAATGACTTTCAGTTTGGGGTCGGGGTGTCGGGTGGGGCAGAGGCTATATTACATAGTGTTAACAGAGTATTGGGTGAGCGTCACACTGATGGTTCACTTGCTATGCTCGCGGTGGATTTTACTAATGCCTTTAATTTGGTTGATAGATCAGCTTTACTTCACGAGGTCAGGTTGAGGTGTCCTTCCATTTCCTTGTGGGTTGAATTCCTATACAGGTTGCCAGCAAGATTGTATATTGAAGATGAGCATATTTGGTCCTCCACGGTAGGACTACTTCTTTTCGCCCTTGTTTTGCACCCTCTAGTGCATCAGATTAGAGATAAGTGCAAACTTCTTCTTCATGCTTGGTATCTTGATGATGGGACTGTTATTGGGGAATCTGAGGAGGTTGCTAAAGTGTTGGATATAATTAGAACAACAGGCCCATCCTTGGGGCTTGAACTGAATATTAAGAAAACGAGCTATTTTGGCCCTCTTGTGATGGTAGGAAGTCTCGGAAGGGCTTATTCCCCGATGCCATTGGGAGGCCGTCATTGGGGGTAAAACTTCTGGGAGGGGCTGTTAGTAGAGATGCGGGTTTTATTAGTGGGCTAGCAAAGAAGAGAGTTGCTAATGCTGTTGATTTGATGCGCCTCCTCCCACAGCTTCGCGACCCACAGAGTGAGCTTCTATTACTACGAATATGTGAGACAAATTTATGTGTGAGATGCCAAGATGTGCTATGAAGTTATGTGTAAGTGATGAGTCCATGATAATGTGATATAAGACATGGATTAAGATGCAAGTATACGATGACATGACGGATTGGTTGAGGTGAAACCAATGTGCATCCGTGGAGAGATATGAGTGTTGATGATAACGTGTGTTTGTAGTTGGTCGGATTGAGATCCTTGACCAAAAGTCAAAGAAGCTTCAAAGGAAGCAAAAGAAGCTACGTAGGAAATTGATCAAGTGGAAGCATAATCATGGAGAAAACTTAGCGTGAGAAACCAAAGCAGTAATGAAGGGGAAGTATCCGGAGTTATTCCTTTCTGATGAGATTCCGAGGACGGAATCCTCTTAAGGGGGAGGTAATTGTAACATCCTCAACTTTTTATTTAACAGTTGACTAATGTCGTTAAGTCAACATAGTGTGTCGTTAAGTCTATATTAGATTTAATGCATATATGTAGTTAAAGTGTGATTGTGTGTAAGGTTTGAAAGCCTAAAATGTATAATGCAGGATATGTGTGTATATAATGTAGTTAAACGCCTATGTAGTGGCATCTAAAGAAGTATTTATGTTATATATGGTCCCTAAGGTAGTTTGTGACTAGTAATGAAGGATTAGGAAGCTTAGGGGCTAGTTTTGACATAGGGGCAAAGTCAAAAACGGGTTTAGGGAGTTAGGGGGTGTCATTAGGTTGTCATTTGCATATTTTCTTCCTCCTAAACAAGCCCTAGCCGCCCCATAGCATTCCTCCATCAAATTGCAAGCCGAAAAGCTTCCTTACGTGTGATTCAGGTGTGTATTTGTCAAGAGTTTTGCATCCTATTTGTGATCTACAGGTAGAAAAGGTATTGTAATGTAGATTTATTATCTTTTCAATTGTATGGATTATTAAGAAGTGGTTTAGGTCATTGGAGGATCAATCGATGTCGTAATAACGTTTGTTTTATGAAGAAAATCATATGTTGTTTGATGGGGAAGTTTATTGCATTTGATTGGTCATAAAATGAATGGATTTAATTCAGGTCTTAGGGTTTGGAGAAGGGTTTGGGTTGTTGGAAATCAATTGTGGTTAATTGATCGAGTTTGATGTTAGGAATGGTTGTTTAATGTGACCTAATGATCCATTTTGTTAACAATTCGTTCATGGAGCAATTGATGGTGTCAAATCATCAATTAGGTTTTAAAAGAGTCTTTTTCTGGTGTAAAACCCGTTTTTGGAAAAACAGACCAAAAGAGACTAATACCTCGGGTAATAGTCTAGAAATGGACAAAATTGAGAATAGCCGTAAAGAGACAAATACCTAGGGTAATAGTCAAAATGAGACTATTACTTGAAATGATGGTAAGTAAAGGGGTATGCGGCATGTATATAGACTATAGGTCGGTTTAGTCTCGTTATACTCGTTAATTGGTCCTATGTTGATTATTAGGTAGTCGGGAATACTTGCAAAGCTCGGTAACTTGCGTTATCATTTGTTGGTAAGCCTTACCAAGGTAAGATACACTACTTTGACACGCTGGGGGATTCAACGAAAAGCTGGTTTCAAATCATAAATACTTCCATTTGGTATCTTTATATTGCATGTGGGCATATGGGGTTACACGGGAGGTATTATGGGTTATGTAGTTGACCATGAGACTGAAATGCAGTCCCTAATGTAGTGAAATGAAGTATTGCTTATTGTAGTGTATGGTTATGCAGTTTATGTAGTATTACGAAGTATCTCATTATGCATGAAATGTAGAAATGAAGTTGATGTGTGATATATGCATGCTTACATGGCTTGTACACCTAGCTCACTAGACTTATTAGGTTGCCATGTCACTTGCACGTTTAAGGATCCAAACGTAATGAAGATAAAGTGTGTGAATGTCTAGGAATGTGTGTTACCTAGACTATATGTGTGTGACGGTTTAGGAATGTGTGTTACCTAAACCATATGTGTGAAACCGAGCTCGTAAATATAATGCAAGGAAAGTGTTAAGCTTAACCCGTACTGGTCTTAGCCGGACGAGTGCGTTAACGTAGTTGTTGCTTGGGTGGCTCCTTGCAACATGGTCATTATAATGCAGGGCGAGTAATACGAGGGGTTTGACCAACCTCCACATACGAATTACTCTTGGATTGGCTTGCCATTCCTTAACGACGAAGTATGACTCGCCTTTTGGTGAAGCATCTAGTCGGGTGTGACTTATGTTACACTTATATGCAGTTAACGAAGATACGTGTGATAATGTGAGAATGAAATGAAGGATAGGCACAATTAGGGGGATTCATCCTAATTGATATGAAGTTGATATGCAGTTATGTGTGAACGTGTGTTGTGCCTAAATAAACTTGTCTAATAATGAAGGTTGTTTTAATTGGACAAATGTTTAATAACATAGTGTTATCTTACTTAGCTAATTCGTTAGCTAACACTTGTTTCTTAAATGTGGTTGTTCCCTCAGGTTTAGCTTGAAGGACTAGTTGATGCAGGAAGAGTGAGAGTTGGGTAGATGCATGCAGGAGAACTTAGCTACCCATAGTCGATTGTCTCTTTAGACATTCATTTACATTTCGTACTTGATGTCGAATTTATGTAGTATTGTTGAACGGTTTTTTGTGTTGGGCAACCGTTGGGTTTTCATTTTAAACTATTTGATGGTATTGCATGTAACACCAATAAATGCAGAAACCGAACAGTTTTTATCGGTTTTGAACGTTTAAAGATTTCTTCCGCAATTTTGACACCGTTAGGTGAAAGTTTTTGAAAACCCATATTTTTAAATGTCGGGTGTTACAGCTGAGATTTCTGCTAAGAAGGAAGCGCCAGTGAATTTCTTGACTGACCCGTTGGAAGGGAGATCTACTCTCAGACCTGCTGACATTTTGGTCTTTGGTTGGACTGGGGGAAAACATGCATGTGTGGATGTAACAGGAGTCTCTCCTCTTGTGGGCTTAGGGTGTAGCTTCACAGCCGGTCTTGCCGCTTTAAAAGCTGCCTCATGCAAAGTGGCCAAACACGAGAAGGCGTGTCTTGACAACCAACACGTATTTATACCCTTTGCATTTGATACCTTTGGATTTCTTGCACCTGAGGCCGTCGAACTACTTGGAAGGGTCCAACGGGTCATGCATAGTAATGTCATGACGCCACAATCGATGAATGTAGTTTTTAAACGTCTTAGTTTTGCTATACAAAAAGGAGTGGCGGCGCAGCTTGTTGCTCGTTTGCCTTTTATTTCTATGTAAATTACTATATCTATTAATTAATTTTAATAGCTTTTCTTGATTTTTTTGCACAATATTTTTGTTTTTGTGTTCTCAACTAATATCTTGGACGGTGACACTGTTCTATTGGTCAATCTTACACCTCGCATCACTATTCAGATTTTGCCATATCGAATCCCGTTAGAGTTTTTTTTCTTTCCATTTTTATTGGTTTTTTCCACCAATTTATTTGCTGTTCTATTCTCAACTAATATATTAAAAACTTTTATTTAACATTTTCTTTTTTGGTTTTTGGTTTTTTCCCACAAAATTTATATGTATGTGTTTGATATTGCAAAATCGTTTGTGATATCCCCATTTCAACAAATATATATTGATAATTTTCATTCAAATTTCAACAAAACCGTATCAATTCAGTTTATCATTACTCCAAAATTTAAAGTCAAACAAACGGAAACAAAAATAATGATTTGTTTTTAACCATAGTTTGATAGCCGACCTAACCATGGTCAAACATTGCTTTTAAAAAGAAAAAGTAATGTTTATCTACGTCTAATACGGATTACACGTGTACGGCAAGGATAAATACCCAACTAATAATCGCTAACATTGTCTGGTCAAATATTTAGGGTTGCGTTAGGTTTTAATATCGTCCCCCCAATTCATTCACAGATCTACACACAAAAAATCCAAATATCATCATCTTCTTTATCTTCACATATTCTCTAATTTATTCATATATATTTTAGTTTTGTATATCTATCGATTGATCAGGTTATGGAGATGGAACGTGTTACGGAGTTTCCGATGACTCAATTTGATCTTCGACCGAGAAAACGACACCGTTTGGGCTGGGATGTTCTTCCTACTCCTCCGAAGGTATAGATCTCGTTTCATTCTTATTTTTTTTCCTAATTATTTTTGATATTTTTTTTGCTAGATTGAATTGAATTTATTATTGTTTCTCAGGTATTATTATTATTAAAATTATTATATCTGCATATATATATATATATATATATATATATATATATATATAGATATATATATATATATATATATATATATATATATATATATATATATATATATATATATATATATATATATATATATATATATATATATATATATATATATATATATATATATATATATATATATATATATATATATATATATATATATATATATATATATATATATATATATATATATATATATATATATATATATATATATATATATATATATATATATATATATATATATATATATATATATATATATATATATATATATATATATATATATATATATATATATATATATATATATATATATATATATATATATATATATATATATATATATATATATATATATATATATATATATATATATATATATATATATATATATATATATATATATATATATATATATATATATATATATATATATATATATATATATATATGTACCTAACATTTATTATATATCTAACCCTTTTATTCTTATAATATCTAACATTTATATATATATATATATATAAAATATTATATATATTATTTGTTTCATATATATATATATATATATATATATATATATATATATATATATATATATATATATATATATATATATATATATATATATATATATATATATATATATATATATATATATATATATATATATATATATATATATATATATATATATATATATATATATATATATATATATATATATATATATATATATATATATATATATATATATATATATATATATATATATATATATATATATATATATATATATATATATATATATATATATATATATATATATATATATATATATATATATATATATATATATATATATATATATATATATATATATATATATATATATATATATATATATATATATATATATATATATATATATATATATATATATATATATATATATATATATATATATATATATATATATATATATATATATATATATATATATATATATATATATATATATATATATATATATATATATATATATATATATATATATATATATATATATATATATATATATATATATATATATATATATATATATATATATATATATATATATATATATATATATATATATATATATATATATATATATATATATATATATATATATATATATATATATATATATATATATATATATATATATATATATATATATATATATATATATATATATATATATATATATATATATATATATATATATATATATATATATATATATATATATATATATATATATATATATATATATATATATATATATATATATATATATATATATATATATATATATATATATATATATATATATATATATATATATATATATATATATATATATATATATATATATATATATATATATATATATATATATATATATATATATATATATATATATATATATATATATATATATATATATATATATATATATATATATATATATATATATATATATATATATATATATATATATATATATATATATATATATATATATATATATATATATATATATATATATATATATATATATATATATATATATATATATATATATATATATATATATATATATATATATATATATATATATATATATATATATATATATATATATATATATATATATATATATATATATATATATATATATATATATATATATATATATATATATATATATATATATATATATATATATATATATATATATATATATATATATATATATATATATATATATATATATATATATATATATATATATATATATATATATATATATATATATATATATATATATATATATATATATATATATATATATATATATATATATATATATATATATATATATATATATATATATATATATATATATATATATATATATATATATATATATATATATATATATATATATATATATATATATATATATATATATATATATATATATATATATATATATATATATATATATATATATATATATATATATATATATATATATATATATATATATATATATATATATATATATATATATATATATATGTTTTTCAAATCATTGATGCTGGTTATGTTATAAGATATATCTAGCATCATAAATATGCATGTTGATGCTTTTCAGTAGTTTTTATCATATTATAGATTGATAGGATTCACTTTTTTTTAAAGATTACAACATTTACCTGTCTGCAATATAAATGATTTTTCATCAATGTATACAAGTCTGTTTTACGTTAGATGAAACTAATGTTTTTTGAACTTGTTTCATAATATTTATTAGTTGGTAATGTGTTTGTTACTAATTACTCCTTTCTTATCTTTCTTTCTTTGATGTGACCTGCAGATAAGATTCATGGAAAAATGGGAGAAGGTTAGTACAATTCATATTTTAGCTTGTCCGGAAACAAACATTTCATATCTAGTCTTGGGTTGTATTGGGCAATTATTGAATTATCTTTATGTTATATGTTTCATGTAGGTACATTCGGCCAAGTTTTGGAATGTTGGGACAAGGAAAGAAAGGAAATGGTTGCCATTAAAATTGTTCGTGGCATAAAGAAATATCGAGAGGCAGCAATGATAGAGATTGATGTGTTGCAACAGCTTGGTAAACATGACAAGGGTGGCAATCGGTGAGTGACCAACATCATTTGTTTTGTCCTTGTGCAATGCTATATATAATTGCATCAGGGTTGTTTTATGTTTGTGTTGTTAAATTGGTTTATTCCTTGCAGTTGTGTGCAATTAAGGAACTGGTTTGACTATCGTAACCATATCTGTATTGTAAGTATATGATATGATTAATGTGGTTGATTTTTTCCCCAGATTGACAAAAGTTATAGGGTTAAGATGTTGGGTGCATTTAAATGGTCTTAACAGGTCTTTGAGAAGCTTGGACCAAGCTTATATGATTTTCTTCGCGAAAACAATTATCGTTCATATCCAATTGACCTAGTTCGGGAGATTGGCAGACAACTCTTGGAATGTATTGCATGTGTGTAGTAATCACCTAAGCTAGTTTCTTTCATATCTACTTCTTTACAAGGCCTTTGATACATGTTAAAAACTACTCTCTGTATGCCAATAATTTGTTCTAGAAAGAAGTGCAAGTGGAAATGAATGGTCTTGCTTTTTTTTAAATCTTTCTCAGTTATGCATGATTTGCGGCTGATACATACTGATCTGAAGCCTGAAAACATTCTTCTGGTGACCCCTGAGTATGTGAAAGTGCCTGACTACAAGGTACGGATAAGTTGCCTTTATTTTTTATATTGGTAATTGTGTGTGTTTCTTATTCTTGTTGTCCGTCTGTGTTTTAGGGTTCATCAAGATCACAAAAGGATAGTTCTTATTCAAAAAGGGTTCCAAAATCTAGTGCAATTAAGGTGATCGACTTCGGTAGTACTACATATGATCGTCAAGATCAAAGCTATATTGTGTCTACCCGACATTATCGTGCTCCAGAAGTTATTTTAGGTAATTATTTTATCAAGCCTTAATCTGTGGTTAGATTTTTTCTATCTTTGACTAAGCGTTGTTTCCGGCAGGACTTGGATGGAGCTATCCATGTGATATTTGGAGTGTTGGTTGCATTCTGGTGGAGCTTTGCTCAGTAAGTTTGAATTTAATTCCACTTTAGATTTTTGGTAATTATGTTTCAAGGATTGTATCTAACTGTCTTTGTTTTCACAGGGTGAAGCTTTGTTCCAAACACATGAAAACTTGGAACATCTTGCAATGATGGAGCGTGTCCTTGGCCAGTTGCCTATGCATATGCTGAAGAAAGCAGAGTAAGTGTACTTTCTGTTTTTTTTTTCTTCCAGCTGTTCCGACCTATGTGGGAGTGCCTTGTATCTAACACCTATGACTAACCATATGCTTCTTTCTATACAGTCGACATGCTGAAAAATATGTTAGAAAAGGTAGGTTGGACTGGCCTGAAGGTGCTGCCTCAAGAGATAGTATAAAGGCTGTTACCAAGTTACCTCGGCTGCAGGTATATTTTTGTTAAATGACATATTTTATGTTTCAGTTTTATAATTGGTGAATCAATTCTAATTTTTAACTTATGGTTTTGGCATTGCAGAACCTGATTATGCAGCATGTTGATCATTCGGCTGGTGATCTAATTCATTTATTGCAAGGACTTTTAAAGTATGATCCTTCGGAGCGGCTCACAGCCCGGGCAGCTCTAAGGCATCCATTCTTTACCAGGGATCATTTTAGACGATACTAGGTGAATTTGTGGAAGTTCTAACAGCTTAATGTGGGTCAAGGGGAAAGAGATGTGCATAAGCACCAATGGTGGCGGGTGCTATCGTTGTATATAGTTTACCATTCAAAATTGTGGTCAGAGAAATTGCCCTGGCCCTCCAATAATAGGCGCTATTATCAACCACATCTGTCCATGACCCCGACATATGTACACACCCTGGAGACTTTTAATTTTGGATAGCTGTTGTGTTGTTGTCATCTTCTATGATATTAAATAGTTCATTTGAAAGTCGTTTAGTTACAGTTGATTTTGCAAAATCAATTGGGGATTGTTGTGGTTAATTTTTCAGCTTAGTATATTTATTAGAATACATGTTTTAAGAATTCTAAATATTAATTGATATGTTGAACATAATATTAAATCCTTAACAGCCAATTCATTTATCAACCTTAATAATTAAATACTACTTAACAACCGTGACGTTTTAATGTGTTTGATCAAAAATTTAAGACTGAAGCTGCTTTTTTAGGTGGTGTTTAGGTTTAGTTTATTTTTGATATACTAGTCAATTCTATATATTTGATAGATTTGTCAATTAGAGATAAGCTTAGTGTTTGGGACTTTGAGTAAGTTTATTTGAAGATCCGCATACGGAGTATAAAATTACATCTAATCCAAATACTAAAATGACAAACAAATTACTCCGTAAATATATGTTTACAAGTTAAATGTTATGTAAAATGGACCAATCAAATTACAATCTATTTTTTTCTCATGTTTTTCTCTCTCTCTCTCATTGATAAGATACAAATTTTTAAACACTTGTTTGTCACTACTAAAAAATGACTTTCTAGTTCACCAAAAATAAATCATAAACTACTTTAATAAGCTATAAGCATATAAGCTCAAATATATAAGTTAACCCAAACATGACCTTTAATCCTTTACATAACCCAGAAGTGATTCGTTTAACTTGAGTTTAACTCAAGTTTACCTTACATATCTATTTTGGCATTAATATATGAATCGCACAATGAGACGAATCAAAATCTATACGCGAGAAATAGCCTCTGAGACATAGTTCAACTGACAATGGCCTCAAGATTAGTGTGGAGACATAAATGGTTTTTATTTACAGATCAGAGTACAAAACCTGATTGAGTCTCGTTGGTTTTTGGCATTGAAATTGATGGTGTATAAGTTTAATGTCTTTCTAAAATAATATGCCGGATAGTAAGATGAAAGTAAATAAAAAGGCGTTATTGCAAACTACAATCACGATACGCGTCACTACAAATTTATGATTCTCCATAGACACATGAATATGATTCATTATTTTGTAATGCAATATGCATTCTTTCAGCAACCTGAAGAGACGAATACATGCAATAGCGAGTGAAAATAACGATACAATCTTGGTACTTGTCGCATACGTTGAGAAAGAGAAATTGGCCAAAAAAAAAAAAAAAAAAAAAAAAAAAAAAAAAAAAAAAAAAAAAAAAAAAAAAAAAAAAAAAAAAAAAAAAAAAAAAAAAAAAAAAAAAAAAAAAAAAAAAAAAAAAAAAAAAAAAAAAAAAAAAAAAAAAAAAAAAAAAAAAAAAAAAAAAAAAAAAAAAAAAAAAAAAAAAAAAAAAAAAAAAAAAAAAAAAAAAAAAAAAAAAAAAAAAAAAAAAAAAAAAAAAAAAAAAAAAAAAAAAAAAAAAAAAAAAAAAAAAAAAAAAAAAAAAAAAAAAAAAAAAAAAAAAAAAAAAAAAAAAAAAAAAAAAAAAAAAAAAAAAAAAAAAAAAAAAAAAAAAAAAAAAAAAAAAAAAAAAAAAAAAAAAAAAAAAAAAAAAAAAAAAAAAAAAAAAAAAAAAAAAAAAAAAAAAAAAAAAAAAAAAAAAAAAAAAAAAAAAAAAAAAAAAAAAAAAAAAAAAAAAAAAAAAAAAAAAAAAAAAAAAAAAAAAAAAAAAAAAAAAAAAAAAAAAAAAAAAAAAAAAAAAAAAAAAAAAAAAAAAAAAAAAAAAAAAAAAAAAAAAAAAAAAAAAAAAAAAAAAAAAAAAAAAAAAAAAAAAAAAAAAAAAAAAAAAAAAAAAAAAAAAAAAAAAAAAAAAAAAAAAAAAAAAAAAAAAAAAAAAAAAAAAAAAAAAAAAAAAAAAAAAAAAAAAAAAAAAAAAAAAAAAAAAAAAAAAAAAAAAAAAAAAAAAAAAAAAAAAAAAAAAAAAAAAAAAAAAAAAAAAAAAAAAAAAAAAAAAAAAAAAAAAAAAAAAAAAAAAAAAAAAAAAAAAAAAAAAAAAAAAAAAAAAAAAAAAAAAAAAAAAAAAAAAAAAAAAAAAAAAAAAAAAAAAAAAAAAAAAAAAAAAAAAAAAAAAAAAAAAAAAAAAAAAAAAAAAAAAAAAAAAAAAAAAAAAAAAAAAAAAAAAAAAAAAAAAAAAAAAAAAAAAAAAAAAAAAAAAAAAAAAAAAAAAAAAAAAAAAAAAAAAAAAAAAAAAAAAAAAAAAAAAAAAAAAAAAAAAAAAAAAAAAAAAAAAAAAAAAAAAAAATAACACACGAATGAAAAAATAAAAAGAAACTATATATATAATAAAAAAAAAACACAAAACTGATAAAAAAAAAAAAAAAAAAAAAGAAGACTACGATACATTGAAGCATAGAAGACAGGGTTGTAAAAAAAAAAAAAAAAAAAAAAAAAAAAAAAAAAAAAAAAAAAAAAAAAAATTTTTTCTTTATACTTGGTCGATTTTCGACCTAACAAATTCCCCCTATTTGTTCTGAAATAGTGCATGCATCTCAGACTTCTATCTATACATGTTTGTAAGTCTGAAATGCAAGTTTGTTTAAGTTGTAAAAATTTCTTAAGTACTGAAACTATATAAATAATATGTATATTTCAAGTATGTAGCATTAAGACACGATGTACTTTTTCAATGTATTTGATTTATTGATATAAACAAATACAAAGGTTGTTGCGGAACAAAGATAAACACCCAAGTGTAAATATCTAAACAACCTAGAAATACAAGTGATCTAATAACTTGGAAATACTCGTAAGGATTACTTAGAGTATATCTCACAAGTTGCAATGCTAAAGTTTTCAAGCTATTTGCAAGTTGTGAGAAGACTTATATTTATAGACCAAGTCCATGATGACGTGGACCAGATCGTACAAATATGGTTTGGAGCATTTAAGGAATTAAAGTTAATTCCTTACATGCGTACTTTTAAGGTTAAATATATAAGTCAATTGATGTGACTTATCATACCTTATTCCCAACCTTTACTTTACCTTGTACTTTTATTAATAGCTAAATCTATTAACTGGGTAAAGGTATGTAAAGTAAAAAGTCTTCCTCGTAATCAGTGTAAAAGTGTGTAAGTACTTTTACACTGAGATGCTTCAGTCTTCGATCAGGTAGAATCAACTTCTGAGCTCCACATCTGAGCTGATTCTCTTTCTTCAGACTTTAGTCTTTGACTTCATTCTGAACGGTATTCTGATACGTTGATCTGAACTGAAGTGAAGCTTCAGTGAACTAATTCTGAACGACTTCAGAATTCTGTACAAGTATTCTTCACTGAGCTTCAGCTATTTCTGAACAAATTATACTTGGTCGATTTTCGACCTAACAAATTCCCCCTATTTGTTCTGAAATAGTGCATGCATCTCAGACTTCTATCTATACATGTTTGTAAGTCTGAAATGTAATGTTTTTTCAAAAATCAACCTTCTTTCCAAACAATTTGCCTTCAATCTCTACCTTGGCTTGCATCTTTTGTTGTATTCTTGATAACCATGCACCAATCAGAGCAGATTTTGGTTTCCCCCTCATAATCTGGATCATCTCCCTGTGTTCAGAAATCCCAAATTGATGCACTGAAGTTTGATTATATTCTTCAGCTGCTCTACCTTCTCTTTTGACAATCAGATCAAAAAGCTTCAATCCATCAGCTTTTATTACTTCCATATCAACTATTTTAGCTGGATGAGATCGATGCTTCAGATAATGCTCATATTGATCCTTCTCATGCTTTCTTTGGATCTCAGCAGCATCATCAGACATTGGTTGGAAGGTGGAGAGATCAGCATCACGAATATTCTTTCTCGATTATCTTGGTCCAGTCAATTTGGGCTTTGTGGATGGCCTTGACAATTCTTTTTCAACCATCAGAACTCCAGCCAGAATTTCTTTCCTTTTGATTGCCATCTCCTTTTCTCTATTTTTCACCAAGTCCTCAATGGACAACTTGAATGTGAGATGGTCCAGCTTTTGTTCTAAGGGAGAATAATTTACCCCATACTCATACTCAAGCATATCAACAACAGCTTTCTGCACTCTTGGATCATTTTTGATTTTCAGATATCTTTCCAGAGAGAGACCAAGAGCTGCAGCATCAACATGATCAAGGGTCCCCATCTTCAGATGTTGTTCCCTTTCTCTTTCCTTGTTTTCCCTCTACATAATGAATTTGTTAGAAACTTGCTTCTGCAAGGCCTCTAACTTCTTGCTGTCAGCATTAGGGTCATGAAGGGGATAACCATGCTCATCTACATTTTCACCAACCACCAAACCAGAACCCTTAGAATCTTTCTTTGTAGGTTCATCCACCACTGGGGCCTTGCCCTTATCTTTCTTAGCTGGTTCAGAAGCTTGTACTTCAGATTTCTGAACCTGTTCCCCCTGAACTGAAGCACTGCCAGATTGTACTTCAGATTTCTGAACCTGTTCCCCCTGAACTGAAGCACTGCCAGATTGTACTTCAGTTTGCTTCTTGGTTGCCTCTATTAATTCTTGAGTACTGGAGAGCAAACCAATAGGCACATTTCCCCCTTTGGGGACCTCAGAAGGCATATTGGCATATAGATCAATGGTAGTTTTCATTGCCTTCAGGGGTTCCCAACTTTGCTGCTCGAGGCTATCAGAAATTCCCTTAGCCATGGTAGAGAACTAAGCCCTTAATCTAAAGGATGAATTAAGGTTCAGTGCTTCTTGTTCTTTGAGTTCCTTCAGCATTTTTCTATCCTCTTCAGTAAATGAAGCAGGGGGAGGAGGAGCAACAGTTTGTTCTTTCTTGAGAAGGGTCAGAATTTCATCTAACTGCTTGGATTGGCCCTTAACAACTTCATCAAGAGTAGATACAGATTTATGAACTTCTTCAACCTTTTCAGCCACAGAAGCTGAAATCTGAGCAACAAGATTCTGAGATATCTCAGACTTCAGCTTCTCAATCACATTACTACCAATAGAAGACCCAAGTTCTTTCTCATTGACACTTGGTCTTTTAACCAACTCATTCACCTCCTTCCCGACTGCCATAACTTCTTGTTTGATCAATTCAATACCAGATGTCAAGTTCGCAACAACTGAAGCTTGCACATCTCTTTTGGCCAGTCTGAAGGCTTCCCTGATAGCTATACTTATTTTATTACAAGAATGCACCAGCTCATTTAGCTTTCCACTTACTAGTCCCTCATTCCCAGCAACCTTGGTAAACTCAGTGCCAAGAAACATCTGAGCACCCTTCATTTCAGCCAGAGACGTAGTATTGGCAGTTAGAGATTTAGTTAAGTCCTCTACCTTGAGAAGTAGGCTTTGGACTTCGGTATGTTGTTTCTCTAACTGTGCTTCTACACTCAAAGGAGGAGGTGGTTGTGCAGAAACAGAAAGCCACAAAGGGAATTCTACCAAGCCCATCTAATGCCTTCTCCAATTGCATTTCAGTTGGACTCTCAGATTCAGTGGCAGAGTCAAACTCCTTTTCAGTTTGATCGTCATAATTAATGGGCCTTGGTACTTGGTGAATTTGTGGGTGTAAGTGTTGGAGTTGTGGTTGAAAACGAGGTGAAGTAACATAGGCAGGTGTAGAGCCAGGTGGAAAATATGGATGTTGGTGAGAAGTTTCAGGTTGGCGTATTGGTTGGTCAACAAGTAGATTTTGGATTTCTGGGGGAGGTTGGACGTTTGTGAGGCTGAAGGTTGGCTCAGAATCAGAAGACTGATTCTCCTCCAGTAAACCCTCATCAAACTCAAAGTCAGCAAAGGAATCAAGATTCCCTTGAGGTGGCTCATCGTCATCCCAGAGGTCAGTCGAAACTGCAGTCTGATCAGATATGCCCTGGTTCAGATCACTGGTACCTGAACCAACTTCTGGTTCAACAACTGCTGCTGCAGATGCATCGTTACCAGATTTATGGGTTGGCTCAGCCATAGCTTCATCGCCAGAGATAGTAGACACAGGGTTGCCTTAATGACCCTCGTACCATCATCAAGAGTCACTTCATCGGCCGTAGAGTCTGGAATCTCAGTCTCAGGTGGTGTCACACCAAAGACTTCATCAATTCGTGCTGCAGTAGAGTGTGAGATTTGTGAAGTTACAGGGGGTGCGCGTGCAGACACGGACTCTAATGTGTGCTGGGCTGGCACACTAATATTATCTTCACCATCTCCTCCTAAAGAAGTTTTGGAGATGGCTGCTTGTGGGTTTCCCTTTGGACTCGATTCCTCTGGTTCTTGTTGGGAAGATCCAGAGGGGTTTGCTTCGGTACTAATGTCCTTGGGCTGTGAGGACTGCTTATATTTACGACGTTTTAATAAGCCCTTTGGAGATCCTGAGGGATCTTTTGGAGATCCTGAGGGATCTTTTGGGAGATCCTCAGGTTGGTCAGTGGAGGAGGGAATTGGTGGTTGGGAAGAAGAAGTTGATGGGGTTTTAAACAACTTCAACATTTGACCACCAGGTGCACCAATGGGTCTCGCATTCTTTTGCGACCCGCTCGGTGACCTTTTCTGAGCCAGCCGGTCATGCTGTTTCAGTTTTATTAATTACCCGAAGCATTGCAGCGGAGAGTTCTGGTTCTGGATCTGAAGTAGATAGATTTGATAGATCTCTGCAAAACTCCGTCGCTGAAGATTAAAGCCCCTCCATATGATACGCATCTCCAAGCATGTTCATGAAGCAAATGCTCAGAAATCTAGGAAATGAGATATGTGGACTCCTTTTCCCTTTTAACTTTGTTACCAACTGAGAGAAAAGTATCTCAGTGAAGTCCACCTCAATCCCATGCCACAAGTAGTACCCGATTTCTACTTGTGTTAAGGAAATCTGGTCTAATCCACCCCAGTTTCCACCTAGGCACTCCACAATCTGAGTCCAGAAATAACGCCAACAATTTTTAAATCCAGACAGAAAAATATGTCCAGATGTTCTCAGATTGTGCTCAGCATCAACCATGTCATCATGACCCATGGCGTGCAGTACCTCCCTAAAATTAACTCCTTTATGCCTTTTTGCATAGGCTGAAGAAGAGGGAAGGTAGTTCAAATGAAGGGCCTCCCGAAACCCATCAAGTGAAAGGATATACTGCTTAGTGCCTTCTTGTAAAGAAAAAGCAATGGACTTTTCATCCTTGCTTAGTGTAGCAGTATA
The DNA here is from genome assembly GCA_034093135.1 of Erigeron breviscapus. NCBI lineage: Eukaryota > Viridiplantae > Streptophyta > Magnoliopsida > Asterales > Asteraceae > Erigeron > Erigeron breviscapus. Next base: position 101,965,814 of record CM067168.1, read on the forward strand.
CCAGAATTCAAGTAAGTATCTATGATACATTACTTGAGGATCTGCAGTCAAGGCATAATGGAGAGGGGATTGTTCAAGAAATTTATTAATCCTCCCCATTAAGGTTTTGCCTTTGGCGTTCAGTGCGGCCATGAAATTATTCATATTGAATCTAAGGGTCGATGGCTCAAACCCTTTTGGCCATTGAGCACTGGCCTTGACTACTTTGGATGGTTTGTATTCGAAAGCTATTAGTGATTTGACTACTTTAGCCATTATTTCTACAAGGGAAACTAAATATGAAAGATGAATTTAGGGTTTTGGAGTTATGAAGGAATGAGAAAATGAGAGAGAATGATGATTGAGAGTAAATGTAAAGAGAAGTAAATGAAGGAATTGTTCTCGAAAAAGTATTTATATTTATGATGGAATACAAAGGGTTTTCCAAATTAAATAAATTAAAATTGATTTTGAAATTCAAACCCACAAAAAAAAATATTATTTTAATGAAATCAGTTTTGATCGGGTTTGAAGTCCGAAAATAATTTTGGGTATACGTCCGCATTTAATGCAACGACGGCTATGACCCCACATTTTCACAAAACTTTTAAACACTTTAAAGAAAAAGTTATCATTACTTTCCATTTACGGCACAACTTGTGTGGCACGTCAGCAAAAGGTATCATTATTCAAACGTTATACAGTAACCTTCACGTGTTCACACAACGACCAAGTATCCAAAATACATTATAAAGGACTGACTCATCTCAGAAATAATACACAAAATCTGAGCATGATCAGATTTAAGGAATCTGAACCTGTTACGAAGCTCCAGTCTGGCGGTCAACTTGATGCGGGAGAGGCATGAGTGCAGTTCGATCTTGTGGTGTATTCCTTTGTAGTGAGTAGGGCCTCTTTCTCAGTTTATACAATTATTTTGAAATCATTTCAAGAATTCTGAAGCATTTCAGTCAAAATATTTTTCTGAAAGCAAAGTTCCCCCTTAGAGAAAAATTCTTTTAAACATAAAAATATTTGACACTTCCCCCTTAGGTGATGCTATACAGGATTTAGCATACCTAACTCACTGATGAGATGTTTAAACGTTTTGACATCCAAGGGTTTTGTAAAAACATCAGCGAGTTGTTTATCAGTGGGAATGAAATGAAGTTCAATGTCACCTTTAATAATGTGATCTCTAATAAAATGATACCTGAGGTCGATATGCTTGGTTTTGAAGTGAATGACAGGATTGTGAGAGATGGCAATGGCACTGGTGTTATCACAAAATATTGGGGTCTTTGTATACTTAACACCATAATCAGTTAGTTGGTTCTTCATCCACAAAATCTGAGCGCAGCAACTGGCTGCAGAAATGTATTCAGCTTCAGTTGTGGAGAGTGATACTGCAGTCTGCTTCTTACTTGTCCAACTAACCAATTTGCCACCTAGGAAATGACAACCACCTGTGGTACTTTTCCTATCTATTTTACAACCTGCATGATCAGAATCTGAATAACCCATTAGATCTAGACTTGAGCCTTTGGGATACCAAAGACCAAGTCTGGGGACACCTTTAAGGTATCTGAAAATCCTTTTCACAGCATTTGCGTGTGCTTCTCTGGGATCAGACTTAAATCTTGCACAAAGGCATGTTGCAAACATTATGTCAGGTCTACTAGCAGTTAAGTACATGAGGGATCCCACCATACCACGATATTTTATGGGATCCACTTGTTTTCCATTGGGATCTGAGTCCAAAGTTAATGGTGCAGAAATGAGAGTATCTTTTGATGAGACAGAATCAAGTTGATATTTCTTTAATAAATCTCTGACATATTTTTCTTGATTTATAAAAATATCATCACTGGTTTGTTTCACTTGAAGACCTATAAAATATGTCAGTTCACCCATCATACTCATTTAATACTCAGATGACATTATTTCAGAAAACTGTTCACACATTTTGTTATTTGTAGACCCAAACACAATATCATCAACATAAATTTGTACAAGTAAGATATCACTTTTATCATGAAATATGAATAAAGTGTTATCTATTGCACCCCTTTTAAAACCATTTTTCAGAAGATGTTTAGTAAGAGTATCATACCAGGCTCTAGGTGCTTGTCTCAGACCATATAATGCTTTGTTCAGTCTGTACACCCAATGTGGTCTTTCTTCATTTATGAACCCTGGTGGCTGATGCACATACACAACTTCTTCCAATTCACCATTCAAAAATGCACTTTTAACATCCATCTGATAGACTTTGAACTCATGATGAGCTGCAAAAGCTAAGAAAATTTTGATAGCTTCTAGTCTAGCAACCGGTGCAAAAGTTTCATCAAAGTCTACTCCTTCTTCTTGTGAGTAACCCTTTGCAACAAGTCTTGCCTTGTTTCGAATCACATGACCATCTTCATCCATCTTGTTTCTGAAGACCCATCTTGTCCCAATTGGTTCTTTCTTTAGATTACTGGGACAAGGAACAAGTTCCCAAACATCGTTCCTCTTAAACTGATTGAGCTCATCTTGCATGGCTTCAATCCAGTTAGGGTCTTTCATAGCCTCGTCAATCTTCTTCGGTTCTATAAGTGATAAGAAGCTGACATTTAAGCATTGATTGCTTGTGGCTCTTCTGGTCTGAACCCACTAGTGGAATTTCCAATGATTTGCTCGATTGTATGTGCTCTTGTCCACTTAGTGTAATGACCAGGATGAACAATGATATCAGTGCAAGAACTCCTATGAATTTCTTCAGGAGGTGCTTCAGAAAAGACTACTTCAGTCTCATCATCTTCCTCCTGCAGATCATGATTTGCATCATGAAACTGTTCAGATTGGGGTAATTCAGTGGAACCTGATATCTGAGGTGAAGCAGCATGTACATCTGATCCAATAGTCAGTTCAGAAGGTAGTTTAAAACTGGCTGAAGGATAGAATGGAATGTTGCTTGACTTGCTTATTATTGGTTCTGAACTGAGATGTTCAGAAACAGGTTCAGGTGACTGATCAGATTGGACAATAGGATCAGAATCACCAAAATTTATTGGACTTTCTGAGGGTGGTACAGGAGTTGAATTCTTAAAGATTGCAGAATTAGATTCATCAAAGGTAACATGAATTGACTCATCAACCTTTTCAAGTCTCTTTTTATAGACTCTAAAGGCTTTGCGATTTGTTGAATATCCTAGGAAGTACCCTTCATCAGCTTTTGCATCAAAATTTCCAAGCTGACTGGAATCATTCAGAATGTATACTGGGCATCCAAATACATGGAAATATCCAATATTAGGCTCTCTATTTCTGAGTACTTCATAGGCTGTCTTCTTGTGTCTTTTGACATAGATAGATCTGTTCTGAGTGTAGCAAGCAGTTGCAACAGCTTCAGCCCAGAAATTCTTGGGAAGACCATATTCATTTAGCATACTTCTAGCAGCTTCAATCAGCGTATGATTCTTTCTTTCTACTACACCATTCTGCTCTGGTGTGTGGGCTGAGGAGAAGTTCTGAGATATGCCAGCTTCAGTGCAGAAGGACTCCAGAGTGGCATTTCTGAATTCAGTGCCATTGTCACTTCTGAGCTGACAAACTTTTCGCTTATGCTTGAGTTCAATTTGTTTGATGAGAGCAATGATTTCAGCAACAGCTTCACTCTTGGATCTGAGGAAAATTACCCATCAATATCTTGAATATTCATCAACAACAACAAGGGTATACTTCTTTCCCGCTCTTGTCTGAACATTCACTGGTCCAAAGAGGTCCATGTGAAGCATGTGAAGAGGTTCAGTTATACTAAAACTTTGCTTAGTCTTGAATGAGGCTCTTTTCTGCTTACCCATTTCACAACCTGGACATGGCTTGTCTTTATTGAAAGACATTGAGGGTATCCCATCAACAAGTTGTTTTCTTGACAACTTATGAATATTCTTGAAGTTCAAATGGGATAATCTCTTGTGCCACAACCAGTTTGTGTCTTTATCTGCCTTTGTGTAGAAACATTGTTCAGTAGGTGAACTATTCATATCAATGATATAAATGTTTCCTTTTCTTGGTGCAATCAGTACTACCTTTCCATCTCTGTTGAATATGGTGCCTTGTGAAATATCAAATAGTACCTTGAAGCCATCATCACACAGTTGACTGACACTGATCAGGTTATATTTCAAACCATTCACATATGCAACACGTGTGAATTTGACCTGTCCATTATTCACCACACCATATCCCTCAGTTTTTCCATTTTCATCATTACCAAAAGTTATTGAGGGCCCCTCTTGCACCCTATATTCCTCCAGCAGGGTTTGATAACCAGTCATGGTTCTGCCAGCAGCGCTGTCAAGATACCATATATTCTTCTTTCGGTCTCCCTGCACAAGCACAAAGATTAGTTCTTTTTGGGAACCCATCTCGTGATGGGTTCGCTAGACTCTCCCTTAGCAGTCTCAGATTTCTTTGGTTCAGAAGGAACTGAAGGATCGAAGGGTATCTCGGTCATGATCTCAGATGACACAAAAACAATTGGTTTGATGGGGGTTCAACCTTTTTCTTCTCAGATTTTTGCTTGATTTGTTTGGAAAAAGGTTTTGCATTTTGCTTAGGTTGAAGAGGAGTGGTTTCAACATTTTTTAAACGTGCATTACAACTCTGCACTTGTCTAGCCAATAACTGAAATTGACTCTCTAACCTTAACAAACTAGATTCTTCATTAGACACCTGAGCCTTACCTGAATATGAGGTAGAAGGCTCAGTAGGGGAGATATTTTTCTTCTTCTTTTGGCCTTTTGGAACCTTAGATGAAGTCTGAGGGGATGGCTTTTTGGTTTTAGCCTTCTTTTCTGAAACAGTTGTCTGAGCTGTTTCAGATTTACCCTCAGATTGTTCCTGGGCCTTATCAGTCACAGTTTTCTGTTTGCCAACTTTAGGAAAAATAATTTCAGGTTTCATTTCCTTTGGAAGTGCATCTAAATCAGTGATTATAGATGCCAAATGAAGATCACCAGATTCATATGCTGTTCTTTGATTTGCAAAAGTATTTTTAATTGCAGCATCTGGATTTGGTGCTTTCATCCAAGATTTAATTATTCTTTGTTCTTTTTCAAGGATGGTTTTTAATTCTTCTTTTTCCAACTCTAAAGTGGCAACCATAGACTGATAACTTTTTAAAGCCAACTGAACATCTTTCAGCTCTTTTAGTCTGGTCTGACTGGCGTTCAGTTCAGAAGTATTACTTTCAAACATTTTTAGGCTTTCTGAACGCACAGTTTCGACAAATGAAATGTCAGCCTTTAAAAGAACCAAAAGGTCCAGTTTTTGTTCCTCATTACTTTCAAAACCAAAGTCACTAACCTTTTTCATGACTATATCCACCCATCGACCAGATTCAACATCAGACTTGACCAAATGACCTTGATCTTCACGTTCCATGAAACACATATCCCTAACTTCTTCCTCATCATCAGATGATTCATCAGATTCTTCCCATTTTTCAGTCTTGGCAATCATACAACTATTATTGCTTGAGTTGTTTTGAGCCATGAGAGCTATTTGGGCTTTCAGCTTCTTGTACTTCGCCTTATAGCTGTCATCAGGTTTCTGAAAAATAGAATGATTAGGGGCAGATTGTGATGATGAAGGCTGACTAGATCTACATTCCTTCATGAAATGTCCTTTCTTGCCACACTTAAAGCATTCAAGATTAGACTTGTCAATAGAAGCGTTGGAAGCAAATGGTTTGCCAGATCGATTAGATTTGGCCTTAAAACGATTGAACATTTTAGCCAGCATGGCAAACAGATCATCATTGTCATCCTCATCACAACTATGAGTTACATTACCAAAAATACCAGTTTTTAACATTTCAGAGACCATCTTCTTCATCGAGTCAGAATGATCACTCTCAGAAGATAGTAGAGCAGTCCCATGTGGCTCAGAATACTGAACCATGACTGAACTGGTAGAAGCATGATTTTTGGCATCTTGCTCAGCCACAACTCTCTCAGCTTTGTTCTCTTCAGTGTATCTGAAGGCTCCATATACAGAAGCAAGAGTGTTATTTTGCAAGGTTTTTCCTTGTCTTAAAACCAAGATCAAGTTTTCCCATTTAGAAGGTAAGATGTCACAAAAATTTTCTAACAAAATTTCTTTGTCTTTAGTTACACCCAGGGCTTTCAATTGATTTACCAGATTAGTGAATCTGATGTATGTTTGGGTTAATGTTTCACCAGGGATAGCAAAAAAAGACTCATATCTTTTATTTAAAGCAACTTTTCTTGTGACAATTGTCTTAGAAGTGCCTTCAAACTGTGTCATAAGTTCCTCCCACATTAATTTTGAATTTTCAAGTAAAAAACAAGGGTGGGCATAAGAGTTTCAGGAACAACGTACAAGATCATATTTTGTAGCTTGGTATCAAGGTCTACCAGCATATGATCTTCCTCAGACCAATGATCCTTCTCCTTGGGTGATACCCTAGGAGTCCCATCGGCATTTCTGACAACAGTGGAGGCATTCATGGGACAAAAGGGTCCTTCTTTAAGAATATCGGTCAAATGTCTTTCAACACCAGCAATATATTTGAGCATGCATGCTTTCCATGTTTGAAAATTTTCACTGTTCCCATCAAACTTGGGAACAGGATTGTTTGGAAAGTGTACGTGCACATTATGCGAAGGTATATTGTTGTTGATGATAGGGGGTGGAGTAGGTGGAGTAGTAGCATTAGCATTAGCATTAGGGTCAGGGCCTGTATTGAACATTTGGTCAACCATCTTTGCAGATCAAAGGTTAATGAATTAATATAATTCAACCTTGCTTCTCTGATACCAATTGTGAGTCCCAAATATAGATGGTTAATACCCGACTGGCAAGTAGTTCTAACTGGAAGTTGACTAGTTCAGAATACGATCCAGATATGGATAATCAATAAGGTAAAGATACTGAAAGTAAATGCTAGAAACAATAAGTGCTGAAACTATATAAATAATATGTATATTTCAAGTATGTAGCATTGAGACACGATGTACTTTTTCAATGTATTTGATTTATTGATATAAACAAATACAAAGGTTGTTGCGGAACAAAGATAAACACCCAAGTGTAAATATCTAAACAACCTAGAAATACAAGTGATCTAATAACTTGGAAATACTCGTAAGGATTACTTAGAGTATATCTCACAAGTTGCAATGCTAAAGTTTCAAGCTATTTGCAAGTTGTGAGAAGACTTATATTTATAGACCAAGTCCATGATGACGTGGACCAGATCGTACAAATATGGTTTGGAGCATTTAAGGAATTAAAGTTAATTCCTTACATGCGTACTTTTAAGGTTAAATATATAAGTCAATTGATGTGACTTATCATACCTTATTCCCAACCTTTACTTTACCTTGTACTTTTATTAATAGCTAAATCTATTAACTGGGTAAAGGTATGTAAAGTAAAAAGTCTTCCTCGTAATCAGTGTAAAAGTGTGTAAGTACTTTTACACTGAGATGCTTCAGTCTTCGATCAGGTAGAATCAACTTCTGAGCTCCACATCTGAGCTGATTCTCTTTCTTCAGACTTCAGTCTTTGACTTCATTCTGAACGGTATTCTGATACGTTGATCTGAACTGAAGTGAAGCTTCAGTGAACTAATTCTGAACGACTTCAGAATTCTGTACAAGTATTCTTCACTGAGCTTCAGCTATTTCTGAACAAATTATACTTGGTCGATTTTCGACCTAACAATATTCGACCAAGACATCAATATGATATAAAGTAGTAGTGTAACTCTGTTTACCACTTCAATTTGCCCCAAAGTAGGTGCAACATGCTAAATATTCTAAGCACTTTCTATAAAATAACTAACATAAATTAATCTTCAAAATTTGTCATAATGACTATGTTTAAAAAACTTTTCTCTATCAACCATTCATATTTCATAATATTTGTTAAAAAATTAAAGTAACTAATAGTGTGATAATCATATAATAACTAACTTTTATGATATATGAAATAAAAAAATTATAAAATGAATGTACAGTTTTAATTTTTGGTGTTTGGTATCGATTTGGATTGTAAAAGTTTCCATACTTTACTAAAGATGTTTGAAACTCTTTTTGATAGTCAAATATTCCTTTTAACTACTATACTACCACTTTAATTGTTAAATGGAAGACTTTTGCATAAAATACTTATACAACTAAAATGAATATTATTGATAATTTTAATAAATTTCACGCTACAATAACATGAATCAAATTTAATCTAAGAACATTCAAAACATCTATATGTCGTGCCTCTGTTTATTATACACGCATACAACAATGTACGTATTTTAGTTTATATCCATAGGTATACAGTATAGCACTATAGCATATATATCTATGACATAATTATGAAGGGAAAAGAAAGAAAAAAAAAGAGATCCATACACACATAAGACGTGACGATTTCCAACGGATCACGTGAACGGCTTATTTTAAAGTTTTTTAATTTAATTTAATCTTAAGATATATACATAACTTTTAACGTCTTATTCTAGGTCTATTGGCATCTTCTCTATCACAAATGTTTTATGGACTACCATACAAGCTTTTTGTTAAATTAGGTTATCGTTAGATCTATTCATAAGTGATCCGTTTAGTTGGATACATTTGATCAAGAGATATGTACTACATATATCCTCTTGGAACTTTGGAAGAAAAGGAACATATGAAGATATGGTTCCTCTATCAATCTAATCATGTTGTAAAAATTAAATAGATCATCATTACGTTAGTCTGACATTACTCGATCCAATTTGAAACCAAACTTAAAAATATCTGGATTAAGACGGTTTTCTCGACTTGTTGACCACCAACATGTTAACCCGATCAACCTAATTTCGTTTGAATTGGGTTAACAAATTAGCCAGTCAACCTGAAAATATTATAACCTTATATAAAATTTATTTAATATGTTGATCCATCTACTCATCAACTCGACAACCTATCAACCCACTAACTCATTGACTTGATGCCAACCTATCTGGCTTAAAACAAACCAAAAACAATCAAATCACCAATTTACCGAACCATTTTGATTTGCCAACCCGAGTCCACCGATTCGAAATCGATCAAATTGACAAACCTTATTAGCTTTAAAAAGTTTTATTCAATGAAAGGGTGTTTGGCTCAGTATTTTGCTTATTTGAGTTTTGTTTATCTTATAAGCTCCAGTTTTATAACTTACTTTGAATTTATAAAGTTAGTTTAGTAAACTCGTAATTTTATTTTTTTTATAGAAATTTAAGTTTATTATAAAAGATAAATTTTAAACTTAAAAATTGAGATTTAACTATTCAAGTTGATATAATTATCCATAAAATAAACCGAAAAACCAAATACCACTAAGTAGTGATGTACAAACAATATTCAATTAGAACGAAATGCATTTTTGGTCCCTGTGTTATCATACAATTTGCAATCTTGGTCCAAACATTTGCAAAGTGGCGATTTAGGTGCTATAAGTCGGCCTTTTTTGCATTCTTGGTCCATTTTTAACTTTCCGTCCAATCAAAGCCGTTATACGCCCCATGTGCTAATCACGTGAGGGGTAGATTTGTCCATTCAATTCGTTTGGACCAGAATTGCAAAAAAAAAACGAAAACCCTCCCCTTCCCACTCACCCCTTTAAAAACCCTATTTTCCCCCAAAAATCCTTAATAATTTTCATTTGTTTCACTCCAAATAAAAATTCCAACAGTAAGCAACTCACAAGCCATACAATGGTGATTTGTAGATGTGGATCTCCTTCTTTATTACGCACGTCGTGGACTGAGAATAACCCAGGAAGAAGATTTTATTGTTGTTCTAGAAAGGTAAAAGATTCAATATGTTATTTCGTTCTTAATTTAATTTGACCTAAATTTTTGGTTTTTTTTTTTTGAGAAACAATAGGGTTCAAGACATGGTTTTATCAGTTGGCATGACCCACCCATGTGTAGTAGATCTATCGAAATCATCCCGGGGTTGTTGAGATCAATGAATAGGTTTGAAGAATCGGCCAGAGCTAATGAGATTCAAGCAACAAGATACAAGAAATTGCTAGTGATAAGTTGGGTTTTTTTTGTACTTTGGATTATATTTTTCTGAGGTTTGTATGTTATTTGGTGTATTTTTTTTTGATGTAAAAGTGTAATCGATGTAGCTTCTTTGGGTATTTATATAAAAATGGTATTCTATTTTATCTTTGATGTGTTGGTAGTTTGAATTCAGTAAATTGGGGTAATTTACATTACATGCCCAACCAACATATTAAATGTCTGCAATATTGTGTCGATTTAGTTAAACTAGGAAATTGGGGTAATTTACTAATAGTAATATTACATTACATGCCCAACCAACATATTAAATGTCTGTTGGGGAATGGACTAAAACTGGCCCACGTTGTAACCCCTGAGGCCCAACTTTCTGACTTGGCCCAGCAGTGTCACTTGCCCCAACCTTCTCACTTGGCCCATCAGTGTCACTTGCCCCAACCTTCTTACTTGGTCCATCAATATTACTTGGCCCAGCAGTTTCACTAAATACAGGAATATTGCCCTCACAAATGACAGTGAATCTTCTATTATCATTTTTAACAATTTTCAAATGCCTTCTAGTTTCAACTGATAGTTGGGTGACAAGTTCTTTCATTTCTTGTTTACTACCAAATACTTGTCCAGCATAAAACTTTACAATATGCTTTTCTGGGTTTGTATTTTGCTCTCTTCTTAATATCTTTAAAGCAGCAGTCCTAGCATCATCACCTGAATCTGATTGACTATCGATATTGTCAAAATTCAATTTCTCAACCTCTAGATCATCAATTGGGCCTCTATTTTCATTTTTATCCCTTTGTTCTACCCATTCTACCTCACCATCTATGTTATCTACAAAATCAGTCATATCAACTTCCACATCTGTGATCTTGTTTTCCCCATCCATAATAAAATCACTCTCTCCTTCACTATCTTCATGTTGTTCAGTATCTCCTTCAGTATGTTGTTCACCCTCATGTTCTGCAGTTTCCATGTCATGTTGACCATTACCACTACCACTACCCTGTCCATTTTGGTCACCCTCATTTACATGCAAACCACTACCACTACCCTGCCCACATTCAGTTTCACCATGTACATTGTCACTGAAAAATACCTCATTGAAAAATGCATCATTAAAGGGTTGCACAGTAAGAGCAACACTAGTTTGGACTTGCCCACTACCCTGCCCATGATCTGTTTCATTTAACTGTGGTACATCAATTTCTTCAGGGAACAATGTTTCTTAAGCTTCATTCTAACAGGGGTAAGGGGCATGTCCTCAATTTCTTTAATCACAACATTCTTTGGACTTTGCAAATAAGTATTTAAATTTGTTTTCCTTTTTTCTATATAAATTTCTAACACATTAGGCTTGCCAACATACTTCAATAAATACCTAATATCATCATCATTACCTAGAGCATGAAGACCATAATCCAAGTCACTATCTGGAGCTTTAAAGTGATACCACAGTGGAACCTTCTCAGTATACCCTAGCTCTTTAACCATGGCATTGACTTCAAGTACAGAAAACTGGTCACCATCTACACAATCGACATAATTTACCTTCCCACCAACATATCTTCTGCCTGGATGCTTCTTAGTAAATGCCCCCCCGTGATGGATTTCCAAAGTAAAATAATTAGGGTTTTTTCCTGTAAAAATAAAAAAATAATTAAATAATTAGGGTTTTTTAAGATAACAAAACATAAACACTTATATATACAAAATATCTTGATCACCAACTATATAAACACTCAAAAATGAAAACAAATTATTAAATAAAGAAAAAAAAATCACCGTAAAATTCATCAAGGAAGTCATGTCTGGCTACATTTCCTCGAAGAAACCACGTAGTTGAATCAAGAGTTGTTTGTGATTTTTCTGGATTTTGAATCAAAAGTTGTTTGGGATTTTTCTTCATCATAAATTTCTTTGATATTTCTGCTCATGTATGTGTGTGTATATATTGGGTATGTGAACTGCGAATGAAAAATAAATAGGTTTACAAATTTGGGAAAAAAGGGTTTATAAAGGGGAGGGTTTTCGTTTTTTTTTTGCAATTCTGGTCCAAACGAATTGAATGGACAAATCTCCCCCTTACGTGATTAGCACATGGGGCGTATAACGGCTTTGAATGGACGGAAAGTTAAAAATGGACCAAGAATGCAAAAAAGGCCGACTTATAGCACCTAAATCGCCACTTTGCAAATGTTTGAACCAAGAATGCAAATTGTGTGATAACACAGGGACCAAAAATGCATTTCGTTCATTCAATTATTTGGCGGGTTAATTAGAAATATAAAAAGTTAAAAACACATGGTTTGCTTACAACCCCGTCCTCATTCAGTCCTTCATATCTCTCACCCACCACCCACCACCCACCACTTTCTCTCCACACGGCGGCGGTATCCTTTTTCCGATCAATGGCCGCCACTTTCTCACCCTCATCTCCCGCCTTCCACACCATCCTCCCAAACCCTAACCCTGTTTCCAAACACCCCCTTTCATTTCTCCTTTCCCCCAAACCCAAACCCTATCTAAACCCTTCATCCAGCCTTTCCACAAACCCCAGATCTCATTCTCTTTCACCCTCCGCCGTCACCGTCACGCCGTCGCCCCTCACCTCCGACCACCACTCACCACCTCTCCAAAACCTCTTATTCGAATTCACTTCTGTTTCCGACCCGATTGATCGTTTAAAGCTGCTTTTAAATTACGCTAACCGCCTTCCGAAACTCGATGATTCGATGAAAGTGAATTCAAACCGTGTGATGGGATGTACGGCACAAGTATGGCTAGTTGTGAAAATGAATTCCAATGGAACGATGTCGTTTTTAGCCGATAGTGATTCCGAGATTACTAAAGGGTTTTGTGCTTGTTTGATTTCGGTATTAGACGGTGCGACACCGGAGGAAGTGTTGGCCGTGAAACCGGACGATTTGGGCGAATTGTATGTGGATTTGAGGGTGAATACTTGGCATAATGTGTTGATTAGTATGCAGAAAAAGACTAAGGCTATATTGGCTGAGAAACAGGGGAAGAGTTTTGGTGACCCTTTTCCGTCTTTGGTTATTACGTCTGACGGTATTTCTGCGAAAGGAAGCTTTGCAGAAGCGCAGGTTAGGGTTTATGGCTTAGGGTTGTAGACTTTTAGACGATGTTTTTGTGTTAATTGATGTGACAGGTTTTGATGGTTTGTTAGTTATATGTTTGTACTTATATTATTGTTGGTAGATATGACTATAAATAGAAATATTAAGTTTTGGAGCTATATACAATGATTAGGATAGTGGTTTTCTAAATTTGTATATTTATTAGATAAACATACATATTTGTCATATCAGAGGTATTTGATTAGGATATATATAACTAGTAATATTGTTTTTCAATCTTTTGAACTATTGCTATTTTTATTGCAGTGTTTTATTTTTTTGCATAAAGCAAGGTACTTTTTTTTGTTATGATTTAGTAATTATACTCTTTTTAGTACACTGGAGTTCTATAAAGATGGATTTTTTGTCCGGTTGGGATCATTGTGTTAACAATAATTTGTTTACAGAAAAAGTCTCAACTTTAATATATATTGTTGAGTTTTTATATAAAATTAAAAATTGTCAGATTCATGTATAATGTTAAAGATTGTGTAAAAATGTTAAATTTATTGGTTGTTACAGAATGGCCCAAATGGAACACAAAGCCATCGTTAACGTCAAATCACTTGGAATCTTTGCATGTCTAAAACAAGTACAATGACAAAAACTGGATAACCCATAAGTTTTGTTAAATCATGTCCTCTTCTCTGATTTATATTATGTTTTAATTCCTGAAATACTAATTTTAGCTGCTGTTTTTTCAGGCAAGGTTTTTGTTTCCTGATGATGAAAAGGTTCAAGAGCTTGCCAATTTGCTTAAGGAAAAGCAAATTGGGGTTGTTGCACATTTTTACATGGATCCAGAGGTGCAAGGTGTTCTAACTTCTGCACAGAAGCTTTGGCCTCACATTCATATCTCTGACTCGTTGGTAATGGCAGACAGTGCTGTTAGCATGGCCAAAGCCGGATGCAAATTCATTACTGTTTTAGGGGTAGATTTTATGTCAGAGAATGTTCGTGCAATTCTTGATCAGGCAGGTTTCCCTGAGGTAAGCATCATTTTACAACCTTCTGCTATGTAGTTTGTTCAATTTTAATTTTGTGCGTACATGATAGAGGTGAGGAATTGTACATCAATTAAACTATAAATGCCACAATAAACGACTAGTAATGTTACTCAAATAAATTTACAAATAATATGGTTAGTTATAGGAAGGTTTGTAGCGTTGCAAGTAATGATGTATTGATGACCTGATAATACATTAATATAGTAGCTGAATGACAAATAAAATGTCTAAATCTATTCATCATTTCATTCAAGACAAGACTTCTGCTTTCATTATCTAATGTAATATATGTTGCTTCTTTTTTCTTCATGCAACTGGTGACCGAAATGGGTCTTTTTCAGGTTGGTGTGTACCGGATGTCTGATGAACAGATTAGCTGTTCACTGGCTGTTGCTGCATCCAGTCCTGCGTATATAGATTATATCTCTGAAGCTTCTATCACTTCTCCTTCATTGCATGTTGTCTACATAAATACCTCATTAGAAACGAAAGCTCATGCACATGAACTTGTGCCTACTATAACATGTACTTCTTCAAATGTTGTGCAAACCATTTTGCAGGTTCTTATTCATTCTCTTTTGGGCAGCGAAACTTTTCCAATTTGCATCTTTCATTTTACTAAATGCAAGCCTGAATGTGGCTGTTTCAGGCCTTTGCTGAAGTGCCAAACTTGAATGTGTGGTATGGTCCTGATTCCTACATGGGTGCAAACATCATGGAATTGTTTCAGCAGATGAAATTGATGACAGATGAAGAAATAGCCAAGATACATCCGGATCATACTAGAAACTCAATCAAGGCACTGATACCCAGGCTCCGTTATTTTCAGGTAATCCAATGCTACAGTGGTTTAGTAGTTTTTTCCTGATATATGCTAGTGTAATATATAGATTGATATACTGATCAGCAGTTAATAAATTTTATAAGAGTTGGGAAAGGTAATGGTAGAAGAATCTGGGTTTTGTTTACTCATAGAGGTGATAAACTTGATACATTGGTTTACGAATTACTTGACTTTGGTTAATCTTAAATGGGTCGAATAGAGAATTTTTGCAAGTAAGGGAATGGGCTGAACGGGATTAAATTTGCCCAAAGTGCTCTTTTTTTAGCACATACCTCCTACTTGTTCTATTAAAAGGTTTTAAGATTTTATATTTGGAATTTCTAGCATGAGTGATTTTTCGTCTTCCTATTCTCCTTTGTGTTAAATTAATAAATGAAATCCACAAGGGTGGTGACCTAGTGGTAAAGGCTTGGTCTTTGTGGGTGATAATACATGGAGGTCCCAAGTTTGAATTCTAGGAGCAAGAAAATATACCACCTGTGGCCATGTAAGTATGTATGTTCTCCCGTAATGACTCCGGGCTACCCGCAAAGCTAGTGGGATCAGTCAGCTCGCAAAGTTGTCTGGATACCTAGGTTAATCCAAGAAATTTAATAAATGAATACTAACATTTGTGCAACAATTATGTGTTGTCAGGAAGGAACATGCATCGTTCATCATCTCTTTGGGCATGAAGTTGTAGAGAGAATTAATGACATGTATTGTGATGCGTTTCTTACTGCCCACTTTGAGGTCCCTGGTGAAATGTTCTCGTTGGCCATGGAAGCTAAAAGAAGAGGAATGGGGGTGGTAGGGTCCACCCAAAACATATTAGATTTTATAAAGAATAGGGTACAAGAGGCTTTGGATAGAAACGTTGATGACCATCTTAAGTTTATATTGGGGACTGAATCGGGAATGGTGACCTCAATTGTTGCAGCCGTTAGGAAATTGTTATGTTCTTCCGAATCTTCTTCCAGGGAAGGAAAAGTTACTGTTGAAATAGTTTTTCCAGTGTCTTCGGATTCAGTGTCAACCACTTCACAAAGCTCATCTTCGGGGCTAGGATTGGGTAATGATATGAATGTCTCTGTAATACCAGGGGTCGCTAGTGGCGAGGGCTGTTCTCTTCACGGTGGCTGTGCATCCTGTCCATATATGAAGGTGAGTTGTTTTTTTAATTTCTATGGTTGTTA
Organism: Erigeron breviscapus; assembly: GCA_034093135.1. Taxonomy (NCBI): domain Eukaryota; kingdom Viridiplantae; phylum Streptophyta; class Magnoliopsida; order Asterales; family Asteraceae; genus Erigeron; species Erigeron breviscapus. The sequence goes on from CM067168.1 coordinate 101,982,028, forward strand.
CTAGAGGTGGTCAAAGTGGAACGGTATGTGTCTTGTAAGAGTTGGGTAACGGATCCAAACATGCTTGGGTTCAAATGACTTGGTGTCTGAACAGGCAGTATATCATAGAGATTCAAATGGTTTGGGTCAAGTTGTGTCAATCCTAACACTTTTTTGGTGTTTTTCAATGGGGATCTGATTAAAATGCATGCTAGATAAGAAACAAAATTTCTTAACTGTGAAAATAAGAACCTAGCCTTCTTAATTAAGCTTATGAAGTTGTAAACATTTGACGACACTTTGGGCATCTTAAAAAAAGGGTAAGTGGCCGGGCACCCCTTAGTCCCGTGAAGGAAATTTTCCTTCCAGTCTAGGAACCCTGCAATCTTGACTGCCGGTGAGTATGCTGTCCCAAGACCCACTGGATAATAGGCAAGAAATCCGTCTGAGACTAAGATTTGAACCTGCACCACTATTGGCTTCCTCAGTGGGCCCTGAGCGTTTGCACACACAGGTGGCTAACTCCCCTAAGTGAGTTGGTTACACTTTGGGCATCTTCAATCTGGTCGAGCTGTTTTTATTTTGATTGAGTTTTTTGATGTCACTTTGGGCATCTTTCAATCTGGTTGAGCCTTTTTTTTTGTTAATTGAGTTTTACAAATTTACGTATTTGACTAGTTAGAGAGAAGTGTATTATTATTATTTTTATTAATATTATTGTTATAGCTCTTTCAATACCTTGTTCTTTGGAACATTGGCTAACTACTCCAGTAATATGTGAACAATCATTTTTTTTGCCTTTTTTTCCCGAGCTTCATCAAGCATCCTCAAATTGAGCTTAATCTTCATCATTATATCCCCATCATCTATATTTTATAGGTCTAAATGGACTTCTCTTTTTTTCTTTTTCTTATGTTGTACAGATGAACTCTCTTGCTTCACTCCTGAAAGTGTGTGGCAGCCTACCGCTGGGTAAAGATGGTCTTACTCGGTATGAAGCTGGACGTTTTAGTTTGCGTACTTCAAAAGGAAATTCAATAGCAGATGTAGGTTGTGAGCCGATTCTACATATGAGACATTATCAGGTCAGTTTCCATAATAGTTCTCTTTTAGCTAGTTAAAAAATGAAGAATCAAAGAAAGTTGTGCGGGTTACTTATATCTGTTTCATCTTTATTAGGCGACTAAAAAACTGCCAGAGAAGCTCATCAATCAGATTCTTGGTGCCGGTAATAATGGAAGAGCCTCGTAATTTAATACAATAGGGCGCCAAAGGTTTGGAGTCATCTGCTTTATCATAGTGAGGGATTCGAACTTGTCAGCCATAAAAATGGCAAATTATGTAGGAAGGGAGGGAGAAAGGGAAGGAGAGTTATATAAAAAAGCTAATTTGGAGAAAAGTTCCATTATACAAAGATGTGTACAACAAAATTTTCTAGTGTATTGTCTGTCCCTGTTGTATCATTTTCCATAACTTAATGGCCTTATTTTTACTAGCAGCAGCTTATACATAAAAGCAGGCTACAGAATCAACAATTTTTGTCCGTGATGAATTTTTATAAGTGATGTTTAAATGTTCAATGAAGGGTGATGTTCCTGTTCTCTTTGTATGACTTTCTATCGAAATGACGGGAAAAAAAATTGATTTTTTGTTATATTGGTAAAGAAATGTAATACTTATAGCGGTTCAAAAAAAAAAAAAGAAGAAAGAAATGTAATACTTTATTCATTCATGAACAAGATAAATTAAAATTATTTTACAGATATCGGTGAACACTTTTTTATATAGTTGTTTTTAACTTATAAACAACTATGATTTATACACATAAAACACAAACTATATAATTAGAAATCTGTTTTTTACGTAACAACTCATCGAATTTAACTTTTACTTTCTAAACCGAGTAACATCTTTTTTGACTACATTTCATTTTTACTTTCTTTCAAATTAAAATATAAAAAGAATTACCAATGGTGTTGATGGTCATTGGTAATGTATGTATAGTTGGGGTTCCCACTAGGATTTAAAATTTAGCCGAAACCAAAGCTCTTATTTTTTGTTGAGTAATAGTTCGAGTAAGTCTTGAATGAGCCCCCCGAAAGCTTGATGCAAATAAACGAATTTTTGTTCTACGTCTCCGAGCGATATATCCCCGTCTAATTCTGGTCATTGAATAAATGAAACTTCAACGAATAACTAATAGATTTCTTTCTTTCAATTATTCTTTTGCCCCTTTTCATTAATAACAAAACGGATTTTTCCAATGTATAAACTAAAAATTCCAATGGCTTTCGCTACTATAACCTTCCCAACCACGATTTTTTATTTTTTTATAAGCATTTCACCTAGAATATTTTCGTGAATGATTTAAGTTTTATGATAAAAATTCGAGTTTTAAAAAAAAGGTGGTCACTAATATAATATTTTTTTTTTGTTTTAAAAGTCAAATCTTAAATTATAACTAGCGGATACATGTGCGTTGCGGTGGCAGGGGAGCGACAATGTGATGGTGGTGGCGATAGATTGTGGTGGCGGCATCAACGAGTGATGTAGGTAATTGGTGTTAAAGTAGATAATTTAATTATTATATGAGTTTAGAATTTAGAGATAAATGGTATTAAATACATAAAAGTATAAGCTATATGGGTTAATTTATTAAAAAGAGGCTTTTGAAAAGGGAATAGTAATTTTCAACCTTCCTAAATCATATCCAATATGAATTAAATAGATTTTTCTACCTAATTACAAATTACAAAGAAATTTCTAACGCATAATTGAAAAGAATTAAATATACAATGAGTTATTTTGTGAGAAAAAAAAGATTATTGAGAAATTACTATGAGTTTGTTGTTGTTGTGCATAGTGGAAAGAATGAGTAATATAAGACTCATAATATAATATTGGTTCATATTGGTTCGGAGTAAACTGACAATTAATATTATATTACATTTGAAGTCCGATTAACTACAGTTAACTTTTCTGCTTTTCGAATTGTGCCACCAAACTTTGCCCGTCATACATATTAAATTTCAGGCCCCGTTAGGAACATTAGACTTTTAGAGATTTCAACTTTTGCCACCAAAGTTTTGGTTTTTTAACTTTGGCCACCTAACAGTTTTTTTTCTTTTCTCACCCTTCCATTAAGATTTTGTAAGTTGCTACCTATATAAGTTAACTTAATCTATGTCAAATTATATATATAACAAAACAACAATTTTAGTTTGTGAAGGGATTACTGTAGCTAAAGGCTACAAATGATGGATTTACAAGTGTCCTTTTTTTTTTTTAGTTATAAAACAATCTAAGTTTTAGAGGTATAATTAATGTAAGTGAAGGTACATTTTTACTAACATGAATTGCAATTTTTATAGCAGCTTACATTTCAATTGAATTAGAAAAAAGTGTGGGTCCCACCACTAAAGTCTCATGGATTTAATTAGCTTATTTAATGAGTAATAAGTTGATATGTGGCCACCACCTCGATATATACTGGTGTTTATTCCGTTCAAAAAAAATATACTGGTGTTTATTGTGTGATTTTTTTTTCTGTGAAAAGCAGGTTATAGTTTGTCATGGACTAACTGGGCTACGCATATAAATGTCTCATTTTATTGTGCAAAGTGTCTTCAAATGCGGAGTGTGTGAAGAAATAATACACAGCTTTTAATGGTGTTAAATATACTGTTTGTATTTTAATTTTTCGCTCCGTTGCGAAGCGCGGCATAATTTAATTAGTTGTATACAAAAATGAAAAACTTTAAATTCGTCAAAAGAGTTAATTTTGGGTTCCAAAACACTTGTATTTCACTATCCATCTATTTCTTTTCATTAACAAAATACTCAATATAAGAAAAAGAAAATTTTTCTTTTTCCATTCTTTTCCTTTAGTACTTTATGGTGGAAAAAAAAAAAGGAAAAAAAAATCACCCAAAAAAAAAAAAATATACTGGTGTTTATTGTGTGATTTTTTTTTCTGTGAAAAGCAGGTTATAGTTTGTCATGGACTAACTGGGCTACGCATATAAATGTCTCATTTTATTGTGCAAAGTGTCTTCAAATGCGGAGTGTGTGAAGAAATAATACACAGCTTTTAATGGTGTTAAATATAATTTAATTATTATATGAGTTTAGAATTTAGAGATAAATGGTATTAAATACATAAAAGTATAAGCTATATGGGTTAATTTATTAAAAAGAGGCTTTTGAAAAGGGAATAGTAATTTTCAACCTTCCTAAATCATATCCAATATGAATTAAATAGATTTTTCTACCTAATTACAAATTACAAAGAAATTTCTAACGCATAATTGAAAAGAATTAAATATACAATGAGTTATTTTGTGAGAAAAAAAAGATTATTGAGAAATTACTATGAGTTTGTTGTTGTTGTGCATAGTGGAAAGAATGAGTAATATAAGACTCATAATATAATATTGGTTCATATTGGTTCGGAGTAAACTGACAATTAATATTATATTACATTTGAAGTCCGATTAACTACAGTTAACTTTTCTGCTTTTCGAATTGTGCCACCAAACTTTGCCCGTCATACATATTAAATTTCAGGTCCCGTTAGGAACATTAGACTTTTAGAGATTTCAACTTTTGCCACCAAAGTTTTGGTTTTTTAACTTTGGCCACCTAACAGTTTTTTTTCTTTTCTCACCCTTCCATTAAGATTTTGTAAGTTGCTACCTATATAAGTTAACTTAATCTATGTCAAATTATATATATAACAAAACAACAATTTTAGTTTGTGAAGGGATTACTGTAGCTAAAGGCTACAAATGATGGATTTACAAGTGTCCTTTTTTTTTTTTAGTTATAAAACAATCTAAGTTTTAGAGGTATAATTAATGTAAGTGAAGGTACATTTTTACTAACATGAATTGCAATTTTTATAGCAGCTTACATTTCAATTGAATTAGAAAAAAGTGTGGGTCCCACCACTAAAGTCTCATGGATTTAATTAGCTTATTTAATGAGTAATAAGTTGATATGTGGCCAGCGACAATGTGATGGTGGTGGCGATAGATTGTGGTGGCGGCATCAACGAGTGATGTAGGTAATTTTTCGCTCCCGTTGCGAAGCGCGGCATAATTTAATTAGTTGTATACAAAAATGAAAAACTTTAAATTCGTCAAAAGAGTTAATTTTGGGTTCCAAAACACTTGTATTTCACTATCCATCTATTTCTTTTCATTAACAAAATACTCAATATAAGAAAAAGAAAATTTTTCTTTTTCCATTCTTTTCCTTTAGTACTTTATGGTGGAAAAAAAAAAAGAAAAAAAAAAAAAAAAAAAAAAAAAAAAAAAAAAAAAAAAAAAAAAAAAAAAAAAAAAAAAAAAAAAAAAAAAAAAAAAAAAAAAAAAAAAAAAAAAAAAAAAAAAAAAAAAAAAAAAGGAGACTACTTTGATTGCCGTTCAAAAAAAAAAAAAAAAAAAAAAAAAAAAAAAAAAAAAAAAAAAAAAAAAAAAAAAAAAAAAAAAAAAAAAAAAAAAAAAAAAAAAAAAAAAAAAAAAAAAAAAAAATATACTGGTGTTTATTGTGTGATTTTTTTTTCTTTTCACTCTTAAAGAATCTTAAAAATGAATTTTATAATTTTCTTCTCTTTTTCCTTTTCACTAGGCTATGTTTTTGAGTTTTTTTTACAAGGGAAACGAAAAGAATGTAAAAGATTTTAAAAATATTTTTGTTTTTGAGTTTTAGTTAAAGGGAAAGAAAAGAATGTAAAAGATTTTAAAAATATTTGTGTTTCTTGAGTTTTTTTTACAAGGGAAAGGAAAAGAATGTAAAAGATTTTAAAAATATTTTGTGTTCTTGAGTTTTTTTTACAAGGGAAAAGAAAAGAATGTAAAAGATTTTAAAAATATTTGTGTTCTTGAGCTTTTTTTTTTTTAGTTATAAAACAATCTAAGTTTTAGAGGTATAATTAATGTAAGTGAAGGTACATTTTTACTAACATGAATTGCAATTTTTATAGCAGCTTACATTTCAATTGAATTAGAAAAAAGTGTGGGTCCCACCACTAAAGTCTCATGGATTTAATTAGCTTATTTAATGAGTAATAAGTTGATATGTGGCCACCACCTCGATATATACTGGTGTTTATTCCGTTCAAAAAAAATATACTGGTGTTTATTGTGTGATTTTTTTTTCTGTGAAAAGCAGGTTATAGTTTGTCATGGACTAACTGGGCTACGCATATAAATGTCTCATTTTATTGTGCAAAGTGTCTTCAAATGCGGAGTGTGTGAAGAAATAATACACAGCTTTTAATGGTGTTAAATATACTGTTTGTATTTTAATTTTTCGCTCCGTTGCGAAGCGCGGCATAATTTAATTAGTTGTATACAAAAATGAAAAACTTTAAATTCGTCAAAAGAGTTAATTTTGGGTTCCAAAACACTTGTATTTCACTATCCATCTATTTCTTTTCATTAACAAAATACTCAATATAAGAAAAAGAAAATTTTTCTTTTTCCATTCTTTTCCTTTAGTACTTTATGGTGGAAAAAGAAGAAGAAAGGGGAATGAAAATTTTCCTTCCTAATCACCCACCTAAAAATGAAGGGAAAAATTTTAAAGCAAAATTAACCACTTTTTTTTCTTTTCGCTCTTAAAGAATCTTAAAAATGAATTTTATAATTTTCTTCTCTTTTTCCTTTTCACTAGGCTATGTTTTTGAGTTTTTTTTACAAGGAAAAGGAAAAGAATGTAAAAGATTTTAAAAATATTTGTGTTCTTGAGTTTTACTTAAGAGGAGAAGAGAAAGAAAAGAAGGGAAAGGAATTGGAAGGAGAATTCAAAATATTTTGTTTAAAATATTTTCCTTCCAAGTGAAACATGCTGGCACCTGCTTAGTTTTTTTTTCTTTTCATTTTTTAGTTAGTGTGTTGTGTAGATATCAACTTGTCTTGGGTTTTATATATTATATTTTGATTTATATTATTATTTTTAGGGTGATAACGTTTTAGTGTCTCACACTTTAACTACTAAATCTTTTGGAACTTTTTATTTTTACCATTAAAGTTTTATGTTTGATAATTCATGGTACTTCGCTTTAGTCTTTTCTATTTGTACCATGAAAATTTTAAGCTTCTAATCTTTATCTTTCAAGATAGTTTACAACTTTTTATTTCGCCATCAAAGTTTTGTGTTTTAATATTTATGTATTGTTTAAAGATGTGTTTTTTTTTCCCTCTAATGGTAACAGTTGACATATTAAAATCAATGACCCGCGTTCAAGTATGTGTCTTGTAGTTTTGTTTAAAATATTTTCGTCCCATTTACAATACAGAAAACTCAAAATTACAATGTTTGATTGATATAAAACTGAAAAAGTATCTTCCTTTACACCATTTCGTGAGCAGGAGACTACTTTGATTGCCGTTCAAAAAAAAAAAGGAGACTACTTTGATTGAAAATTGGGGAACCAAGGTGCACCAGAAAGCCAAATACGTCGGCCCGAAAATTATCCAAATAAATAATCTTCCTTATATCATTAGTGTAGTCTATACAGTATACACACCATCCGATTCTGTATCTATTCCATTTCCCTCGGACCTTTTTTATTGTAAGTTTTTCAATTAATTACTATACTTTATGCAATTATTTCTTTCATCTCCAATCTTTCATTTAGAAATCATCTTTTGTTTTATAATAAGCACCATCCATGTTTATGCTTGTTAATTATATGCCATGTTATTAAACTTACAATGTATATACTTAAACTGATTAATTGATTAATTAAAACTCAGTTTAAAGCTAAAATCTTGATCACATTTTATGAATATCAAGAATATGTATAGACCCATATGCTTATTTTGATATAGTGCTTGATTTTTTTTTACTTTTCTTAGGATTGTAGTTATTCTCCAAGAATGGGGTACCCAAATGGATTAGTATCACAAGGAAAGCAACCTCTATTTTCATTTGGGGTTATCACTGATGTTCAGTATGCCGACATTCCTGACGGCCGGTCGTTTATTGGTGTTCCTCGGTATTACAGAAACAGCATTCTCGTGTTGCAGAAGGCGATAGAAGCATGGAATGGTCATAAAAATATCAGCTTTTCGTTGAATCTTGGGGACATTGTTGATGGGTATTGTCCTAAAGATCAATCTTTGAATGCTGTCAAGAAAGTAGTTAAAGAGTTTGAGAAGTTTGATGGGAATGTGTATCATATGATTGGGAATCATTGTCTTTATAATCTTTCTCGTAGCGAGTTGCTTCCCTTGTTGGCTATTCCTGGTGGTGAGTCGCTTGCTTACTATGATTTTTGTCCCATCCCGGAGTATAGATTTGTTGTTCTTGATGGTTATGATATTAGTGCGATTGGTTGGCCTCATGATCATCCTCACACGATTGAAGCCTTCAAGTTCCTCAGGGAGAAGAATCCGAATGAGGAGAAAAATAGTCCAGAGGGATTAGTTGGTCTTGAGAGAAGGTTCCTTAAGTTCAATGGTGGAGTTGGGAAAGCGCAGTTGAAATGGTTGGACGACACTCTCCAAGATGCAACCAAGTCCAATCAAAAAGTTGTTGTATGCTGCCATGTTCCTCTAGATCCCGGAGCTACTTCGAAAGAAGCACTTTTGTGGAATTATGATGAAGTTATGGATCTGATTCACCGGTACGGTTGTGTGAAGGTATGCTTAGGCGGTCATGATCATGAAGGTGGACACTCTGTTGATTCTCATGGGGTTCATCATCGAGTACTAGAAGCCGCCTTGGAATGCCCTCCAGGCACAGATGCATTTGGATATATAGATGTTTATGAAGATAGGTTATCACTTATCGGTACTGACCGGATGGCAAGCAGTGAAATGGTTTTCAACCACTAAAGCTGTATCAGCCTGTGGAAATCATCTTTTTCATATAGAGGTCGATTTCTTTTGATTTAATGTACTAAAAAGCTTCTCAGTTACTGGAATATATGCCGTGAGCTTTGTATTAGATCAAATACTTCATATGAATTTAATAGTAAAACATTTTGTAATTTCACTTCTTACTTTGAACACCACTTACCAGACATACACAAAGAGCACACCTTCCTTTCTATCTAAAAAAACAAACAACCATCTTTAGCTATAGAACCAAAGTAGGATGTTTCTTTTTATTCTTTTTTCTGTATTTAAATAGCAGCGAGTAATAGAACATTAGTTCCCGTACTGTTAACAATCTCATTTCTGTGTCGATGCCTTTCCATTCCTCTTCTCCATATAGAAGAAACCACCCAATGCTACAATGGAGAAAGCAGAAAAGCAGATAGATGCAATATCAAGTGACACGTGACGTCCTGTGATTGCTTGAACCGCGAACAAGTTGGTAGATTTTTCAGAATTTGTGCTTTGGCCATAGGCTACCTCTTCTCCCTGAGCGTTGAATGCATAGACCCTCACAAAATATGTACCAGTTGGTACGTCTTTCTCTATTGTCCATGTGAATGAGTTGTTTGAAGCACGGTATGGCTCAGCCGCAATCTTTTGTAAACAGGTCTTGTCTTTTTTCAAAAGGTCTACTGTTTTCCTCCAAGAGCGATCCTTTTGGCTAATGGGTGCATAGCAAAGTTTGACTTTTACTGTCTTGTAGTCCGAGTCTGTCCCAGCTGGGTAGGTCTTGTTGAATGCCCATGTCACTGTGATTTGTTCATCCCCTGCTTTCAGAACTGCATAAACCCAATGCAATTTTATAATCAATAAAAAAGGTTAAATCTTTATGCACAAACACATCTTTTCTGGTTGTGTAAAAAGTTAAGTCAAGTGTTATGATCAAACCTTGGTCTTTTGTGGTAGTAGTAACGACAAGAGTCTCTTTCAGGGAAGAGAAGGTCACACCATAGGTAGTGGCTGAAAAGCATGTGAGCAGAAGAGAAATGACCAGGAAAGCAGTAGGAACCTCCATTGATGATGGGTTGGCTTTTTGACCTCAATGTGTGGGAGCTAAACGAAAAGCAATTGACAGATGATGATCTGATGACGAGAAATGGGAATTTGAGTAGCTATATATAGGGCTCAATGATGCAAGGTACTGATATCTATCAACTAGGATAAAAATGAACTAATTTGAAATTGCCGTACGCCCGTACAACTAGAAAGTCAACTACAAGCCACTTGCATTATAATATACTCATATTCTTTTCAATAAGGCAGTTAATATGAATACATATTAGCTTGTCCTATCTATTAGGTTAAATAACCCTCAACCATGCTTAAAGGACGTGCTAGGACAAGATTAAGTTGTCATACCTCATACCCTGAAAAGTTCCTAGAGCCAATGCACATGTTAAGATTTATTAAAAAAACTCAATTATTCTTTTATATGTTGAAAATTGCATTTGATACATGTTAAAAAGAGCACAGTTATTAATATGTATTAAGTACATTCTAGATTTCTAGGCAAAGCCTTCTATTGAGACCCCTTACATTTTAGACTTTAATACTTCAAAACAGTTGTACACCCTTACATTTTAATTTAGGAAGTACTATGATGGCTGTTTTGTATATACATACTTCTAGCTTACAAAATATATATTTCTTCAATTTTTTCTTTGCACCCATAACTCCACATGAGATATAGCACACCTATTACTGAATCAAGACAGCCTCCGACAGTATTAAATGTTGATTACTATAATCTAGTGCCGCAGGTGTCATTTTTCCAGTCATGTGAAACATGGTAAAGGAGTTGCAGTAAGTAAACTTAGAGTTATGTTGTAGTGGATGTACTCTTCCATCTAGAATTTCTGAATTATGCATTAACTTTTAGTATATCTGGAGATGGACAAATGGGTCAAAGGTTCTAGGACCCGTCCCAAAAATCTTCGTCCTGGTTATACGCACACCCGTCGTATACAATTTGGGACCATTCTTCAAATCATGGAAATATTTAATCCGGTGATGGGGTGTCCATGTTCAAGCACTGGCTAAAGAGTACAGACCAAAAAAACCGGGTCTAGGGTTTCCCGACAAACCATCTGTTTTTGCTTCAAGGACCGGGATATTGGTTTTGGAAATATTTTTTCTATTGTTTTTTTATTTATTTTTTGCTGCTTGAGTTTTTTAACAATTTTAATTTAATTAATTTACTATACTTGTATACATTTATCAATATGTACTCTGATGTAAATAAATGTCTTGATAGATTGTTACATAATAAGTCGGTATATAAAGTTAGTAACGAGAATGATATATTGTGTTATTAAACAGTTTATTGTATATTAAAGGCTAAATCTAATTGAAAAAGCAACCACCCTAGGCTTTAAAGGACGAGGACCGGACAAATTATAACAGTACAGGACTGGAGTACTGGACCTCTAAAAGATGAGGCCGTGTAACTTGTTTCATCCTGAGTAACTATGCCTAAATAACCCTGATATAGTAAGAACTTAAGTTGATAGTGAAGCTTGAACAATGCAGCAGAAATTTTCATTTCATGGTTACCACTAATTAACATCTTGACTAAGAAATATAGTAGCTTCATTCTTTTTTATGAGATTTGATGTTCTTTGTCACGTTGGTGTTGATCAATTCCTTCTAGAAGCAGCTTTTTCAATATGAATGTTCATATAGACTGCTGTTATTATTTATTTGTAGTTGATCAGGTACGGTTTTCTTATATATTTTTAATGTGGTTACCTAGATGGATTTGATTCCTAATTTATTTGTTAATTAGTTGGTTTGTCACTCTGTCTGTCTGTCATATACTTTTGTCAACTATATATGGTGTACTTCAATGACTCACCAGTTTACATTCATTATCTGTCTGCTATATCAATTTATTTTAATCAATTAACGCATCAATTTACTCCTGCAAAACAAAATTACATCACTTTTTCTTATTTTATTATTTCAACTGCTGTGACTTTCAAGACTCTATGTTGGGCTTTTTGATGTAGATATGTAAAAGATTAGGCTGACCAGGCTCGTAGATTCTAATTATTGTTATTATCGTTTTAATTCTGAAGTTTAGTATAGGTCACGAGTTAATAAAATGATTAAGACTTCTACAAATTTGAATACCATATACTTACCAGAGTCTGCTTAGCCATGTCTCCCCTCTTCCATAACTCCTTGTAGATAGGCACCACACTTTCTTTAGTACATACGCTGGACAACATTTAGAAATACGCTATTGAACTTGATTATTAAAGTCATCTTTTTGATATTCCACAACCCAGCACAGCAGCAATTGTAAGTGATTAGTTCTGTAGCACATCACTTTAAAAGCAAGTATAAGATTTTTTTTTCTTCTTCCTGTATTTAGTGTCTTATATATGTTGCGAGTAAGAAATCATTAATTTTCACTCTGTTAATGATCTCATTTCTGTTGGGAAGCCTTTGCGTTCCTCTTCCCCAAGTAAAAGAACTTGGTCAATGAGACTACAGAGAAAACATATAGGCCGATGGATGCTATATTAAGTGATACATGGCGATCTGTGATTGTTTGGATTTAGATTAAATGTCCATTGTTTTCTTCAAGATAGGTCTTTTTGAGTTATGGGTACATTGCAATATAGCATCATTTGAACTTTTAAAGACCTTGTAGCCCGGTCTGTCACAAGTAGGAAGGTGTTACTAATTACCCACCATTGTGGTTTGTTCTTCCCCTGCCTTTAGGACTGCAAACTTGAATTCAATAACAATAAACATCAGAGTTTTAACCTTACTCGATTTCTGTGATTTACGCAATCAAAATTCCATAAAATTAATGTCAGAGTTATGGTCTAAAATTGGTCTTTTGTGGTAGCAGTTGCGACAAGAGTTTTCCTAAAGAAGGAGAAAGTCACATAATAGCTAGTAGCTGATGAGAGCAGAATAGAAACAACCAGGAAATCAGCAGGAACATCCGTTGACCATGGTTGACTTTTAACCTCAATCTGCGGGACCTAAATGAAAATGTAAATCAGTTATGCTAGTACTAATGATCAGATGATGAGAAACGGGCATTTAAGCAACGGATATATAGAGTTAGATGATGCAAAGTATTGATATTCTTCAACCAGGTTAGAAATAAACAACTTTAAATCATCTTAAAAGAACACCTAATTGAGTTAATAACAAAGAAAGTCAAATACATAGCACTTAGCTAATATTACATTGATGTTGCATTTTATATTTTATCTGTTTTTCTTAATCAGGTGAATTGGCTCCTAAGTCCTAACCATATGCCAAGGATCAGCTTGTTTGGCATGTGCTGGCTGTTCACTATTTAACTTATATTACACTGGAAAGGTCCCAATATCAAGGTATCTATTATGCTAGAGCTGCCTTCTAAAAGGGTAGATTGATGGAAACCCTCTGGTCCCATATACCGCATTGGAACCTACATAACCCCCAAAGGCTTTGCCTTCTGAATAAAAAAAAAAACAAACAGAAAAATGGGTACATCCGTACATGATGAACTTTTTATACCTAGGAAAAATGGCTCGTGAAATACATATATCTTTAGAGGTTTTTTTTTGCGTGGACCATCAGAAAATAGTGTACACATGCGGTTGTCTTAGTGGTCAGGACTTGGAATTCTTCAAATGAGATCCCAAGTTCAGCTTCTGTAAGCTGCAACTTCTTGGGGCCACCCGCCCCAGCTTAATAACCAAAATTGTGTCGTATGCTGAGTCTCAGGCTTATTTGCCATGCCACCAAACTCCCGGGGGGGGGGGGGGGGGGGGGGTGGGGGGGGCATTGTTCCCGGCATAAAATAAAATCTATAGCAGTCATGCTACTGAATCAAGACAGCCATTTAATTGCCATGTCACCAAGCTCCCGGGGGGGGGGGGGGGGGGGGGGGTTCCATTGTGCCCGGCATATTATAAAATTTATAGCAGTCATGCTACTGAATCAAGACAGCCTATGACAGTATTAACATTAATCATTTTAGCTTTATACCGTGTGCTGCTATGTTTCTAGTTATGTGTCATATGGGTAAAATTGTTGCCATAAATTTATGTAGCCATACACAACATTGGTCTGATTTATCTAATTGTAAACAGTTTAGTCACCTACTTGTACTTCGTGTGTATGGCCAAAATTTGATTGTCACCTCCCATACTAAATTAAATCGTAGTATACCAAAAGTAAGAACTTTAAGTGATGGGTTTGTTAAGTTTTCCTTATTTTTTTTTTAATGCAGTTACGTATATGGATTTGTTTTGTAGTTAATTGTCAACTATCTACCTCATAAATCTATTGACTCATCAGCATGCAATCTTTATTTTAATCTAATCATGTAACATATCAACTTACACATCTAAATCAAAGGTACGTCATTCCATATATTGATTCAACTCTTTGGAGCCTCATGACACGGTTTGACTTTTTAATGTAGATATGTAAAAGATTAGTTTATCCAAACTAACCTCATGCTTAGCTCAAGATTGATTTTTATTATCCTTGCCTTTGAATATTGATGCTTCTATGTTAAGTTCATTAAACCATCTCCAAGGTGGCCTAATGGTTAGGCGTCCTAAAGGCCTTAGGATTCGAACCTCACTAAATAAACATTTTGAGTTGGCCAGGGAAAATGTCTGGGAAACGGCCACAAGAATGCCAGTTAGACTGTGTACATCAGAGCCAAAAGCTTCACTTTCCCCTGGTAGCCTAAACAGGGATCCCTCTCAATCTACCTGTTTACCTTTTTTAAGCTTGCTAGTTACTAAATTATTAAGACATGAATTAATTATGATAGAATAGCAAGAACCTGCAAGGAAGCAACAGTCTTACATTGTCATTAAAGCATAATGTGTTAATTATGTATTTGCTCAGTCATGTCTTGAGTTGATTCTTGAAAACTGTTTTTAATTAATTCCCAACTACAGTTATGTAGAGTAAACGAATTTTCATATTAAAAACTGAGCTTTACAGAGTTGGGTTGATAAGTCTATTCACTGATATCTATCAACTAGTCTAGAATTGAATTAGTTTTAAATCGTCTGTACATCCTAAAAGAACACACAAAGTAATAAATAACAAAGAAAGTAGAATACAAATCACTTGCTTTTTAGTATTTTGGGTGTTTTTGACATGACAGTTGCATACTGATATCTGGTTTGGTAAAGTTTCTTGCAACTCTTTAACTATGCCTAAAGCCTAAGATATTGAGATTGCACATTGCAATACATGTATCTATGTATGTTATGTATCTTATTTCTTGGTTTTCTGATAAATTACATCTTCACATAGATGCGTAGGAGCTTCTCGTGATGATATTTGGTATTCTTTTGTCATGATGTTGGTGATCAAATTTTTACAAGCAGCTGGATCAATCTGGGTATTATAAAATGCTCACAGCTCACATGATATTCAGTCTTATATTCGACTTTGTCAACAACATATATCGAGCAACATTAAGATGCGAGTAATACGGAAAGAACAAATATATGACATCAGGGTTTAAAACAATGAAGAGAGCTTCTTTCTATCTTTTTAAAGGAAAACAAAAAACATGAATAACTCATCATCTGTTACAATAATCTTTTTATTTATCATGATCCCCGTATAGTCACCTGTAAGTGATCAGTAATGAGTTATGCAGCACACCACTATAGTAAAAACAACTTACGAATCTTTTTGATTCTGTATTAGAACGTTAAGTACCAAATTACACCTGTTTGACAGTCTCACTTCTGTGCAGATGACTTTGCGCTCCTCTTCTCCATGTAAAAGAAACCAACCAATGCGACAACGGAGAAAGCAGAAAAGCAGATAGATGTAATATCAAGGGACACGCTACGTCCTGTGATTGCTTGAATCTCAAACAAGTTGGTAGATTTATTAGCATTTGTGCTTTGGCCATAGGCTACCTCCTCTCCCTGAGCGTTGAATGCATAGACCCTCACAAAATATGTACCAGTTGGTACGTCTTTCTCTATGGTCCATGTGAATGAGTTGTTTGAAGCACGGTATGGCTCAGCCGCAATCTTTTGTAAACAGGTCTTGTCCTTTTTCAAAAGGTCCACTGTTTTCCTCCATTTCCGGTCCTTTTGGCTAATGGGGGCAAAGCAAAGTTTGACTTTTACTGTCTTGTAGTCCGAGTCTGTCCCAGCTGGGTAGGTCTTGTTGAATGCCCATGTGACCGTAATTTGTTCATCCCCTGCCTTCAGAACTGCAAAAATCCAATGCAATTATATAATCAATAAAAATGTTTAAATCTTTCTGCACCCACACATCTTTTCTTGATAATATTCAAATTATAATCAATAGCTATGTTCAAACCTTGGTTTTTTGTGGTAGTGGTAACTGAAAGAGTCTCTTTAAGGCTGGAGAAAGTCACACCATAGCTAGTCGCTGCAAAGCAAGAGAGCAGAAGAGAAACAACCAAGAAACCGGTGGGAATCTCCATTGATGATGGTTGACTTTTAAAAGCGCGAGTCTTCGAGTGTATTCTACTTATGCTGTTCTGGATGATGAGAAGATGAATAAAGATTTGGATATTCAGCAGATATATATAGATCTCAGTTATGGAAGGTATTGTATTCATCAAGTTGTCTAGCAATAATTTATTATTCTGAAGTATCCATTTGATTAAAAAGTCAAATATAAGCTATACCTGTCTTCTAGGAATATGAAATACATTTAATATACACTTTGCATAAATATAATGGAAAATTGACCCTATATTTGTGGTGGTATAACTCTTAAGCATGTTCAAAGGATTAGATTGTTTGTGTTTATGGTGTTTTTTTTAGATAAGTTGACTTAGTTTATACACACAAACAATAGAGGTACACGGACTTTTTTGTTTGGCCCCCAAAAGGTTGAAAGAGTGTAAGAGGAAAAAATGAAACGAGTCTTGCATACACACACAGTTGTATGGACTTGTTGGAAAGACACACCAGTAACGCCATGGTTGACTAAGGCACAACTTTGGCTTCTCATCTTCAATCAGTTGGCCTTGTTGCCTAGAGTGGAAAACTTCTCGATTATGAATTGATACCGTGTCTAAAAACTTCTCGATTATGAATTGATATGTTTTGGCCGAATATTTGTTTTTACGATTGTCTTTCTAAAGGATACGATTACACAACGTATATGCACATGTTTGCGTCGAGTCATGGACGCGCAAGTGTGTATGCTTGGTTCACAAACTAATTTGTATAACAATTTCATAATACATCATTGTCAAGATTTATACCTTAGTTTTTTTTACTGGAGGTCAAGCCTCTACCACCCCAGGTAAATGTTGATGTGACGGTTTAACTCTTTCACGGAAATTCACATTTTTTTCTTTATTGTATCTGGGAATTGGAACCTTAATTAATTTTGAATATGGGTATGTAACTATGTATGTATTCCAGTATCTGCAAGACTGTAACGCAGTTGGCCCAAACGATTAGCCTAAGATTTTCTTTACATAGCCCAAATTCTAATTGCATACCGTTTATGAGAAGATCCAGGCCCACTATAGAGAAAATTTATTTTCAGAATTAGTCTCAAGTCCAATGGAATTATTGTGTAAAGCATTTTGAATTAGCAATTTAATTTATGACAGATGAGTTATACATTTGTGTTGGAAGAAGCGGATTTCGGGTCGCAAGTTCCATAAGTTGAATGAAATCGTAAGTTGTTACTTGTATTTGGAACATTTACATTCATTTTCACTCTGTTTATAGGGTTATTCAAGATTAGACTAAGATTGGCCGGATAACCTAAGAAAAATCCGAGGCTCACTCGTTGCCCTATTATCAGTCCTTTACCGACCAATTCTACATCTAACATGAACAGAAGTAAATCACGTAGCACTATTAAAAGGATATGAGGATAGATTTGAACTCCTGACTTCCATTATTATGTTGCATGTCCCTCACCACTAGGCTATCATCATGGGTAGATCTTAATTATTAGACAAGATTTAACCATAATATATAACAAAGATTAAAGCTATAACACATAAATGAAAACCTTTTAGTGGGTTCAACTATACAATATCCATATAAGCATATCCAAAAGGAGAAAATGTTATTGCCAAAAACAATTGTAAGTGTGTT
>CM067168.1:102007492-102037492 GCA_034093135.1 Erigeron breviscapus
TCTGAGACGCCAATACCCACCGTCTGGGACGGTGGGCCAATCATCTTGACCGTCTGGAACGCTTCTTCAGCGTAAAGGTTCTCTGCACAGATTTGTACTACCGTCTGGAACGGTACAACCCACCGTCTGAGACGGTACACACCACCGTCCCAGACGGTGGTTGGTTTAAACAGTTTACGAATTTAGGGGTTTTAATTGTACTTTGAGATATATTTTTCACATACGAACTTAGACTTAATTACACCCTAATTTCTCATCTCTGGAGCAGCAACCTACCTTTCCCAAGCCCTAATATCATTATCAAATCATCATCAAATCATAATATCATGGAGATGACAATCCGAATTGAAGATTCATTGATGAAGATGATAGGCTAAATCCCCTTTAGATCATTCTCATGTGAACAATTATGTAAGACAATTGTATTCAACCTTTCTTATATTCAAGTTGGATTAGATGTTTAGTTCTTAATTGTGTTTTGCATCTAATGTTGTTTGGTTTGAATGAATGATCACTTGTTTATAACCTTGTGTGAATTCCATCTATCTTTTGATTTCGATTTATTGTTAATCATTAATTATTGGAAGAATCTCTTATGAAAGTGTAATCTTGTTAATGAATAGATAATTTAGTTGTGTCAATTCCTCGGTTTTCATTATCGTGAATCATCACAACCTAATCAATTCATTCTTAACGTTCATTCATTCCAAGCTTTATAACGAATCATGTCTATGTGATTTCCAACGAATATAAGTTAGGTTATACTTTTGAAAGCATAATTGGGATCATGAGAATGGTCTACCCTTTTTATTATTGAATTATTTTGTTAAGTTTCAATCAGTTTTAGTTGTAATCAAATCAATCCAAAAATCAATTTTAAGTTTATGTCTAGTTTAATCAACTTTGTAAATTGTTCAACACTTTCCCATGATTCCTTGAGGATACGATACTCGACTTACCCTTGCTAAATAGTGGTATTTAGTTTAGTTTTGTTTTGTTCAGTTCTTGTTTGTTTCATTTTTCATTCTTGTAGTTCAGTATTACACGAGGTGTGTTGATTGTGCAGATTTCAAGTAGTGTATGCATACGAGGTATTCCAAGAATACATCACCTTTGTTGTTTGATCCGGAAATTGAGAAAACAGCTAGAAGGAATCGGATACTTCATCGTGTAAACATGGGTGATCAACCAGATCCACAACCAACCATCCAACCCACCATAACTCCACAAGAAACCAACCCTGAACCAAATGACCAAAATCAAACTCCACCACGAAACCCACCCCGATCAATAAGGAGTGCTTACACAACTCCAAACCAACCTAGAACACCAACTCATATTGGAGATGCATCACGGGATGCGGATGGGTCGTTTTATGATAGGCTTCATGATAGGGTGAATCATTGGGATGACGGGAGGTTTGATAATAATTCGGATGGGTATGATTGGAACCATGGGGGAGATTATGAGCAACCACAAAACCTTCAATATCCTCAATACAACCAACCCCAATATAACCAACCTCAATACATAAACCACGGACCAAGAGTTCTTCCTCAAGGTCCACCACCTCGCCTTAACCATCGTGTAGCTCAACCAAATTACCAAGGGCAGCCAAATTACCAACCAAATAACCGTGTAAATCAACTTTGTAAATTGTTCAACACTTTCCCATGATTCCTTGAGGATACGATACTCGACTTACCCTTGCTAAATAGTGGTATTTAGTTTATATTTTTGATCGGTCCAACGACAACGATCAAATTTTGGCGCCGCTGCCGGGAATCGGTGTGCAAAGTGTTGAAATTTTGTTTTCAATTAGTTTACTTAAAATTTTCAGAAAAATCCAAAAATATTTAGTTTAGTTTTGTTTTGTTCAGTTCTTGTTTGTTTCATTTTTCATTCTTGTAGTTCAGTATTACACGAGGTGTGTTGATTGTGCAGATTTCAAGTAGTGTATGCATACGAGGTATTCCAAGAATACATCACCTTTGTTGTTTGATCCGGAAATTGAGAAAACAGCTAGAAGGAATCGGATACTTCATCGTGTAAACATGGGTGATCAACCAGATCCACAACCAACCATCCAACCCACCATAACTCCACAAGAAACCAACCCTGAACCAAATGACCAAAATCAAACTCCACCACGAAACCCACCCCGATCAATAAGGAGTGCTTACACAACTCCAAACCAACCTAGAACACCAACTCATATTGGAGATGCATCACGGGATGCGGATGGGTCGTTTTATGATAGGCTTCATGATAGGGTGAATCATTGGGATGACGGGAGGTTTGATAATAATTCGGATGGGTATGATTGGAACCATGGGGGAGATTATGAGCAACCACAAAACCTTCAATATCCTCAATACAACCAACCCCAATATAACCAACCTCAATACATAAACCACGGACCAAGAGTTCTTCCTCAAGGTCCACCACCTCGCCTTAACCATCGTGTAGCTCAACCAAATTACCAAGGGCAGCCAAATTACCAACCAAATAACCGTGTAAATCAACATATGAACTATCAAGCTCCACCACAAGGAGTTGATAGTCATTTCCGACCCGCCATAGCCATTAATGCTTCACCCATAGTTCCACCGGTTTTGAGAGGTAGAGCATTTGAGGTTAGACCTCAATGTTTGAGTATTTTGCCAAGTTTTCATGGGATGGCGGCGGAAGAGCCTTATTTGCACTTGTCGGAGTTTGAGGCGATTTGTGGTACTATTGGAGGCCAAGGATTTTTCACCGGATGAGGTTAAGCTAGTTCTTTTTCAGTTCACTTTGAAGGATAAGGCAAAGCAATGGTTCTTGACATTGCCATCGGGTAGTATCTTTTCATGGGCTGAAATGCAAAAACAATTTTTGGATGAGTACTACACCATGCAAAAGACGAGTGATGCAAGGAATTCAATAAGGACTTTTCAGCAACAATCGGGTGAAACATTCTATGAAGCTTTCAAGAGGTTTAATGAGTTATTGAGAGTATGTCCTCATCATGGGATTGACAAATGGGAGTTGATTACGGCTTTCTATGATGGTTTGCTATCGGAAGAAAAGAGGGATGTGAATTCGATTAGCAATGACACTTTCTTGACTAATCCCGAAGATGTTGATTGGGAGTTCTTGGAAAAGATGAGTGTGAACTCAAAAAGGCAAGGACAATCGAATAGGAGAGCAAGACGTCCAATAGCCTCTTCATCAACTAGTGATCAAGCTACAAAAGATAGACTTGAAGCATTGGAGCAAAAGTTTGCTAAGTTGGGGAAGGCTGAAAATCGGGGTGTTTATCAAGTATCTCAAGACTATCCGATTTGTGAAAGATGTGATGAGTTGGGACATTCGGTTTTGCAATGCCCATTAGGCTTGGATTAAGTTGAAGAAGTGAATCAAGTGTATGGAGAGAAGAAGCAATATGACATGAACTCCAACACGTATCATCCGGGGATGAGAAATCATCCAAACTTTAGATATGGCAATTCTTCAAACCAACTCAACCCGAACTTTCAAGGAAATAACCAAAACAGTGGGGCACCATCTCTGGAGCAGCAACCTACCTTTCCCAAGCCCTAATATCATTATCAAATCATCATCAATTCATAATATCATGGAGATGACAATCCGAATTGAAGATTCATTGATGAAGATGATAGGCTAAATCCCCTTTAGATCATTCTCATGTGAACAATTATGTAAGATAATTGTATTCAACCTTTCTTATATTCAAGTTGGATTAGATGTTTAGTTCTTAATTGTGTTTTGCATCTAATGTTGTTTGGTTTGAATGAATGATTACTTGTTTATAACCTTGAATGAATTCCATCTATCTTTGGATTTCGATTTATTGTTAATCATTAATTATTGGAAGAATCTCTTATGAAAGTGTAATCTTGTTAATGAATAGATAATTTAGTTGTGTCAATTCCTCGGTTTTCATTATCGTGAATCATCACAACCTAATTAATTCATTCTTAACGTTCATTCATTCCAAGCTTTATAACGAATCATGTCTATGTGATTTCCAACGAATATAAGTTAGGTTATACTTTTGAAAGCATAATTGGGATCATGAGAATGGTCTACCCTTTTTATTATTGAATTATTTTGTTAAGTTTCAATCAGTTTTAGTTGTAATCAAATCAATCCAAAAATCAATTTTAAGTTTATGTCTAGTTTAATCAACTTTGTAAATTGTTCAACACTTTCTCATGATTCCCTGAGGATACGATACTCGACTTACCCTTGCTAAATAGTGGTATTTAGTTTATATTTTTGATCGGTCCAACGACAACAATCAAATTTTGGTGCCGCTGCCGGGGACTTGTATATATATAGAAGGAGGAAGAGGGGGGAAAAGCAGACTTTTTGGATTTTCGCGTCAGTCAACAAAGAAATAGGCGACCTTGTTGGTTGGCTTGGGGGTGGGTTCACCCAACTGGGGTGGTGTTCCGGGGCGAACTTGAGCAACTTTGAGGGTGGTTCGCCCCTTTTTCTTTCCCATTCCCCTCAGCCTAACCAATCCGGACTCCTTATGTTATACTAGATTCACCTTGGTGATATGAAAAATTCAAAAATTAACATAAAATATTTGCGGTTTTTTTCACTTGAAATAAACTAAAAAAGATGATAAAATAAAATAAAATTAAAAAAAATGATTTTAAGTTGTATACATGCCCTTGTAAAATAAAGTAGACTTTTTGGATACCAAAATCCTTAAAAAATGTCATTGAGTAAAGTAACTCCCAATGCCGTCTTCTACGGGTTTTGGGTCTCAATACCGTCTTTGAATATGTATGAGGAAGGTTGAGATATAAACAACCTTATGATGAGCGTCCATTTCGTGATTATTTCTCATATCTTTTGGTCGTGTTTTGATGCTTAAATGAGTTTAGAAATGTGAACTTTTGGTACTTGATTGAATGATATGTTATGATAGGTTCACAAGGCGTGCAAGTAAAGGTAAACGCCTCAACTCAACTTAACACGAAGCCACAAGACTTTTGGACGAAGACTAGCAAGCGGGACATGAAGAATTTGAGGCCAACATGAAGCAAATGACCATGTGTTAGTATTTTGGGCATAACTTCTTCATCCGGACTCTGTTTCTGACGTATAAGCTGTCCACGGAAAGGTGAGAGAAAGATCTACAACTTTCGTGTTGAACCTGAATCCTCCAGTGCCGGTCCTTTCACTCCAGCGCCGCTGGGACTTCACCAGCGCCACTGGTGAAGTCGGTTCAGCTAGGGTTCTTTTCGAAAACCTATAAATACCCCCCTAAACCCTAAGAGCTGCACCATACTTCTTCCAGACGACTTGGGGGCTGTTTCTAGGGTATTTTCACCAGATCTAATCCCTCCTAACACCTCCATATTATACAAAAGATCAAACATCAATCCTTAAACATCATCATCATAATCATCAATCGAGAGGTGGTGGTTTGGTTCGTGAGGTGCGGCCGAGAGAACACACAAAGGAGGCAGCAGCCGTGGCTTTGGATCTTCAAAGTCGACATCATCACCCATGACTCGCACTCGTTTGATTTCTTTACTTTTATTTTCATTATTATTGTTAGGGTTACAATATTGCAAGACTTATTTTATCTTACAGTTATTATTATGGATTCGTTTATATTGATAAATGTTAGTGTTATTAGTTTTGTCATGAGTAGCTAATTTAGTTTGCATCTGCTTGGATAATGTGATCATGTTTTTATGGTGATACTATTTACTTATAATTGTTGAACAGTTTTATGCTTGACCGTCGACCCATAATTGTTTAGGGTTTAAATACTTGAATGAATATGAAATTATAGTTAAAGTAGGTTGGGGACTTAACAGGAAGTCAAACTGCTTGGGTGACTTAACAGGAATCTCGTTAAACTATAAAGGTTAGGTCATAAAAACAGACTTAGTTTATAATCTTAATTAGGGGACTTAACATGAAGCTTAATTAAAGGGTTAGGTGACTTAACAGGAATCTTGACCATTTAGACCGGGGGACTTAACAGGAAGCTTGGTCGTGATTAGTCGTTCAACATTTATTAGTAATATGGTAGATGATCTATGTGGCATGCGAATTGTTTCCAAGTAGATGTATCATTTTAATATTATTGTCTTCTGTTTACTTTTCAAATCATTTTGTGTTTCCTCGCTAGACCAAGCATTTGGAAACTTTTGCTAGATTACTTTGCATTTAGTTTTAGTAATTAAATCGTGACAAACCCCCAACAATCTTAGAATTACACCTAGCTGCATTCTTAGACATAGTCCCTGAGAACGATCCTGGTCTTACCTATTTGTTATACTATAAACGATCGGGTCCACTGCCCGTGAGTGAGTGTAGTAGAGAAGTTAACCTTGTAATAAATAAATTTAAAACTTGTTAGGAATTTAAGTTAACAAATCTCGCTCATCAAGTTTTTGGCGCCGTTGCCGGGGACTATTCACTTAGGAATATAGTTAGGTTAGGGTAATTCGATCTTTTTCGTGTCTACACGAGAAAGTTAGTTTTAGTCTTTTTAGGATTAGTTTGTTTTCATTTTAAGTTAGTCTAGTTTAGGTGTCCCTTTTATTTTCTTAGATTAGCTTTAGATAGTCTTCTTTTGTTTTGTTAATTAGTTAGCACTACTTAAGAGTCGATTCAAATAGAGTTTGGTAGATTCTTGCATTAGATGGCGGATAATTTAGGATTCGGCCGACCGATGATGGAGGAGGCAAGAAAGGTGGCTGCGACGCCGACGCCTGCAATCTGAGTACCCAAGACAAAGATCCCTATTAATATCACGAAGCATCACTTTGAGCGTGTGGAGAGACTTGCATTCGATGGAGAGAGACTGAAGGACCCTTACTACCATCTCTCTAGTTTTGATAACGTGTCTAGGCTGTTTAACTATGGAAAAGGAACTGAAGAGTCGGTGAAGTTGATGACGTTTCCATTCTCCTTGACGGGAGCCGCTGAAGATTGGTACGAGAACCTAGATTCGGACAGTATTACCACTTGGGAAGAGTTGAGACAAAAGTTTTGTGACAGATTCTTTCCGAGGAGCCTCAGAATGAAACTCTTAGCAAGAATACATACCTTCAAGCAAGCGGACAACGAAAGCATTCACAAAGCATGGCGAAGGGTGAAGAAGATGGTCAAGGAGTGCCACAGTCACAATAAAACCGAGGAGAATATTTTGGATTACTTTTACATTGGAGCAAAAACTAAAACAAGGAATGAGTTGGATCTCATGGGAGGTGGCATGTTTGAGTATATGAAGGCAACAGATGCTAATAGAGTGTTGAATGATTTGGAGGGAAGAGAGCAAGAGAGGAACTTGGAGGATGAAGAGTCGCCGAAACCAAAAGAGTATGTCCTAAAGGAAGAGATGGACGAGTGGGCTGACGAAACCAACAAGAACATGGAAAATATGCTAGTAAAAATGTTCAGCAACTTCAGTGAGACAGTCGTCAAACAATTAAGGGAAGAAATAAATAAGCGGGACGAAGAGGTGAAAGGAATCACAACCCTATTGGGGAAGGCGACAAAATCGGCACCAAACCCACTGGAGAGTGTGGATAAGGATGAGGAAGATAATGAAGCAGAAGCGGGAGGAGAAATTGAAGCCGAAACTCGAAACGAAGATGATTTGGCACCTGGACGGGACTGCCAGCGCCGGTGGCAGCCCAGCACCAGCGCCGCTGGTGATTCCAGAAACACTCCAGCGCCGTTGGTGGCCCAGCCCAGCGCTGCTGGTAGCCCAGAACCAGCGCCGCTGGCACCTCAGAAGGCAAATTTGACATCGCGAGCGAAACCGTATAGCCGGACAGTTCCGTACCCGCAGAAGCTAAGAAAAGATCAAGTGGAGCAGAAGGAAAGAATATTTAAAGACTCGATGCATGGAGTTACGGTGACGATCCCATTTGCTGATTTGATAAGATTAACGCCGGGGTAGAGTCGGTATATCAAGGAGATGATAAAGGAGGATAAAATGCCGAAGGAGGTGAACGGGATTGAGGAGATTAAGGACATCCTGAAGAGTAAAGAAGAGTACGTAACTCCAAAGCTTGAAGATCCGGGAAGTTTTGTCATTCCTTGTGAGATAGGAGAGAAGATTAGGTGTGACGCCTTAGCAGACTTAGGAGCTAGTATTAACCTTATGCCTTGGACCCTTTACACTAAGATAAGCAGAAAGGAGCTGATTACGACCATGATGACCATTAAGTTAGCAGATCAGACCTTTAAACGTCCCCTTGGAAAGATACATACCATGAAAGTTACCGTAGGAGACCTCCATTTTGAAACTGAATTTGTAGTGATGAATATACCGGAGGATAGCAAGGTACCTATCATTTTAGGTAGACCATTTTTGAACACAGCTAGAGCAGTGATCGAAGTTCCAGAGAGGAGAATCACTCTAGGAGATGGGAGAAAGAGAATTAGCATCACTATGTCAGGGGACCTAGATTTAGGAACAGACGAAATAGGAGCAAGTGCTAAAGAAGTAGCATGGGAAGTGTTAGGAGTAGGAGAAGAGGATGAAAAGTTAGAAAAGGAACTAGGATTAGATTTACCCGATCGCCCATGGGACCTAGGAGAACTGCCAGAAGAAGTGTACGACGAGCATTTAGTGCAGAGGCCGGATAATTTGATAACGTCGTTAGAAGAACCTCCAACCGATCTAGAGCTGAAGCCGCTACCGGATGGATTAGAGTATGCGTTTCTTCGGGGTAAGTCGCAACTCCCGGTCATCATATCATCTAAGCTGTCTCAGAAGGAGAAAGCAGCTTTGATGAAGGTACTTAGGGCGCATGAGAAGGCTTTTGCTTGGAAGATAACCGACATTAGAGACATAGATTCATCCTTTTGTAACCATAGGATACACTTAGAAGGTAACTCTAAGCCAGTAGTGCAGAGACCGAGACGCCTAAACCCGAACATGAAGGAGGTAGTTAAGAAAGAGGTGATTAAGTTGTTAGATGCAGTTATTATCTTTCCTATTTCGGATAGCGAGTGGGTGAGTCTGATTCATTGTGTACCTAAGAAGGGAGGTATGACTGTAGTAGTTAATGAGAAGGACGAGCTGATAGCAACCAGGACGGTCACAGGATGGAGAGTGTGCATAGATTATAGGAAGCTTAATGAAGCCACTAGGAAAGACCATTACCCATTACCTTTTATATATCAGATATTAGAGCGGTTAGCAGGGAACGAGTATTTTTGTTTTCTTGATGGATTCTCTGGGTATCTTCAGATCCCTATTCATACAGAAGATCAAGAAAAGACAACTTTTACTTGCCCCTATGGAACTTATGCCTATAGGAAGATGCCATTTGGACTTTGTAACGCCCCAACTACTTTTCAGAGGTGTATGACTGCTATTTTTCAGGATATGTTAGAAAAGTCGGTAGAAGTGTTTATGGATGATTTCTCGGTTTACGGGAATTCGTTCAATTCGTGTTTGGGTCATTTAGATAAGATGTTAGCTAGGTGTGAGGAAACTAATTTAGTGTTGAACTGGGAAAAGTGTCATTTCATGGTGAAGGAAGGAATAGTACTAGGACATAAGGTATCTAAGGCCGGAATAGAGGTAGATAGAGCTAAGATAGATACTATAGCTAGGTTACCGCCACCAACCAACGTTAAAGGAATTAGGAGTTTTTTAGGACATGCAGGATTTTATAGGAGGTTTATTAAGGATTTTTCTAAGATAGCTAGACCCATGACTAGGCTTTTAGAGAAGGAGGCTAGGTTTATTTCGATAAGGAGTGTTTAAGGGCATTCTTAACGCTTAAGACCCATTTAATTAATTCACCCATAGTAGTATCACCTAGTTATGTATTGCCTTTTGAGATAATGTGTGACGCTAGTGATTATGCAGTAGGAGCAGTGCTAGGTCAGAGAATAGAAAAGCATTTTAGGCCGATTTACTATGCTAGCAAGATACTGAACGAAGCTCAAAGGAATTACACCACAACAGAGAAGGAATTGCTAGCAGTAGTGTTTGCTTTGGATAAGTTTAGGAACTATTTAGTGTTACAGAAGACTACTGTATTTACCGATCATTCAACAATTAAGTACCTACTTGGTAAGAAGGATGCTAAACCTAGGTTGATTAGATGGGTGCTGTTGTTACAAGAATTTGATTTAGAAATAAAGGATAAGAAAGGAGCAGAGAATGTAGCAGCAGGATCACCTTAGTCGATTAGAAAACCCAGAGTTAGAAGAGTTAGGAGACAAGGAGATAGATGATTCATTCCCAGATGAGAACTTTATGAGAGTAGATTTAGTAGGTGGTGAAGTTCCGTGGTTTGCAGATATCGCCAACTACCTCGCAGCTGGAGTACTACCGATGCATTTGGAATATCACCATAGGAAAAAGTTCTTCTCCGAGATTAAGTATTATTATTGGGAAGAACCTTATGTATTCAGGATGTGTGCGGATGGAATGATTAGGAGATGTGTATCGGGGGAGTGAAACTAGGAAGATTTTAGATGAATGTCATTCAGGACCTACAGGAGGGCATTATGGTCCTTCAACCACAGCTAGGAAGGTATTTGATGCAGGTTTTTATTGGCCGACGATCTTTCAAGAGGCGAAGACCTTGGTGAAGACATGCGATGCGTGCCAACGTCAAGGAAACATCACAAGGCGAGACGAGATGCCTCAGAAGAGCATACAGGTTTGCGAAGTATTTGATATTTGGGGAATAGATTTCATGGGACCATTTCCACCTTCTCATAAGTTTAAGTATATTCTAGTAGCAGTAGATTATGTGTCAAAGTGGACAGAAGCTAAGGCTTTACCCACTAATGATGCTAAGGTAGTTGTAGATTTCCTTAAGAACTTGTTTAGTAGGTTTGGAATGCCTAAGGCTTTAATTAGCAATAGGGGTAGTCATTTTGCAAATGCTCAGTTAGAAAAGGTACTTAAGAGATATGGAGTCAGCCATAGGTTTTCAACAGCTTATCACCCTCAGACTAGTGGTCAAGTAGAAAACACCAATAGGGCACTTAAAAGAATTTTAGAGAAAACAGTTAAGGATAATCCTAAGAATTGGGCGAATAGGTTAGATGATGCACTTTGGGCATTTAGGACAGCCTATAAGACACCCATAGGAACCACACCTTATAAATTAGTATATGGAAAAACGTGTCATCTACCATTAGAAATAGTGAATAGGTCTTATTGGGCAATTAAGAATTGTAACATGGATTTAGATGAAGCTGGGAAGGAAAGGTACTTGCAACTTGATGAATTAGAAGAACTTAGACAACAAGCCTATGAGAACTCTAGTATCAATAAGGAGAGAACAAAGGCATGACATGATAGAAGAATTAAAATGAAAGAATTCAAGGAAGGTGATAAGGTGCTCTTGTTTAACTCTCGGTTTAAGCTCAAGTCGCCGAAACTTAGATCAAGATGGGCAGGACCATTTGAAGTCATTAAAGGTTACCCGTCGGGATATGTAGAGTTACGTGACAAGAGTGGGGGTAGTTTTATAGTCAACGGGCATAGAGTGAAACACTACTATGAGGAGAATAGCAATAAGGACGAGGGCATAGAATTTGGCCCTTATGTCGTTGATAAATGAGTAGTGAAGGAGTCTAGCTTAAGACTCCTAAATAAATTAAGCACTTCTTGGGAGGCAACCCAAGTTTTGTTTTGTTTAGTTCTTATTTTTTTTCTTTTTCGAGTTTGATTTCGTATTTGTTTTTCATTTCATTTTTTAGGTTTTAGCTTGTTATTTCCTTTTTGATATTTTGATTGAAGTGTGCAGGAGCATTTTATTTTGCCGTCTGAAGGATAAGCTATGCACTTGGTCAAAAGCTAAGTGTGGGGGCGTGTCGGCACCGAGCCGTGAAGGAAAATTAGACGTCAGAACAAGTACAGGAGCCACCAGCGCCGCTAGAGGACATCCAGCGCCGCTGGGAATGCATCTGGGCATCCCAGCGCCGCTCCCTGAAGACCAGCGCCGATGGACCTGCATTTGGGCAGTCCAGCGCCGCTCCCACTTCACTAGCTCCGCTCCCACTTCACCAGCGCCGCTCCCAGTGTCTGCCAGCACACCAGATCGCGAAAAATCCAAAAAAATCAGAAAACCCAAAAATCCAAAAAAATCAAAAAAATAATCAAAAATAACAAAAAGAAAAGGAGATGGAGGAAGTTCAATGGATCGACATCAAATGGAGTCGACTCGAGCTTTGAAGATACAGTGACTCCACATTTGCCATCTCCAGCTGCTTAAACCCAGGAAGTTTCGTAACTCTTATCTTTTCATTTTTGTTTTTCCTAGTTCCCTTTTGTTTTTAATGCCTAGTACAACGAGGACGTTGTACAATTTAAGTGTGGGGGGGATGGAATAGGAAAAACCCGGTGTTTAATGTATTCATATTTTCAAGTTCTCTACTACTTAATTCATGCAAAATTTAAAATTTTTCTTGTGTCTAAAAAACATTTTGAGAAATAAGCCTTGCAAGTAGACAAAAGATGACGATAATTAAGCAACCTCAGCTTTGGTAGGATGAACGGTTAGTTGGGACTGTTAGTTTAACTATAGATTTGTGGCTGTTCATTTTTCCAAATGGATTAGAGCTTGGACTGAAACTGAATGCGATTATGTTTGCCATAGCACATTTAACCGGACTTTAATATGCCTAGCAATTGGAACTATCTAGTCATTAGTATAGGTATATTAATTGAACTGTAATGATTTAAGTGCTTGTGTAGGAACTATTTTAGACGTATGGTTCGCCTTAATCCTTACACTATTAATTGTGAACTAGTTGCATGCTAAGTAAGTGTATGAGTCATCTGGGGTCTCTGATAATGTCTATGCATGAATAATGTAAAAAAATCTTAAGAAAGACAATCGGTAGATTAATAAATGAGTTCAAAGAGCTATTAAACGAGTAAAATTATACACATCAAGTTATGTCGCTTTGCGCGTGGGGAACCACCGACCTGTCACCGCTGTCTTGATGTAAGGTATAAACTCTAACCTTTAGTTGAGTTATGTCGCTCTGCGAGTGGGGAACCACCGACCTGTCACCGCTGTCTCAACTATTAAAGATGGTAATATCGTATAACTGCTTTAGTGTTTAGCTAGAGAGCATGACTGTAGTGTGAGAGTATGTCTAAGTAGTGAATCACAAGTACGACTAATAATAAGATATAAACGCCTTGCTAGTAGCTAGAAGATCTAATTGCTATACAAACCTTAATTAAGTGCTTAACTAGTCAGCATTAAGAAGTAAGATTGAGCTGTAGGACATGTGGAATTATAGAATGGTTTTAGAGGTATTAACACAAATAAAAGGTTAGCTTTAAGTTTTGATTGACTGATTATCTTTACCTCTAAGCTATAGCTTTCTGATTTTGTCTTAAGCTTTCTCAAATCATTTTGCATGACTAATCTTTGAATGTTTTTAAAAGTAGAAAAACTTTTACACTTAAGTTGTCCGCTCATCTTTAAATGTTTTATTTTTCTGGGACTATTTGCTTGAGGACAAGCAAAGACTTAAGTGTGGGGGAATATGATGAGCGTCCATTTCGTGATTAGTTCTCATATCTTTTGGTCGTGTTTTGATGCTTAAATGAGTTTAGAAATGTGAACTTTTGGTACTTGATTGAATGATATGTTATGATAGGTTCACAAGGCGTGCAAGTAAAGGTAAACACCTCAACTCAACTTAACACGAAGCCACAAGACTTTTGGACGAAGACTAGCAAGCGGGACATGAAGAATTTGAGGCCAACATGAAGCAAATGACCATGTGTTAGTATTTTGGGCATAACTTCTTCATCCGGACTCCGTTTCTAACGTATAAGTTGTCCACGGAAAGGCGAGAGAAAGATCTACAACTTTCGTGTTGAATCTGAAGCCTCCAGCGTCGCTCCTTTCACTCCAGCGCCGCTGGTGAAGTCGGTTCAGCTAGGGTTCTTTCCGAAAACCTATAAATACCCCCCTAAACCCTAAGAGCCGCACCATACTTCTTCCAGACGACTTGGGGGCTGTTTCTAGGGTATTTTCACCAGATCTAATCCCTCCTAACACCTCCATATTATACAAAAGATCAAACATCAATCCTTAAACATCATCATCATAATCATCAATCGAGAGGTGGTGGTTTGGTTCGTGAGGTGCGGCCGAGAGAACACACAAAGGAGGCAGCAGCCGTGACTTTGGATCTTCGAAGTCGACATCATCACCCACGACTCGCACTCGTTTGATTTCTTTACTTTTATTTTCATTATTATTGTTAGGGTTACAATATTGCAAGATTTATTTTATTTTACAGTTATTATTATGGATTCGTTTATATTGATAAATGTTAGTGTTATTAGTTTTGTCATGAGTAGCTAATTTATTTTGCATCTGCTTGGATAATGTGATCATGTTTTTATGGTGATACTATTTACTTATAATTGTTGAACAGTTTTATGCTTGACCGTCGACCCATAATTGTTTAGGTTTAAATACTTGAATGAATATGAAATTATAGTTAAAGTAGGTTGGGGACTTAACAGGAAGCCAAACTGCTTGGGTGACTTAACAGGAATCCCGTTAAACTATAACGGAAGGTCCAAACTGCTTGGGGACTTAACAGGAAGCCAAACTGCTTGGGTGACTTAACAGGAAGCCAAACTGCTTGGGTGACTTAACAGGAAGCCAAACTGCTTGGGTGACTTAACAGGAAGCCAAACTGCTTGGGTGACTTAACAGGAAGCCAAACTGCTTGGGTGACTTAACAGGAAGCCAAACTGCTTGGGTGACTTAACAGGAACCAAACTGCTTGAATGAATATAAAGATAGTTAAAGTAGGTTGGGGACTTAACAGGAAGCCAAACTGCTTGGGTGACTTAACAGGAATCCCGTTAAAACTATAAAGGTTAGGTCATAAAAACAGACTTAGTTTATAATCTTAATTAGGGGACTTAACAGAAAGCTTAATTAAAGGGTTAGGTGACTTAACAGGAATCTTGACCATTTAGACCGGGGGACTTAACAGGAAGCTTGGTCGTGATTAGTCGTTCAACAGTTATTAGTAATATGGTAGATGATCTATGTGGCATGCGAACTGTTTCCAAGTAGATGTATCATTTTAATATTATTGTCTTCTGTTTACTTTTCAAATCATTTCGTGTTTCCTCGCTAGACCAAGCGGTTGGAAACTTTTGCTAGATTACTTTGCATTTAGTTTTAGTAATTAAATCGTGACAAACCCCCAAGAATCTTAGAATTACACCTAGCTGCATTCTTAAACATAGTCCCTGAGAACGATCCTGGTCTTACCTATTTGCTATACTATAAACGATCGGGTCCACTGCCCGTGAGTGAGTGTAGTAGAGAAGTTAACCTTGTAATAAATAAATTTAAAACTTGTTAGAAATTTAAGTTAACAAATCTCGCTGATATCTATATGGTTAGTTTGTCTTTGCTAAGAGTTTTGCAAAGAGTTTCATTCTGAGGCTTGTACAAAAATCTCGCGATTTAATTAACTTAGGCTTGTACAAGATACATTTGTCTTTGCTAAGAGTTTTGCAACAAATCTCGCTGATATCTATATGATTAAAATGTAATGTTTGTTTTTTGTATTCTTGCTGATATCTATATGGTTAATTTGTCTTTTATCTTTCTGATATTTTGGGATAAACAATTGAACCTGTTGATTCAAAGAATACCCATGAACAACTCTTCAAATTATCGTTTATTCACAATGAATACTGACAACTTGGAAAATTCACACACACTAACACACACTTGTGATAGGGAGGAAAAACGAAATTCATATATTGATCAAAAACTATTGAATAACAAGACTTACATCCCAATTTATAGTGGGAATGTGAGTCCCAAATATAGATGATTAACTAAACCCGACTGGCAAGTACAACTAATCTTGATGGACAAGTTAAGTTTACGATCCAGATATGGATAACAAGAAACAATTGACTTAAAGTAAAATGCAAGAACTAAATGGCAGAAACTATATAAAGATATATATATGTATAATCAAGTATGTAGCATTGAGACACGTTGTTTTCTTTCTAATGTATTTGATTTATTGATATATAAACAAATACAAGGATTGTTGCGGAACAAAGATAAACACCCAAGTGTAAGTATCTAAACAATCATGAAAAACAAGTGATCTAAATTAACTTGGAAATACTCGTAAGTTTACTTAGAGTATATCTCACAAGTTGCAATGCAATAGTTTCAAGCCGTTTGCAAGTTGTGAGAAGACTTTGTATTTATAGACCAAGTCCATGATGATGTGGACAAGATCGTACAAATGTGGTTGTGAGCATTTAAGGAATTAAACCTAATTCCTTGCATGCTCATACTAGGAAGAGTATATAAGTCAGTTGATGTGACTTATAGTACTATGTTCCAAACCTATACTTTTACCTTGTACCTTTTATTAATAGATAAATCTATTAACTGGGTAAAGGTATGTAAAGTAAAAAGTCTTCCTCGTAATCAGTGTAAAGTGTTGTAAATACTTTACTCTGAGATGCTTCAGTCTTCGATCTGGTAGAATCACTCTTTGCTCGCTTCTGAGATGATTCTCTTCTTCATACTTCAGTCTTTGACTTCAGAATGAATGCTTCAGATTTATCTCGATCTGAACTGAAGTGAAGCTTCAGTGAAGGAATTCTGAGACATCTCAGAATTCTGTACAAGCGTCTTCACTAAACTTCAAGCTATTTCTGAACAAATTATACTTGGTCGATTTCCGACCTAACAAATTCCCCCTATTTGTTCTGAAATAGAGCATGCATCTCAGACTTCTATCTATACATGTTTGTAAGTCTGAAATGCAAGTTTTTATTTAAGTTGTAAAAATTTTCTAAGTACATCTTATAGATCATTGATGTCTCAGAATTTTACTTGTGGTTTTCTAACTTAAACTTACCATCTACTTATAGGTTACAATTTGCAACATATACATACAAACTGAAATGATTGTTACAAATGTAAATATATTACAAGTACATGATAAACTGAAAAGAAACTACTTCTTGGCATGCCTTGAACCAGAAGGTGCCTCAGTAGGTTTTCTCTTCAGTGGAGAATGATCCTTCTTTGCAAACAATCTTCCTTCAATTTCTACCTTGGCCTGCATCTTTTGTTGTATTCTTGCTAACCATGCACCAATCAAGGTAGATTTAGGCTTCCCCTTCAGAATCTGGATCATCTCCCTATGCTCAGAAATCCCAAACTCGTGCACTGAAACCTGATGGTATTTTTCAGCTGCCCTTCCTTCTCTTTTAACAACCAAGTCAAAAAGCTTCAATCCATCAGCTTTTGTTACTTCCATATCAATTATTTTGGCTGAATGAGATCGATGCTTCATATAATGCTCATATTGATCTCTTTCATGTTTTCTTTCAATTTCAATAGCATCACCAGACATTGGTTTGAAGGTAGAAAGATCAGCATCACGAACACTCTTTCTTGATGATCTTGGTCCAGTCACTTTGGGCTTAATGGTTGGTCTGATCAACTCTTTCTCAACCTTCAGAATTTCGGCCAGAATTTCCTTCCTTTTGATCGCCATTTCTTTTTCTCTATTTTTCTTTAAGTCTTCAATGGACAACTTAAAGGTCAGACTTTCTAACTTTTGTTCCAGAGGAGAGTAGTTCATCCCACACTCATACTCAAGCATATCAACAATAGCCTTTTGCACTCTTGGATCATTTTTGATTTTCAAGTATCTTTCCAATGATAAACCAAGAGCTGCAGCATCTATATGATCAAGGGTCCCCATCTTCAGATGTTGTTCCCTTTCTCTTTCTTTGTTTTCCCTCCACATAATAAATTGATTGGAAACCTGCTTTTGCAATGCTTCCAACTTCTTACTATCAGCCTCAAGATCGTGCAAGGGATAACCTTGTTCGTCCACATTCTCACCCACAATGATTCCAGAACCCTTAGAGCTTTTCTTTGGTTCTTCTACTTCTTGAGCCTTGCCTTTGCCCTTGTCTTTCTTCTGAACTTGTTGCCCCTGAACTGAGGCACTACCAGGTGGTACCTCAGTTTGCTTCTTGGTTGCTTCAATCATTTCTTGAGTACTAGCCAGCAAACCAATAGGCACACCACTTCCCCCTTTGGGAATCTCTGAAGGCATTTTAGCATAAAGGTCAATTGAAGTTTTAATTGCCTTCAGTGGTTCCCAACTTTGTTGTTCTAGGCAATCACATATACCCTTTGCCATTGTAGCAAACTGAGCCCTTAATCTGAATGAAGAATTTAGGTTCAGTGCTTCTTGATCTTTTAAATCTTTCAACATCTTTCTGTCTTCTTCAGTGAAAAAAGCAGGGGGAGGAGGAGCAATAACAGTTTCTTTCTTCAGAAGAGTTAGAATTTCATCTAACTGTTTAGACTGATTCTGAACTGAACCTTCAAGCTTGGACACTGAATCTCGTACTTCATTTACAGCCTTGTCCACTTTGTCATTTGTGTCTTTGGTTAGTTCAGCAATCATCATTCTAACTTCTGCACCAACCTTTTCAGAAATGGAGTCTGAAATCTGAGCAGCTAGATTCTGAGTTAGCTCAGACTTCAGATTATCCAAAATACTAACACTTATAGAAGCCCCAAGTTCTTTCTCATTTACACTTGGCTTCTGAACCAACTCATGCACTTCTCTTCCAACAGCCATAAAATCTTGCTTTAACAACTGAACACAAGATGTCAAATTTGCAACCACCGAAGCTTGCACATCTCTCTTTGTTAATCTGAAGGCTTCTCTGATTGCAGAGCTCACCTTGTTGCAAGTCATCACCAGCTCATTCAGCTTCCCAACTACTAGTCCTTCGTTTCCAGCAACCTTGGTTAACTCAGTTCCAAGAAACATCTGAGCACCTTTCATATCAGCCACTGAACTAGTATTGGCAGTTAGAGACTTGGTTAAATCCTCCACCCTAAGAATAAGGCTTTGGACTTCGGTTTGTGTCTTCTCTAACTGTGCTTCTACATTTAAAGGAGGTGGGGGTTGTGCAGAAGCAGGAGCAACAAACGGTAGTTTACCAAGCCCTTTAAGTACTTTATTCATTTGTAAATCAGATGGACTCTCAGATTCTGTCTCAGAATCCAAGTCCTTCTCTATTGGGGCATCATAATTGATAGGCGCTAGGATGTTGTGAATTTGGGGGTGAAGAAATTGAAGTGATGGAGTGAAAGTTGGATCGGTGACATAGGCAGGAGTAGTGCCTGGTGGAAAAAATGGATGTTGATGAGATGGAGGTGGTGGAACATAAGGATTAAGATCTTGTTCTGGTGGAGGAGGAGGGGCGTTTGCGAGGATGGCGGCTGGCTCAGAATCAGATTGATTCGCCTCCAATAATCCCTCGTCAAACTCAAAATCAGCAAGAGAATCAAGATTCTCCTGAGGTAGCTCATCGTCATCCCAGAAAGCATTCACTTTTACAATCTGGTCAGATATGCTCTGGTTTGGGTCACTAGTACCCGCACCAGTTTCTGGTTCAACATCTGCAGAAGCAGGTGCATCGTTACCAGATTCAACGATTTGCAACTTTTCTTTAGGTCGACTAACGGGTCCCACATTCTTTTGTGGCCCACTTAGTGACCTTTCTGAACCAGCTAGTGTGGCTGAAACAGTTTTATTAAATACCTGAAGCATAGCAGAAGAGAGTTCAGGCTCATTTTCAGCAGTGGATGCCTTTGAGAAATCTCTGCTGTATTCTGGTACTGAAGCTTCAGGTCCAGCTTGATTATATTCTTCACCAAGAATATCCATGAAACACAAGCTCAGAAATCTTGGAAAGGCGATATGCAGACTTCTCTTTCCTTTTAATTTTGTAACCAGCTGAGAAAAGAGAATCTCAGCAAAGTCTGCCTGTATCCCATTCCAAATATAATACCCCATCTCAACTTGGGGTAGTGAAAGTTGGTCCAACCCTCCATGGTTGCCACCAAGACTTTCCACAATTTGGGTCCAGAAGAACCTCCAGCAATTGCCAAATCCAGACAGAAATATGTGTCCGGAGGTCTTCAGATTACTATCAGCATCCTCCATATCGCCATGACCGGTGGCGACTAGAACCTCCCTGAAATTGACTCCTTTGAGTCTTTTAGCAAACACCTGGGAAGGTTCGAGGTAGTTCAGATGAAGGGAATTTCTGAACCCCTCAAGAGTGATAACACACTGCTTGGTGCCCTCATTGAGAGTGAAGGAGATGGATTGTTCATCTTTGTTCACCACAGCAGTATACCAGAATTCAAGCAAGTATCGATGATACAATGCCTGAGGATTAGCGGTCAGAGCATAATGGAAAGGGGATTTCTCCCAAAAATTATTGATTCTTCCCATTAGCGTTTTGGAATTCACATTTAATTGAGCCAAGAAATTGCTCATGTTAAATCGGATTTGTGAAGGAGTGAAATTCTTTGGCCATGTGGCAGATGTTTTCACATCATTTGATGGAGTATATTTGAAATTGATGAGCGATTTAGGTTGTGAAGAAGATGATGATTTAGACATTTTTAAGACTTTTTAAGAGTCGAAAGTGAAAGTGAAAAGAATATGAAGAGTTAAGGAATTTTGAGAGTAAATATGAGAGAGATTGATGATTGGAAAGTAAATGAAAAACGAAGTAAATGAAAGAATGAAAAGGAATTTGAATTTAAGATGGAATACAAAGTGATTTTCCAATTAAAAACAATTTCTGGGGTCAAGTCCGCATTTAATGCAGAGACGTTTGAGTGACCCCACCCTGCAACACTTTTTCAGAAAAAGTACTCATTTCTTTCCCTTTTACGGCGCAACTTGTGTGACACATAAGCATGACCAACGTAAGTTGAAAACATAGTATGCAGTAGGTTACGTGTACACACAATTGACCAAGTATCAAAAAAAAAATATCTTGAAAAGATTGTTGTATTTCAGTGATGAACACAATAAATTCTGAGCATGGTTAAAAAAAAAAAAAAAAAAAAAAAAAAAACACAATTGACCAAGTATCAAAAAATATCTTGAAAAGATTGTTGTATTTCAGTGATGACTAAACAAATTCTGAGCATGGTCAGTTCCAAAAAGATCTGAACCATCTCAGTTAATAAAATTCAACTGAAATATTTTTGATTTTCTGAAGTGCTTCAGTTAAATACGTTTTTCTGAGTAAAAGGTTCCCCCTCAAAAATGAAGGTTTATTTTAACGTTTGAAAAATATTTAACATTCCCCCTGAAGTGATGATCCATGAATTAATAAGTGCCGAGATAGTATCACAAAGGCGTTCGATAGCTAGGCGAGCAAAAATTACATGGATCGCTCAGACTGGTGAACCAGATCAGTGTCACTGAGGCGTTCATAACAAGATTACCAGTCTAAGGATTTAACATACCCAACTCACTGATTAGATGTTTAAAGGTTTTGACATCTAAAGGTTTTGTAAAAACATCAGCAAGTTGCTTATCAGTGGGAATAAAGTGCAATTCAATATCTCCTTTCAGAATATGATCACGAATGAAATGATACCTGAGATCAATGTGCTTGGTTTTCGAGTGCATCACAGGATTGTGAGATATGGCAATGGCACTAGTGTTATCACAAAAGATTGGAGTCTTTGTGTAAGTAACACCATAATCAGTCAGCTGGTTTTTCATCCATAGAATCTGAGCACAACAACTTGCTGCAGAAATATACTCAGCTTCTGCAGTGGATAGTGATACTGCAGTCTGCTTCTTACTGGTCCAGCTTACTAATTTGCCACCAAGGAAATGACACCCACCTGTGGTACTTTTCCTGTCTATCTTACAACCTGCATGATCAGAATCTGAATAACCCATTAGATCTAGACTAGAGCCTTTGGGATACCAAAGACCCAGTCTGGGGACACCCTTAAGGTATCTGAAGATCCTTTTAACAGCATTTGCATGTGCTTCTCTGGGATCAGACTGAAATCTAGCACAAAGGCATGTTGCAAACATTATGTCTGGTCTACTTGCAGTTAAATACATCAGTGAACCAACCATACCACGATATTTTGTATGGTCCACTGGTTTTCCATGTGGATCAGAATCCAAAGTTAATGGAGCAGAAATAGGAGTATCTTTTGATGAGACTGAATCAAATTGATATTTCTTTAGTAAATCTCTGACATATTTTTCTTGATTTATGAAAATACCATCTTCAGTTTGTTTTACTTGAAGTCCCAGAAAATATGTCAGTTCACCCATCATACTCATTTCATACTCAGAAGACATGATTTTAGAAAAAATTTCACACATCTTCTCATTTGTAGAACCAAACACAATATCATCAACATAAATTTGTACTAAAAGGATATCACTTTTATCATGCAATATGAATAAAGTGTTATCTATTGCACCACGTTTAAAACCATTTTTAAGAAGATGTTTAGTAAGAGTATCATACCAGGCTCTGGGTGCTTGTCTCAGACCATATAAGGCTTTGTTCAGTCTGTACACCCAATGTGGTTTTTCTTCATTGATGAACCCTGGTGGTTGATACACATAAACGACTTCTTCTAGTTCTCCATTCAGGAATGCACTTTTGACATCCATTTGATAGACTTTAAACTGATGATGAGCTGCAAAAGCTAAGAATATTCTGATAGCTTCAAGTCTAGCAACTGGTGCAAAAGTTTCATCAAAATCTATTCCCTCTTCTTGTGCATATCCTTTTGCAACAAGTCTTGCTTTGTTTCTTATGATGTGACCATCTTCATCCATCTTGTTTCTGAAGACCCATCTTGTCCCAATTGGTTCCTTCTTCAGGTTACTGGGACAAGGAACGAGTTCCCATACATCGTTTCTTTTAAACTGGTTGAGCTCATCTTGCATGGCTTCAACCCAGCTTGGGTCTTGCATAGCCTCGTCAATCTTCTTGGGTTCAATTAGAGATAAGAAGCTGACGTTTAAGCATTGATCGCTTGTGGCTCTTCTGGTCTGAACCCCTCTACTGGACTCTCCAATAATTTGCTCGATTGGATGTGCTTTTGTCCATTTAGAGTATTGACCAGGATGAACAATAATATCAGTGCAAGAACTTCTCTGAGTAACTTCAGGAGGAGCTTCAGAAAATACATCTTCAGTTTCTTCTTCTTCCTGCAGATCATGACTTGCATCATGAAATTCTTCAGAATGAGGTTGCTCAGTGGAGCCTGATATCATAGGAGAAGCAGCATATACATCTGATCCAATAGTTAGTTCAGAAGGTAGTTTGAAGCTAACTGGAGGATAAAATGGAATGTTGCTAGGCTTGTTTGTTACTGGTTCTGAACGGAGATGTTCAGAAGCAGGTTCAGGTGACTGATCAGTTTCAGCAATAGGATCAGAATCACCAAAACTTATTGGACTTTCTGAGGGTGGTACAGGAATGGAATTTTTAAAGATTGCAGAGTTGGATTCATCAAAGGTAACATGAATTGACTCATCAACCTTTTCAAGTCTCTTGTTAAAGACTCTAAAGGCCTTGCGATTTGATGAATATCCTAGGAAGTACCCTTCATCAGCTTTTGCATCAAATTTTCCAAGCTGATTAGAATTGTTCAGAATGTATACTGGACATCCAAATACATGGAAGTATCCAATATTAGGCTTTCTATTTCTGAGTACTTCATAGGAGGTCTTCTTGTGTCTTTTGACATAAACAGATCTGTTCTGAGTGTAGCAGGCAGTTGCAACAGCTTCAGCCCAGAAATTCTTGGGAAGACCAGATTCATTCAACATACTTCTAGCAGCTTCAATCAGCGTGCGATTCTTTCTTTCTACAACACCATTCTGCTCTGGTGTGTGGGCTGAGGAGAAGTTCTGAGATCATGACTTGCATCATGAAATTCTTCAGAATGAGGTTGCTCAGTGGAGCCTGATATCATAGGAGAAGCAGCATATACATCTGATCCAATAGTTAGTTCAGAAGGTAGTTTGAAGCTAACTGGAGGATAAAATGGAATGTTGCTAGGCTTGTTTGTTACTGGTTCTGAACGGAGATGTTCAGAAGCAGGTTCAGGTGACTGATCAGTTTCAGCAATAGGATCAGAATCACCAAAACTTATTGGACTTTCTGAGGGTGGTACAGGAATGGAATTTTTAAAGATTGCAGAGTTGGATTCATCAAAGGTAACATGAATTGACTCATCAACCTTTTCAAGTCTCTTGTTAAAGACTCTAAAGGCCTTGCGATTTGATGAATATCCTAGGAAGTACCCTTCATCAGCTTTTGCATCAAATTTTCCAAGCTGATTAGAATTGTTCAGAATGTATACTGGACATCCAAATACATGGAAGTATCCAATATTAGGCTTTCTATTTCTGAGTACTTCATAGGAGGTCTTCTTGTGTCTTTTGACATAAACAGATCTGTTCTGAGTGTAGCAGGCAGTTGCAACAGCTTCAGCCCAGAAATTCTTGGGAAGACCAGATTCATTCAACATACTTCTAGCAGCTTCAATCAGCGTGCGATTCTTTCTTTCTACAACACCATTCTGCTCTGGTGTGTGGGCTGAGGAGAAGTTCTGAGATATGCCAGTTTCAGTGCAGAAGGACTCCAGAGTGGCATTTCTGAATTCAGTGCCATTGTCACTTCTGAGCTGACAAACTTTTCGCTTGTGCTTGAGCTCAATTTGTTTGATGAGAGCAATGATTTCAGCAGCAGCTTCACTTTTGGACCTGAGGAAAATCACCCAGCAGTATCTTGAATATTCATCAACGATAACAAGGGTGTACTTCTTTCCTGCTCTGGTCTGAACATTCACAGGTCCAAAAAGGTCCATGTGAAGCATATGAAGAGGTTCAGTTATACTAAAGCTTTGCTTTGTCTTGAATGAAGTTCTTTTCTGCTTACCCATTTCACAACCTGGACATGGCTTGTCTTTATTGAAAGACATAGAGGGTATCCCATCAACAAGTTGTTTTCTAGACAACTTATTGATGTTCTTGAAGTTCAGATGGGATAATCTCTTGTGCCACAGCCAGTTTGTGTCTTCATCTGCCTTTGAATAGAAACATTGTTCAGAGGTAGAGGGATTCATATCAATGACATAAATGTTTCCCTTCCTTGGTGCAATCAGTACCACTTTTCCATCTCTGTTGAATATGGTGCCTTGTGAAATATCAAATAAAACCTTGAAGCCATCATCACATAGTTGACTGACACTGATCAGGTTATATTTCAAACCATTCACATATGCAACACGTGTGAATTTGACTTGACCATTATTCACCACACCATATCCCTCAGTTTTTCCATTACCATCATTTCCAAAAACTATTGAGGGCCCCTCTTGCACCCTATATTCCTCTAGCAGGGTCTGATAACCAGTCATGGTTCGGCCAGCAGCACTGTCCAGAAACCATATATTCTTCTTTCGGTCTCCCTGCACACAAACAAAG
Source organism: Erigeron breviscapus (assembly GCA_034093135.1). Taxonomy (NCBI): domain Eukaryota; kingdom Viridiplantae; phylum Streptophyta; class Magnoliopsida; order Asterales; family Asteraceae; genus Erigeron; species Erigeron breviscapus. Next base: position 102,032,870 of record CM067168.1, read on the forward strand.
GTTAGTTCTTTTTGGGAACCCATCTTTGGATGGGTTCTCTAGACTCTCCCTTAGCAGTCTCAGATTTCTTTGGTTCATAAGGAACAGAAGGATCAAAGGGGATTTCAGTCATTATTTCAGATGACAAAAAAATAGTTGGTTTGATGGGGTTTTCAACCTTTTTCTTTTCAGATTTCTGCCTGATTTGCTTGGAAAATGGTTTTGTATTTTGTTTTGGTTGAAGAGGAGGAGTTTCAACATTTTTTAAACGTGCATTACAACTCTGCACTTGTCTAGCCAATAGTTGAAATTGACTTTCTAACCTTAACAAAATTGATTCTTCATTAGACACCTGAGCCTTACCTGAATCTGAGGTAGATGGCTCAGTGGGGGAGAAATTTTTCTTCTTCTTTAGGTCTTTAGGAACCTTAGATGAAGTCTGAGGGGATGGCTTTTTGGATTTAGCCTTCCTTTCTGAAACAGTTGTCTGAGCTGTTTCAGATTTACCCTCAGATTGTTCCTGGGCTTTATTAGTTACAGTTTTCTGCTTGCCAACTTTAGGAAAGATGATTTCAGGTTTTATTTCCTTTGGAAGAGCATCTAAATCAGTGATTATAGATGCCAAATGAAGATCACCAGACTCATATGCTGCTCTTTGTGATGCAAAAGTATTTTTAATTGCAGCATCTGGCCTTGGTGCTTTCATCCAAGATTTAATAATTGCTTGTTCTTTTTCAAGGATGGATTTTAATTCTTCCTTTTCCAATTCTAAAGTTGCAACCATAGACTGATAACTTTTTAGAGCCAATTGAACATCTTTCAGTTCTTTTAGTCTGGCATGACTGGCGTTCAGTTCAGAAGCATTATTTTCAAACATTTTTAGGCTTTCTGAACGCACTGTCTCAACAAATGAGATGTCAGCCTCTAAAAGAACCAAAAGGTCCAGTTTGTGTTCCTCATTATTTTCAAACATTTTTAGGCTTTCTGAACGCACTGTCTCAACAAATGAGATGTCAGCCTCTAAAAGAACCAAAAGGTCCAGTTTGTGTTCCTCATTATTTTCAAACATTTTTAGGCTTTCTGAACGCACTGTCTCAACAAATGAGATGTCAGCCTCTAAAAGAACCAAAAGGTCCAGTTTGTGTTCCTCATTATTTTCAAACATTTTTAGGCTTTCTGAACGCACTGTCTCAACAAATGAGATGTCAGCCTCTAAAAGAACCAAAAGGTCCAGTTTGTGTTCCTCATTATTTTCAAACATTTTTAGGCTTTCTGAACGCACTGTCTCAACAAATGAGATGTCAGCCTCTAAAAGAACCAAAAGGTCCAGTTTGTGTTCCTCATTATTTTCAAACATTTTTAGGCTTTCTGAACGCACTGTCTCAACAAATGAGATGTCAGCCTCTAAAAGAACCAAAAGGTCCAGTTTGTGTTCCTCATTATTTTCAAACATTTTTAGGCTTTCTGAACGCACTGTCTCAACAAATGAGATGTCAGCCTCTAAAAGAACCAAAAGGTCCAGTTTGTGTTCCTCATTATTTTCAAACATTTTTAGGCTTTCTGAACGCACTGTCTCAACAAATGAGATGTCAGCCTCTAAAAGAACCAAAAGGTCCAGTTTGTGTTCCTCATTATTTTCAAACATTTTTAGGCTTTCTGAACGCACTGTCTCAACAAATGAGATGTCAGCCTCTAAAAGAACCAAAAGGTCCAGTTTGTGTTCCTCATTATTTTCAAAGCCAAAATTACTGACCTTTTTCATTACAATATCCACCCAGCGGCCAGATTCAACATCGGATTTGACCAAATGACCTTGATCTTCTTGTGCCATGAAACACATGTCCCTAACTTCTTCTTCATCATCAGATGATTCATCAGAATCTTCCCATTTTTCAGTTTTGGCAATCATACAACTGTTGCTTGAGTTGTCTTGTGCCAGAAGAGCCATATGTGCCTTTAACTTCTTGTATTTGGCCTTATAGCTGTCATCAGATTTCTGAAAAATAGAATGGTTAGGAGCAGATTGTGATGATGATGGTTGACTAGATCTGCATTCCTTCATGAAATGTCCTTTCTTGCCGCATTTAAAGCATTCAAGATTAGACTTGTCAATAGAAGCGCTGGAAGCAAAAGGTTTGCCAGCTCGATTTGATTTGGCCTTAAAACGATTGAACGTTTTAGCCAGCATGGCAACCAGATCATCATTGTCATCCTCATCACAATCATGAGAAACTTTACCAGAGACACCAGTTTTTAACATTTCAGAAACCATCTTCTTCATCGAGTCAGAAATGTCACTCTCAGAAGATAGTAGAGCAGTGCTATGTGGTTCAGAATACTGAACCATACCAGAACTGGTAGAAACATGATTTTTGGCATCTTGCTCAGCCAAAGCTCTTTCAGCTTTGTTTTCTTCAGTATATCTGAAGGCTCCATAAAGGGAAGCAAGAGTGTGACTGTGCAAGGTTTTTCCTTGTCTTAAAACCAAGATCAAATTTTCCCATTTGGAAGGTAAAATGTCACAAAAATTTTCCAACAAAATTTCTTTATCTTTGGTTACACCCAGGGCTTTCAGTTGATTTACCAGATTTGTGAATCTGATGTAAGTTTGAGTTAAGGTTTCCCCAGGGATAGCAAAGAAAGACTCATATCTTTTGTTTAAAGCAACTTTTCTTGTGACAATTGTCTCATTTGTGCCTTCAAACTGTGTCATTAGTTCCTCCCACATTAATTTGGAATTTTCAAGTAAAACAAGAGTGGGCATAAGGGTTTCAGGAACTGCATATAAAATCATATTTTGTAACTTAGTGTCAAGGTCTACAAGTCTATGATCTTCCTCAGACCAATGATCCTTCTCCTTAGGTGACTGCCTAGGAGTCCCATCGGTATTTCTGACAACAGTAGAAGCATTCATGGGGACAAAGGGTCCTTCTTTTAAGATATCGGGCAAATGTCTCTCAACACCAGCAATATACTTTAGCATGCATGCTTTCCATGTTTGAAAGTTTTCACTGTTCCCATCAAACTTGGGAACAGGATTATTTGGAAAGTGTACGTGTACATTATGTGATGGTATATTGTTGTTGATGACAGGGGGTGGAGTAGTGTTATTAGGGTCAGGACGTTCTTGTTGAAAGTCAGCCATCTATGCAGATCAAAGGTTAATGAATTGGAATAATTCAACCTTTAGGCTCTGATACCAATTGTGAGTCCCAAATATAGATGATTAACTAAACCCGACTGGCAAGTACAACTAATCTTGATGGACAAGTTAAGTTTACGATCCAGATATGGATAACAAGAAACAATTGACTTAAAGTAAAATGCAAGAACTAAATGGCAGAAACTATATAAAGATATATATATGTATAATCAAGTATGTAGCATTGAGACACGTTGTTTTCTTTCTAATGTATTTGATTTATTGATATATAAACAAATACAAGGATTGTTGCGGAACAAAGATAAACACCCAAGTGTAAGTATCTAAACAATCCTGAAAAACAAGTGATCTAATTAACTTGGAAATACTCGTAAGTTTACTTAGAGTATATCTCACAAGTTGCAATGCAATAGTTTCAAGCCGTTTGCAAGTTGTGAGAAGACTTTGTATTTATAGACCAAGTCCATGATGATGTGGACAAGATCGTACAAATGTGGTTGTGAGCATTTAAGGAATTAAACCTAATTCCTTGCATGCTCATACTAGGAAGAGTATATAAGTCAGTTGATGTGACTTATAGTACTATGTTCCAAACCTATACTTTTACCTTGTACCTTTTATTAATAGATAAATCTATTAACTGGGTAAAGGTATGTAAAGTAAAAAGTCTTCCTCGTAATCAGTGTAAAGTGTTGTAAATACTTTACTCTGAGATGCTTCAGTCTTCGATCTGGTAGAATCACTCTTTGCTCGCTTCTGAGATGATTCTCTTCTTCATACTTCAGTCTTTGACTTCAGAATGAATGCTTCAGATTTATCTCGATCTGAACTGAAGTGAAGCTTCAGTGAAGGAATTCTGAGACATCTCAGAATTCTGTACAAGCGTCTTCACTAAACTTCAAGCTATTTCTGAACAAATTATACTTGGTCGATTTCCGACCTAACAGGGAATTATGATAAAGAAATCAAGACATTTAATAAACTATTAAATATTTTGGAAACTAAAAGGTTTGGAAATAAAGCATATAATATCTTGATTGTTCCATATTATTCTAGATTATTCCATTCGGGTCGGGTACCGAATCGGGTCTTGCCGAGTCCAAGTCTTACTACCGCATCATTCTCCCCCTCTTTAAAATAGCTCGTCCTCGAGTTTTCAACAAGCTTGAAACACGAATCCAAACCACGGCCACCCGGATCAAAAAGAACATCAATACGATTCTCATTCATAATAATACAGATCTTGATGTCCAAAAAACTATTTCCAACGTCTCCATGTAATATGACATCTAATAATGATGATGAAGCACTAAGGTTGGGAGAAAAACGTAAGACTTGATAGGTAAGAAAATTGGGAATCAATGATAGATTTTTAAGATTAATATCCAAAGTTGCATTTGAATATAATTGCCAACTAGAAACGTCTAGTCCAAATTGGGAAGTTAAATCACCTACCTTAAAGTTAATATCTTCCCAAATTA
>CM067168.1:102042492-102049992 GCA_034093135.1 Erigeron breviscapus
TAATTTTATATGATTTTGGAGATCGATTCTAGGTTTTGTGGCTTCATAACTAATCTTGTATTTGTAATTGTTTTTGTTCTTCACCTAATTAGGATTTGCTTCTTGGTTTTTGGTTTGATAATGGGTGTTTGATTTTTTTGGATTATGTGGTTCTTGATTTTGGGTTTGAAAATAGGTGCTTGATTTTGTTGATGGATCTGAAAAAGAAGAGGAGGAAGAGAAGTGAATGTTTTAGGAGTAAAAGTACGAAAAAAAAATAAAATTGCAGTTTTAGTCCCTGTCGTGGTACCCAGCTTGCAGGTTTCGTCCCTACCTTAATTACACTTTTGGTCCATTGGTAATGAAAAGACCATTATACCCATCATGTGCAGGTCACGTGATGGGTATTTTAACGTCTGTTAATGCTTTGGACTAAAAGTGTTGACGGAGCAAAGTTTTTTGGACTAAAACTGTAATTTTTGAAAGGTAGGGACGAAACCTGCAAGCTGGGTACCACGACAGGGACGATTTCTGTAATTAACTCTAATATTAATTACTCCTATAAGATAGGTCAATAAGAGGGATGGGGTATCAGGGGGAAAAAAAAGACAAATGAAATTTTCTTATGTAATTTCCTAAGGCTATATCCAATGGGGGTGTCTTTGGGTGCCCTTGAATATCCTTTGCCGTTGAAGTTTGTTCAAAACTAAAGATTTTTTGAAGGATGCCCTTACCTAAGGGCATGTCCTTACTTGTCCTTACCTAATATATTTTTGTAAAAGGATATGTAAGGATGTTTATATGGTTGAAGATAAAGTTATAGGATTTGAAGGATTTATAAAGATGTGTAAGGATTTGTAAGGATATGATGTGGCAGCTCAAGGACGCCTAATGGCGTCTTTAACATTAGAGATAGCCTAAGGATAACAAGTTCATTTGACTCGAATGTATACGATTTAGCTAGAATATCCCAATAACTAGTTCTAACTCTTCTTGACAACCCCTTAAAGATATAATTTGAAAAGATCCAAATCTCAAAAACCTCTTGAAAACATAGAATCAACCGCATTTTAAAAAAGTTTTGGTTAAAAAAAAGCATGAAGTTACATCAAGTCATGAACCTCAAGTTTTTCTCGAACAAAAAAATCAACCTCAAGTTAGTAGGCCGATAATTTGTGGTGAATAGATAAATGAATCCTCTTGCATATAACTAAAAACTCTATACAATATATGAACAAAGATAATACACGTCACACACTCACATACACAAACACACACCCATATCGGATCCTTAAAATACCCACCATTTCCAACCCAATAAAACCCCCAAATCCACAAACCCCCCCTTTCATTTCCCCTTCGAGAAATAAAAAATCACACACTCTTTCATCCTCACTCACCCTATCCATTCTTCTCCCCCCACCCAAAATCCTATCCTTTCACCACCATCCAAATGGCTTCCATCTCCGCCGCAGCCACCGCGGCAACCACCTTCAATTACACAACCGCCGCATCCTCCACACAAACCCCACCAAAACCCTCTTCCAGTTTCTTCTTATCTTCTTCCTTCATCTCTAAATCCTCCACTACTCTTTTCCTCAAAACCCCACCACAACACGCCGCCGTTTCACACCGCCGACACTCCTTTACTGTCCGGGCGGCGCGTGGGAAATACGAAAGAACCAAACCCCATGTCAATATCGGAACCATCGGTCACGTTGACCACGGCAAAACCACCCTCACTGCTGCTTTGACCATGGCCTTAGCTTCCACCGGCAGCGGCGTCGGTAAAAAATACGACGAAATCGACGCCGCGCCGGAAGAACGTGCCAGAGGTATCACCATCAACACCGCTACCGTCGAATACGAAACGGAAAACCGTCATTACGCTCACGTTGACTGCCCCGGTCACGCTGATTATGTGAAAAACATGATTACCGGTGCTGCACAAATGGACGGCGCAATTTTGGTTGTTTCCGGCGCCGACGGACCAATGCCGCAGACAAAAGAACATGTTTTACTTGCAAAACAAGTAGGTGTTCCTAATATGGTTGTTTTTTTAAATAAACAAGATCAAGTTGATGATGAGGAATTACTTGAATTAGTTGAATTAGAAGTTAGGGAGCTTTTGTCATCTTATGAATTCCCCGGTGATGATATCCCGATTATTTCGGGTTCTGCTTTGTTAGCTTTAGAGGCTTTAACTGAAAACCCGAAAATTGTTAAAGGTGAGAATAAATGGGTTGATAAAATCTATGAACTTATGGCTGCTGTTGATGATTATATCCCTATTCCACAAAGACAGACTGAATTGCCATTTTTATGTGCTATTGAAGATGTGTTTTCGATTACAGGTCGTGGGACTGTTGCCACGGGTCGGGTCGAAAGAGGGACGGTTAGGATAGGTGAGACAGTTGAGATTGTTGGGTTGAAAGATACTAGGACTACTACTGTGACTGGTGTTGAAATGTTTCAAAAGCTGTTAGACGAAGCGTTGGCTGGTGATAATGTTGGGTTGTTGTTGAGAGGTATTCAGAAGGCTGATATTCAACGTGGGATGGTTTTGGCTAAGCCAGGGACGATTACGCCTCATACAAAGTTTGAGGCTTTGGTTTATGTGTTGAAGAAGGAAGAAGGTGGCAGGCATTCGCCGTTTTTTGCAGGGTATAGGCCGCAGTTTTATATGAGGACTACTGATGTTACAGGGAAGGTTACATCGATTATGAATGATAAAGATGAAGAATCCAAGATGGTTATGCCAGGTGATCGTGTGAAGATGGTTGTTGAGCTTATTATGCCTATTGCTTGTGAGCAAGGAATGAGGTTTGCTATCAGAGAAGGTGGAAAGACCGTCGGTGCTGGTGTTATCCAGTCCATTATCGCCTGATTTCTTTATCTATCTCAAGTTTGTTGTCACTTTTGAGTTTGGAGATTTATATTCATAACTGTATGCACTTAATTTTGCATTTTTATGATATCACATATGCTTGTTGCAACTACATTACTTGGATTTCTTATATTCTAGTATCTTAGTTTAATCTTATCATTGCAAATATGATCTTGGTTGATGTTTAGCCCTATACAATTTCCATCTTTATTCGCTGTTGTCACTTTAATTGAGTTGGTTTTGCAATGTAACAATTTGGTCTTGGTTTCTGCTTCTTGCTTTATATATCTTTGAATGGCAAGATGCATACATATGAGGTGCATACTAGATTTAAGTGATGAAGGTTTTGATTAACTTCAGTTGCATAGGTTACAGATACATAATTTGGTAAATTAAGATAACACTAATTAATTTAAACCATCAACGTATGATGATCAACCCAACTGTAGAAAAGCTTAAACTGATACACGTGCTAACTTCCTTTACTAATATGGTTTTGCTTTCTGAGACCTTTTTACTTCAGAAAATGGTGGAAAAAATTAGTTGTTGAACGAATGCTGCTCGATGCCTCTTTTCTTCATGATCCTTCACTTCTACTTCCTCCGTTGTGCTGCACAGTTAACATATGGTTCAGTAGCGGATATTAAACACATTATTGTTTGATTTTGAGTTTTGATCTTGTGTTGTATCTGCTGACAATTTTTTTTAAAAAAAATTCTACTACAAGAAAGAACATATACCTCTTGACATCAGAAGTTTCACTTGATACTTGATTTTCTTGAAGCTCTGACAGTGGAACATTGTAAAGAAATGCCGATAATGGGTCAGATGCGGTTTCTTGCATGTTTCCCCTGTCAGCTATTTCTCGCATGAGACACGCACCGTTGCTCCACATACCGGATTTCTGGGATTTTCTCCTCTGCCACCAAGCAACAAACAGGTTAAAGGCTAGAGGTGGAAAGTTGGGCAGGGCTGGTTAATTGGGTGACTAGTCAAATTGGTTTGGGTAACTAGTCAGTCAAAATGGGTCAGGTTAACCTGTTATACAAGTCTTGAATCACTACATAGATGAATGAAGTACAAAATGAAGCACTACATCCTTGAATAAAATAAGTTGGAAGGTTGTATGCATTACAACCGGCTTTTCTTACTTTTAACCTGTCTCACTCGTTCATGTTTTAGCTAAATTTGGTGACTCGACCCTTTTTAAACAAAACACAACCCAAATGAGCCAAACCAACTCATTCGTAGGTATATCGACTAACAATGCATGTAAAGATGTGTATGAGTACCTTTATCGAATGGACATGGTGAGATGTGAAATGAGGAAGTGCATCTTTGCCCAAATTTGCAGCACATATCGGACAGACCTAAACGAAAGTTTTCATTTTAGGTAAACAAGTAATCACAGAAATCAAGATGTTTCATAACATCTAAGCTCTTGCTAGTCCCATTCAATATAGAATGAGACCCACAAGTTGAATACATCCCATAAAAGTGATCTATGAATACCGCGTTTTTGAGGTCGAAACAGTGTTCTTCTTGCAAATGACAACAAAGCACAGGGATTTCGATTTCAACATAACAAAAAGGGCACGGAAACCAGGCTCTAACATCATCATCTCCATCCATTCCCAAATGATTATCTACATCAAAAATGATTGAATTATTTTGGATAGAAATAAAATGAGCCCAACTTTCATTATCTGTCAAGAACTACAAAGAAATACAGTTTAAGGGTCAATAAGTAGCAATTTAACAATTTGACAAAGAATTTTAGAACCAATTTCCATCATTTCTTAAGAACCACAGAACAACATGGAACCTTAACATATATCTATAAGAAAAAATGAACCCGACTCCATTGTTAACCTCAACAGGAAAAACTCATCCATTTACCGGTTTCATCTCCATTATCTGTCAAGAACTAGTGAAGCACAAGAAACTATGGTTTGACTTCAAAAAGTCAAACAAACTATTCTTTACCTCAATAAAAAGTCTTTTTTAAAGAACTTCATCAGTTCATCTACAATTTTAAACATCAAAATATGCTGACTCTGACTCTTGTGTTTTTGAACCATTAACATTGATGATCAGATCAGCCAGACTACACACACTAACACACAGTTAAGAAAATCTTGAATATATTCAAAACAGTACTATCTTCAAAAAGATTGGATATTTCTTCATAAAGATCAAAATTTAGACAAACATAACCAAAATAAAAGCAAAAAATAAGGCTTTAGAGAGGCACCAGAGTTGTTATGACGGCCAGATTGCAAAGTGTGAACTTGGTGGTGTTTAGCTGAGTGAGTTCTTGAACCCCAAAAATCCATTTCCATTTTATATATCTATTTTTAGCAAGAACTTTCCCGGAAGGAAAAAAAAATAATTTATGTCTTTAACAAGAAAATCAAGAAACAGTAAACCCCACAAACAAAAAAAGGCTATGGAGTTTGATTAATAAAGAAAAATTGAAACTTTAAGTTCTGGGTATTAATAAAGATTGAATCTTTGAGGTGGGAGTGTAGCTTGACGACTAGTCAAGTGTGTGTTTTATGTGTGAGAAGTGAAGTGAAGCAAAGCAAAGGGGGAGGTAGAGTCCAAAACTCCAAAAGGGATTTTAATGCTCGTACGTTCTAAGTTTACACATACTGTTTATTGCTTCCAAAAATTGGTAAGGGTATCTTCTAAATTCACTATGTGGGCCTCGGGGTGAGTTTTTCCAAGGTCTCGGGTTCGAGTCTTGAGTTTCTCATCTCAAGATATTTTTCATGAAGAAGGGGTTGAAGGTCCATCAAATCGCTGTTTAAAATTGCCTGCAACACGTCTGAATCGAAACTAACTTTAAAAAAAAAAAAAAAAAAAAGTATTAACCGGGTCCGGACGATTTTTTTGTTTTTCTCTTCAGAATTTTATATAATTTCCAAACTTTTTTTTATTTATTTTAGAACGACATGTTAGTTTGTTAATGCTCGAACCCTAGCAATAACATCTAAGTGGGCAGTATGCTATCAGTTGGAACCGAAGGCAAGTTTTCACATTTTTGCATTATTTGTTGTCATCTATGAACTTACATATAATCAATTTATAAATTTTGATCGATCAGAAAACGCAAAGCATAGACTTTGTCAACTTTCGGTCATTTATTTTTGTTTAGATGCTTTTGAATCACATAACATAAAGTTGGCCAACATGTATATTAGTAACCTCAAATTGATTGACTAGATGTTGTATTACATTGAACTATTAAAGGTGTAGTATAGTACCTGTAACACCTCGAGCTAGGGCTCGAGATATCACAGAAATTATATAGCACAAGGTGGAATTAATGTAGAACATGAACTAAATGCATATAAAGGATCCGGTGGATCCATAAATTAGTTAATTCAAGTACAAAATGCATAAGGAGCAAGTAACCATCAAAGTTTACAAAATAATCATCAAAAGATGGCTATCGATCCTAAGCATAATGCAAAAGTAGGCAAATGAATCCTTGATCCATGTAAGTCCAATGCCCGGGTTCAAAAGCAAGCAACCAATCATACTTCACGCCCTGGATTAACCTGATTACCTAAAAAGTGTACTAAACAAGTCAACACGATGTTGGTGAGTTCGTAGTAATGGTTCACAAGGAACCATCGTCAAATAATCACAATAAGTGTAAGTAAAGGCAAATCATAACTTACAAGTGGCTTTTAAGTATCACAATATCAAACACATCAAGATTACACGTCATAAAGTAAAAGCGTGTAATAAATAAGCACAAGTGATGTAAATAACATGATATGTGCCGTATGCAAGTCAATGTCATAATGCAAATCATAAGTGTGACCATTAAGTCATCAATGCAACGATACTCACATGTCATCCCAATGAACAATGTGACATCTCAAAAACATCGGTGTATATATGTCTATATACCCGGGGTCCATGTCCGTCTTACAATACAACTCAAGTGTATACATCTATACACTTGGAAGACCATGTCCATCTCACATGTATCCATATCAATACGTATGCGTGTTTGTCTCAATCACAAGTCCATCAATCATCAAACCATCAAACCAACCAAAACAAAACGTACATACACTTAGGAGGATTATACTTTCAACGAGTCCTAGATGCTTATATATAGGGTCACCCGCAACCTTCCCACCACATCTAAAACCATTTGAAGGCATAACCGACTTTCATGTATGCACTACTATCCTAATTAACACAATAACTATCACAATCATGTACGAAATCAGCCAAACGTATCAATCAATCCATCAATCATTTAAATCAAACAATCAATCAAGTAATCACATAAAAGTACACTTTCCAGCCCGAATCTCAAACGAGTAGGGAGCTACGGAACTCACCTTGATCGGCAAAAGGAGTTAATATCGAGGTAAAATAAGGTTATAATCGTTCGACGTTCACCACGTGTCCACAACCTATCATTATGTACAACATATATATTTATTAATATATATATATATTATATATATTATATCATATATATATGTATATATATATTATGTACAACATATATATTATACGTCATTAACTTGCGTCATAACCCTAATTAGGGTTTACAATGTAGTTTCCAATTTCACGTGATCCCGAGACTCGCTTACATTGTTAAA
>CM067168.1:102054992-102192304 GCA_034093135.1 Erigeron breviscapus
GACCTCGAAATCTAGACCGTATCGAGTAATTTAAAAATATATACTTATACTCATATAGTATAGACCACTTATACTTATAGTATAGCATAACCGATTCGTCTAGACAAAGGTAAGTCTGATTAAAACACTATACAAAATTCAAATTCACTTTATCTTCCATATTTGACCGTTAGAAACGGCTCCTTTTTAGACTATATAATAATACTTTAGCATACTTTCCTCCATGCCATATCAACTTAACATTTTCCTTTCTTCAGAATCTAACCAAAACCCGAATCCTAATATCAAAAATGTTGAATCCTTTCCTAATCGTAATCTACATTATTATCATAGTGTGGTTAATTACTGTGGCTCAACTTCCATTGGATGAGGCTATTCAGTGGTTAGTCGCGTTCGTTCTTGGCGTGGTTCCCTTACTGTTTGTCACCACCTGGGTTTCTTTGTATGGTTTTTAAATATGTTGTATCCCTAATTGTTGTATTTCCGCTTAAATAATGTAACAAGTTTCACTTGTATTGTACGAATAATGAAATACAACTTTCTTCGATCTCTTTTGGGGATTGTTGTCGATTAGGGAAATTCCCCAGTTAAAAGAATTTTCCCATATTTGTCTTGATAGATTTTTATCAATACGATTTTTATACCAAGTTCATTTGTGTATTTTAATCGTTGATCACCTCATCATAATTTTAGCCTTTCAAATAATTCTGATTTTCAACTTTGAAATTCTTTTACCAAGACACTACTGTTATCCAGTTGGAAAAGTCGACATATTTTTGTTGATAACATTTGTCTCATTTTCTTAAATTCAATCATTAAAGGTGATCCACGGGTCAAAGAAACAAATATTACCTAGATCATTCCTGAAACAATAGTTTGGATCAAAAATTCATCTAGGGTTCAAAAAGATGAATTAGCAATTGATATGGTTCTCAAAAAAGAAGCAGTGAAGAAAAATAGTGATGTGTGGAAGACGGTCTATTCATTAAGCTATTAATTAAGTTGAGGATTTTTTCAACATAGTATACGTTTTTGAGTAAACTGTTCAGCTCTTTTCAACCTTGGTTAAAGGGATGATAAAGTTTAGAAATTTTATCTTTAGAAAAAAAATAATTCAGTAATTACTAATTACTGTAACAATGATTAAAATTACTGTAGTTTATGCACACCTGTCCGTTCTTCCAGGTCACATTTCCCTTTTCATCCTCTATAATAGAAACGCGTTTTCTTAAGGAAGAATGCACACTAAATCTTCTTTCTCTATCTCTTTATTTACTTAGTTCTTCATCTGCTAATTTGTTTTTAGCTATTCCGTTCACAGCCAGTTTGTATTCTAACAGATCTCCGACTTTCTCTTTGGTAAGCTACATTTTTGTGCTCTTTCTTTCTCATCTTGGATAATATACTATCTATTTATATGTTTATATAAAACTTTTATCTTTTAATTCATGTTGGCTTAACAATATTGTTCCCCCGATTTATCATAAGATAATGAAAAATTTTCGGTGCCTCTTCGAGCGATCCAAAAGGCAAAAGGCCAATGACTCAAGAGGATCTTGAAGATCTTGAAACAAATAGGGTCAAAAGGATTAAGCAGGAGGCCGTGATGTTAGGTATTTCCTTTGAAGATTACAAGGCGATGGTAGACGAAGATGTCCACCTTTTTGAGAAACAAACTTCTGAAGATGAAAAACTAGCAAGAATTTTATCTCAATTTTTAACAGAGGAGGAATCTATCCTTGTAAATCGTCAAATAAAAGAAGATGAAAAGTTTGCAAGAGCCCTAGTTCAACAAGAAGAAGATAATCTCTCTCAAAGAGAGAAGTCCATTTTCGCCATGTCATCTGAAGAAGAAGAAGAAAATCCCAATATTCCACCTCTTAAGAGAAGAAAAAGAGATGTTGCTGGGGGAAGTAACATGTCAGGGTCGAGCTCTGACAGAACTCCTAATTCTTGAAATCAAGAGGGATTTTATAGAAATATTTGGAATCTGTTATAAATTTTTATAAATCAAATCTTAAGTTGTCCAGAATGTGTTTTTAAATCAGAATAATATTGTTGATAATGTTTCTTATGTATTTGTTATGTCAATTGTCTGACCAAAACTTATTGTAGTTAAGAAGAATTCAATATAATCATGGACGCATGGCAAAACCCGATGATTGGTACTAGTGAATGGGGAACATCAATCGATGATTTTTGCCAAAACTGGCTTCTTCAAAATACAGTACCAACATCACAGTTAGAACTCCCAACAGAAAATGTCAGTGCATCGTTCCCAACTTTTGTTGATGCAGTACATCATGGAGTTTCATCTCCAATCCCAATGAACCCTTTATATCAAAACTTCTCTCTCGATACACCAGAAGCAACATTCCAGTTGAAATCAACATTCCAACCGGAACCATCATTCCAGCCAGAATTTTCCGAGGAGGGTAATAGGGCACCAGGCAAACGTCCAATGTCAGACTCGTCCACACTATACCCCAATCCAATTAGTGACACATATTATGGGGTCTCAACCTCGAACAGGGTGAAACCGGTTGATACGATAATGAATCATGGACGCATGGCAAAACCCGATGATTGGTACTAGTGAATGGGGAACATCAATCGATGATTTTTGCCAAAACTGGCTTCTTCAAAATACAGTACCAACATCACAGTTAGAACTCCCAACAGAAAATGTCAGTGCATCGTTCCCAACTTTTGTTGATGCAGTACATCATGGAGTTTCATCTCCAATCCCAATGAACCCTTTATATCAAAACTTCTCTCTCGATACACCAGAAGCAACATTCCAGTTGAAATCAACATTCCAACCGGAACCATCATTCCAGCCAGAATTTTCCGAGGAGGGTAATAGGGCACCAGGCAAACGTCCAATGTCAGACTCGTCCACACTATACCCCAATCCAATTAGTGACACATATTATGGGGTCTCAACCTCGAACAGGGTGAAACCGGTTGATACGATAATGAATCATGGACGCATGGCAAAACCCGATGATTGGTACTAGTGAATGGGGAACATCAATCGATGATTTTTGCCAAAACTGGCTTCTTCAAAATACAGTACCAACATCACAGTTAGAACTCCCAACAGAAAATGTCAGTGCATCGTTCCCAACTTTTGTTGATGCAGTACATCATGGAGTTTCATCTCCAATCCCAATGAACCCTTTATATCAAAACTTCTCTCTCGATACACCAGAAGCAACATTCCAGTTGAAATCAACATTCCAACCGGAACCATCATTCCAGCCAGAATTTTCCGAGGAGGGTAATAGGGCACCAGGCAAACGTCCAATGTCAGACTCGTCCACACTATACCCCAATCCAATTAGTGACACATATTATGGGGTCTCAACCTCGAACAGGGTGAAACCGGTTGATACGATAATGAATCATGGACCAGAGTTTGAGAAGCACGTAGAAGACTCATGGGCTTATATTTGCAAGCTTTATAGTCGTAAGGAAAAGTCCGCAAAAGTATCGTCCTCGAAAGCCCAAAGAAATGTAAGGTCGAAAAGGTCTTACCAGTTTGTGAAACAAAATACTACTTTGGTAGTATTTGGGGAAGAAATGAACATATCAGAGATGCCAACACCGATATGCTCATGCACAGGGATACCTAGGACCTGTCGCGGGTGGAGTACAGAGGGATGGACCTCCACTTGTTGTACTGCTACTCTTTCCATGTATCCGTTGCCAACATATGTCGGGCCAAGTCGTATTGTAAGGTTGCCGGGGAGAAGAATGGGTTGTAGTACATTCTCAAAGGTCATAGAGAAATTATTGTTAGCAGGGTACGATCTCGATTGTCCAATTGACTTGAAAGATCATTGGGTTAATCATGGGACTAACAAGTATGCATTGAATAGATAATCGTGTGATCTTCTTAGATTCAGGAATTTGGCTACTTAAACTATAAAGTAGGATTACATAAACAGTTAGTGCTTTTCGTATGTCTATTTCCCTCTTTTCTTTATTGCGAAATTTATATATAATTTGTTTGTAGTTAACACTTTTATTATTGCTTATATCAAAATAGTCTGATAAAGCCATCCTACTTTATCTTGTTTCATCAAGATCCAGATATCTTATTTGTTGTCGGCCATTTTGAAAAATTATTTTCATTTGACGTCATTGCTTACGTTATATGAGCGAATAGTACCTCTCAGTAAAATCATGTATTCTTATTCTAGGTACAAGGCCAATATAAGGTGAAATCTACGGGATTTGATTCCTGCATATAATCACTTAAGTTCATAATCTTCTACTACTATCATGTTTGCTCTTTTCCAGCCATTTTCTTGAACACATTCATCAAATTACTAACCTAAGCTCCATGTTCGTAAAAAAATGCCTCTTAACACACTAGATCTATTAATATTTCATAATATCTCACTTTACTTAAACATTATAGTCTCCAAAAATCTTAGCTCATTCTATCAGTCAATCGTAACTATAAGTTTGAAGTCTATAGTTCATAATAAATCATTGGTCTACAATTATAGATTATAAGTATCTAAGACCTTAATAAGCATGTATTCTAGATCTTATTCTCATACTGTTATTCCAACAATGACTAATAATTGTAGACAATTATAAGTAATATAGCTTAGACATGGGCCATCCGGTAATGCTTATAATATAAGACATACCATTGGTCAGCCCATCACATTACCAACTCATCCAAAATCCCCTATACCTGTACTACTATTTCAATTAACATAGATTTCAATTCCACACTAATTTTAACAAGTTCCAACTCATATCGCATCAGTCAAGCTCTTGTTCACAATATATCGTTTCAGTTCGAATTTATGACATACTGTTCAAATTCAAGTTCATAACATATCATTCAAGGTTCAAGTTCTCAATACATTATTCATATCATGATATAGCTATCATGCCATCATGTCAAATTCATAATAACTTATCATTATTCGTATAATTTACAATCACGAAACATTCAACACTATATAAATAAAAGGGGTCAAGTCATAACAAGGTGGGTAAAGCATAGTCCGAATTTTAACTTCAACATTCGACACATTAAAAGTGTTTGTATACAGGGTGTACCAGCGGCTAACCCTCCACACCGTTAATATATAGAATGGATGTCCAAAACTCGGTTCCGATATGTTCTCTAAGTGTTGACCGGGTATGTATACAGGGTGTACCAGCGGCTAACCCTCCACACCGTTAATATATAGAATGGATGTCCAAAACTCGGTTCCGATATGTTCTCTAAGTGTTGACCGGGTATGTATACAGGGTGTACCAGCGGCTAACCCTCCACACCGTTAATATATAGAATGGATGTCCAAAACTCGGTTCCGATATGTTCTCTAAGTGTTGACCGGGTATGTATACAGGGTGTACCAGCGGCTAACCCTCCACACCGTTAATATATAGAATGGATGTCCAAAACTCGGTTCCGATATGTTCTCTAAGTGTTGACCGGGTATGTATACAGGGTGTACCAGCGGCTAACCCTCCACACCGTTAATATATAGAATGGATGTCCAAAACTCGGTTCCGATATGTTCTCTAAGTGTTGACCGGGTATGTATACAGGGTGTACCATCGGCTAACCCTCCACACCGTTAATATATAGAATGGATGTCCAAAACTCGGTTCCGATATGTTCTCTAAGTGTTGACCGGGTATGTATACAGGGTGTACCATCGGCTAACCCTCCACACCGTTAATATATAGAATGGATGTCCAAAACTCGGTTCCGATATGTTCTCTAAGTGTTGACCGGGTATGTATACAGGGTGTACCATCGGCTAACCCTCCACACCGTTAATATATAGAATGGATGTCCAAAACTCGGTTCCGATATGTTCTCTAAGTGTTGACCGGGTATGTATACAGGGTGTACCAGCGGCTAACCCTCCACCTAACCAACACTCATTAAACATACCGGGTTAGCTACTATACTTTATCCACGAGGCGCAATCCACGAGATCATTAACTTTATATAACATAGGATAACCATAGATTTGTTGATCAGGCGCCTCTAGGGTTATCGAATGTTATACTCCATTAATGCCATCATTTCATTTTGCTGGGGGACAAATAATAAATGCATCCAAGATTCCACACACATCAACGTTTATCACAATAATTCCACAATTCACGGTGTATCCCGACACTATCATATACGTCCATCAAGTTGTCATATAACAATCAAGTCATCAAATCATAAGTAACCTACGAACTCCGTTTAAACCATTTTTATGCATCATACAGTTCACGTTGCACACAAAAATTCCTATCATGCATGCTAATATGAAATGTGGGTGCAATGGCTATAGACTAGGTCAATCCACCTAATTCTCTACAACCACGGCTCTGATACCATTCTGTAACACCCCAACATGGCGGAATCATGGGGTATCACTTAGAAAAGCACAGCACGACATGGAAATTATGTAGAGTCAAACTATATGAAAACATAGGATTGAAACAATCCTTAAACTTGTACAAACGTATACAATCATCAACATTTATCGAAATACATGTTCAATCAATAATAAAAGGCAATTCAATCGATAGTAGTTGATCCTAAAAGTAACCCATAAAAGGGAAGTAAGGATCATGGATCCAGAAAGTCTAAAGCTAGTCCAATCCTAGCAATTAAGCATGCAATCATCCATTTTGTCTCTGATTAACTTGATTACCTGAAAAGTGTACTAAAGAGCGTCAACATAAAGTTGGTGAGTTCGTAGGGACAAGTAACAGGAAACAAGTATGTATCGGGATAACAACCGTTAACGATAAGCGAGGATTAGAATATCTAATCAAGTCCAAAGAAAACCCTAAAAGGTTTCACATTAGCACAGTTCAATACAATCAACGAACTAATCACATCCAAGGAAAACCTATAAGGTTTCACATTATCACATTCAATACAAGTCAACGTTCAACAACAACGATTCCATATAACGTTCAACAACGTTCCATAACAATCAATAACATTCAACAACGGTGCGGCTTACATAGTTAATAATTAACAATGCGCTAACGGTGCGACTTATATAATGAATAATGCGCTAACGGTGCGACTTATATAATGAATAATGCGCTAACATGTCCACATCAACAATTCAATCATACAATCAATCAAATCAACAATCAACAGTTAAACAAACATGTACACTTTTCAGCCCGAATCTCAATTGAGTAGGGAGGGTTTACGAAACTCACCTGAAACGCCTGTCAGACAGTAGGAGGTATGTAACAGTCTGAAATGTACCCGAATAGTCCAAACGTATTAGTCTCCGGAAAGGAAACTGTATAGAATAACCCATTTTAATAGAGTCAACAGTTTAGTAATAAACTGACGGACAAAGGACTAAAACTGTAAATAGTTTAACGGTTCAGGACTGAAACTGTCAGAAAATCTAACGGTTTAGGACTGAAACTGTCAGAAATCTAACGGTATTTAACGGTCGTCAGAAAATGGACCTGTTTTGTAATGGATTTTATGACGGTCGTTAATGGCAGTTAAGTATATACTTGGTTTGTATAAATCTTATATATATATATATATACACATACATACTTATATATATAATATATATATATATATATATATATATTATACATATATATATATATATATATATACATACTTATATATATATATATACTTACGGTGGTGGTGTTTGGCCGTGATGGTGATGATGAAGAAACCGTGAGGTGATTGTATGACGAAAAGTTGCAGCGAGCAGCAGCAGTAACAAACGAAAAGCAGCAGTGGTTTAGTGATGGTGATGGTAACCAGCAGTATCAGTAAAACAGCGGTGGTTTGGTGGGGAAGATGATGAACAGTAACAATGGAGGTTCGATGATGGTGTAACCACAAAGTAGCAGCGGCAGTTGCTATTCGGAGATTGTTTTGGTTCCTTGGTAACAAACGAACAGCAGCAACAGTAGGATAATAGCAACAGAAATCATGTCGAGCAGTTCGTGGTATAGCTTGGTCGGCTCAACAACAGTAGCAGTAACATGTAGTAGCTACAACATCAGTTCGAGTAATAGCAGCAGTGGCACGATGGTGGTGTTAAAAGGTGATGATCGTGACATAGTTGGTCGGCAATAGCTAGTAATTCTCGAACAGTAACAGTAATGAGCAGCAACAAAAGACGGCAGCAGCTGTAGCAAAACAGCAGCAGAACGGCAGCAGCAGCAACATTAAGGACAGCAGCAGCACTTGATCGAGTAATGGCAGCAGTAACGAGGAGTAGTAGCAGTTGTAACCAAGAGTCGAGCAGCAGCAAAACACGAGCAGTAGTATAGTATTAGCAGCAGCAGCGATAGTTCAAAAGGTGATCGGTTGTAGTGGTGGTCGTGGGAGGTGGTAGTAACAAAACCGAGTAGCAAGAGCAGCGAGGGTGACGAGCAGTAGTCATTAATGGTGGTGTTTTCATCATCTATATCTATATGTATATATATATATATAATCGGTATATATATGTGTGTTATTATGTGTGTGTATGTGTGTGTCGAGATTTAAGCAAAGAAGAATAGGGTGGTTTTGAAGGTTATATAAGAGTGGTGGTGTTGGGTCGTTCATGGTGGGTGATATGGGCCATGAGGTGGGAGCCGAGAGAGATGGAGAAGAAGGAACCCGAGATGGTTCCTATCTATATCTATATTCTATCTTTATATATATATATATATATATATATCTATATTATATATATATATATATATATAATAGAGAGAAAGGGGTTTACAGGAGGACAACGTGGGAGGGCCATGGGCCGAATTAAAGAAAAGAAAAGCAGAAGAATTATTGTCGAAAGAATCATTCTGAATGATTGCTTATTTATGTCGGTATAGAGAGTTAATAATCATTGTTCGCTAAATGTTTAATCCGTGATTTAATCTAAATAATTGTCGTTAGATTGTCAAACTTTAAATGTGATTCTATTAAAGCTTTAGACATAATACCTTATAATTTTTATATCCTTCATTAGTTATCTTTTATCAGATTTATAAAGTAAGATGTATTGTTGATTCATAGTCAAGTAAACAAACAAAAGGAATCACGGGTATTATTTCTTTTCATATAATTGTGTCGGCCTTTGTCTTATTTGTACCATTATTATTTATCCACCGACACTGTCTGAAACTGTTCATTATACTAAAGCTTCTTATATACGTTTCCTCCAAATAATGTCTAATCACTGTAGCCCAATCACAGGACATGGAATCCAACCTCATATTTCATTCGGCTCAATAATATGAACAGAATGTGAACAAAATCATATCGTCAATATAAATTCAAAAAGTTTGTTTTCATTATTTCCAACAATTAGTGGGCCAAAAATGACAATTGTTACAGTTGTGGGTCATGGATCATATCCATGGGTAACCCAACCCAATTAACTAGTTAATGCACAAGTCGTCATGTATCGTTTCACATAATAAATCAAATAAGCGACCCGTCAAGCATATTTCTCATCATAAATTCATGAAATGCACTTAATTATATCATTTATTAAAGTCGTTAGTCAAATTACATATCAAGTCAATCGGGTCAAAATCACGGATGTTACAAATACCCTAGACTTGTTAACAAATTCTTCTACTACCCTAAACTCACTAACTAATCTTTTAAAAATATTATATCATTTATTAATCTAATTTAAGGTGTTAAAATATACATTGATTTAAAAAATATATTATTAAGTTTAAATTTGTAATTTTAAAAATAATTGCGTTAAAAATGTTAAAACTATTTAACAAAAAATATAATCTTATAAATAAATTATAGAAAAAGGAAAATATGGTTAAATATAAAACTAACTATTGATATAATTGTTTTACAGACTCTATTTTGATTTCTTATAATTTGACGGATGGAGGGAATATAAAACTTTTAACAATCCAATTGAGAAATATAAGCTCTTTGTAAAAGGTGTAAAAGGCTGAAATAAAGAACTCTATCAAATACAGTGGAACCTCTATAAATTGATACTCGATAAATTAATAACCTCGATAAAACTAATAATTTGTCTGGTCCCAACTTGGGACCAGTACAAAATTGGACCCCAATCAATAAAATAATAAGATAATAACTTTTTTGAAATCTCAGTGTATTTATATTGGTCCCAACGAAACTATAAATTAATAATTATTAGGATTTTCCAAATTTTAAGATTGCTTAGTAAAAAGCCACTTATTTTTTTTGTTGAACTTCAAATCTATATTGAGCTTATCTTTAAATATTTCTCATTGTACTCAAGAGTTGCGGCATTGTTTTTTTGTATTGCTACAAAAAGTTGTGAAGAGTTGTTGTCGTTTACAATGTTTCTTTTCGTCATTAACCAGATTTTGAATGATTTCGCCATAATTTCTTTAATGTTTTGAATCTCATAACATTCATTATTTACATTAGGATAAATAAGCAAGTGATTTATATCCATTTTGTGTTGATAATGCATACTCGTAATCAAGTTCTCAAACTCACGAATGTCTTCTCCACAACTTACATCGTAAAACCTCTTTAAATTATTAAAATATTAATTTATCGATATAATAATATCTCGTTAAATTGATAAAATATCTCGGTCCCGACATTATTAATTTATAGAGGTTTTACTGTATATATATAAAAAAAATTTAGATAAATATCTAACTCCATTTTCTCATGGAAATATCAATGTAGTTTTTGTAAATCAGAAAGTAGTATTTATTTGATGACACAATATGGGAGTATTACTCCATTTTCTCATGGAAATATCAAAGTATGTATTTCTGTAGAAAATGAGAATAAACAAGGAAAGTTTTCCTGACACAGAAAAGCCATTCTGATAATCTTATGACACGCGGCATATAGAGAGTGGGTGAGTTTGGTGTCATTTAAGCTTTATCGGTTCTGCATTGTCACTCATAATTGTACATCTCCCTGTCCAGTCAGATTTTCACAACCATCAAAAATCACCCCCTCAAACTTTTCCTTTTCTCCACCTTTCCTTCTCCTCTTTTTTCCCCATTTCTTTTTCATTGTTGAAGAAATACTAAATTTATTATATTCCTTAGTTTATTGGAGTATATTGAAATAAAGAATTGATAAAGTAAGAAAACGTATGACATATATTAAAGGGATAATGACACCGGAGTGTAATCAACTATGACCAAAAGGTTATGTAATGTAACCAACTACTCGACTAGCTATGTAGTGTAACCACCTTTGTTTTTTGGGTTATGTCATGTAAGTTACCGGCTACTTCAAGTTTCCATCCGGTTAAGCCAAAAATAAAGTTAGGGATAATGGCACCGGAGTGTAACCAACTATGACCAAAAGGTTATGTAATGTAGTGAACTACTCGACTAGCTATGTAGTGTAACCACCTTTGTAATTCCACTAACAAAAATAAAGTTATAAAATTATTCATTTCTTTTGCTTCTTTTATCTTCTTCATTTCATCACACGGACTATGCAAAACAACCCAAAATGAGAATCTAAACCCAAATATGTTAGCCCACCCGATTCATCATATCATCATCAATCAATATATCTTCTTCTATCTATCACTATATATCTATATCTATATCTATATAAATTTCTCCTTCGCCGTCGTAGACAAATGGTTTCACCACGCCGATTCATTCTATAATATTAATCACCACACTATACCAGGATCAGATACCTCAATGGGTTTTGCTTTATTGGATTCCACAACTATATATTGTCAAAGATCCGAATGACAATGGCTCAACGAAGGATGCAAAAGCTCAAAAAAAGTCCGATCATGTCGCCGGAATCTGGTGATGTTCTTCATTGTTGGCGGAATCTGATGTTGTTCTTCACTATCGACGGAATCTGGTGTTGTTCTTCACTGTTGCCATTCACCATCTACTCGATAAATATCCATCTATTAATCTAGCCATTTACACACAAATTTGATTTCTCAATAAAACCTCACAAATCTTCAAACTCAAACTGATAGAAAAGAGAGGTCGTTTGTTGCCGGAATCTTCAAAATCACAACCGCCGCCACCATGATC
The DNA here is from genome assembly GCA_034093135.1 of Erigeron breviscapus. Taxonomy (NCBI): domain Eukaryota; kingdom Viridiplantae; phylum Streptophyta; class Magnoliopsida; order Asterales; family Asteraceae; genus Erigeron; species Erigeron breviscapus. The sequence continues at coordinate 102,067,032 of CM067168.1, forward strand.
AATGTGGTGTATTTGATAGAGAGAAGAGGTGTGTGTGTATATATATATATATATATATATATATATATATATATATATATGTATATGGACTTCTAATAAATTCTATATATATATATATATATATATATATATATATATATATATATATATATATATATATATATATATATATATATATATATATATATATATATATATATATATATATATATATATATATATATATATATAAAAAAAAATTTAGATAAATATCTATATATATATATATATATATATATATATATATATATATATATATATATATATATATATATATATATATATATATATATATATATATATATATATATATATATATATATATATATATATATATATATATATATATATATATATATATATATATATATATATATATATATATATATATATATATATATATATATATATATATATATATATATATATATATATATATATATATATATATATATATATATATATATATATATATATATATATATATATATATATATATATATATATATATATATATATATATATATATATATATATATATATATATATATATATATATATATATATATATATATATATATATATATATATATATATATATATATATATATATATATATATATATATATATATATATATATATATATATATATATATATATATATATATATATATATATATATATATATATATATATATATATATATATATATATATATATATATATATATATATATATATATATATATATATATATATATATATATATATATATATATATATATATATATATATATATATATATATATATATATATATATATATATATATATATATATATATATATATATATATATATATATATATATATATATATATATATATATATATATATATATATATATATATATATATATATATATATATATATATATATATATATATATATATATATATATATATATATATATATATATATATATATATATATATATATATATATATATATATATATATATATATATATATATATATATATATATATATATATATATATATATATATATATATATATATATATATATATATATATATATATATATATATATATATATATATATATATATATATATATATATATATATATATATATATATATATATATATATATATATATATATATATATATATATATATATATATATATATATATATATATATATATATATATATATATATATATATATATATATATATATATATATATATATATATATATATATATATATATATAGTGGGGTTTAACAGAAAGTTGTATAGATTATGTGGCATTCCATATATAACTCATGCATTATATCAAACTGACATGACAAATAAATTTATAAATCATTCCATGGTCATGGATCCATTTACTGATTTACATACCTTAATTTTTATATAGATTTCAATTTCTACTAGGCTAAAATTAAACTAAGACTAAATCAATAAATTCTCTAAACTTTTATGGATTACAAGAAATAAAAAGTAGTGGAGTGTAGATGTGACACTCCATGCAACCCAAGAAAGTGTGATGCTCTTATACAAATTTTTAGATGAATACACAACTTTGCAACTTATTGCAGAGTTACAAGTGTTTCCCAAAGAAAAATGCTTTAGTTACTGAAGTTGGGTTAATATTTGTTGTTTTGTTTAATAGAAAATTTAAACTCATCTAATTACAGTATTAAAAATTAAATTTAGAAAGTCTCAATGACTCGATCCATATCATATACGAGTATGATGCATGGGAAATGATCCTCCTAAAAATTAGCCTAATAATCCTTTTAACAATCTTAAAACATGACAAGTGCACTTATTATCTCTCCTAATTTCATCCTTTGATATTGCTAAGTGTCATGATCTAATAGTTAGAAAGATTATTAGGCTAATCTTTCCATGATGCATAATATGGTAAAAGTGATAAGCGACCTGCCACTCTTAAAAGTGATCCTACCTAGATGAACACATTGTAATGATCAAGGAAATGATTGTAATGGGTCATGGGTAAAGTTCGATTTTGACTTATATATAAGTCAAAACAATTTACCATCAAGAAAATTCAATCTATCTGTATATACTTAGTATAAGACTATAAAAATGGCCTTTGACATAACCATGAAAAATTAATTAATTTTCAAGATGGTTATTAAGGTTAGCAATGATCGACTTTATCTCGTATATATACCATCAAGCTAGTCAACGAAATGTGTTTTTACCTAACACAAAGTGTATTAAATTCTTTTTCTCTTGGCGAACATTTAGGTCAGATGTATTGAACATTTAAAGCTGTCCTTCAGAGCTCAGATAGTCTCACTACAGTAGTTTAGTTAAAGGACATTTTACAATGTTATTAGAGCTCATTCAAAGGTTTACTTACACAAAGGGTGACGCCTAGTAGCCTACTCATGCATTACACCACCACACATTCAACTCCTTTAAGCATAGATTGGTTGTGTATGGACATATAGTGATGTACATATCACGACTCTTACACAAATGTCAAACCTATAACAAGATGTCAACACTCGACATGAACCAAAACCTGACATGAAAGTGTGAAACCAACACAAACATAAAATGGGTTGGGCTGTGTAATCCTGGCCCATCAATCCGATAACTTTTCAAGTGGTTAGCGATTTGATTAATTTAGTCAACCTTGCAACCCGAAAGTAATTTAAATACATACAAAACTAATCTAAAATAAACCCACTTGGCCCAAAACAAATCTATTTGACCCATTAACATGAACCCATTTGACCAAGAACCAACCCAGGTAATCTAAACCCACTTGCACTGTTTGAGATGAAATCAGCATGTCAACCCGTCAAACCTGTTTGACCCAACTCTTAAATGTGTTACCCAGGCCGTGCCTGCGTTAACAGATCATGGGTTAGGGTTTCCTTTTCTGACCCTGTTATGTATCACGCCAGGACATAATTACCAAGGCTACCTAATACCTATACCTAGACATGGGCAAAAAAACCGATCGAGAAAAACCGAAATCGGAACCGAAAACAAATCGGTCTTGAGGAACCGATTCCGGTTCTTGAAGAACCGCCAGTTTGGAACGGGTTCCAATTTTCGGTCCCAAAAATCGGTTCGGTTCTGGTTGTTGGACAAAAAACCCGAAAAAAACTGGTCAAAAGTTGACCAAAATCGGTTCCGAAACGGTTCTGGTTCTTGGTCAAAACCGATTCCACATTCGTTGACCAGAACTGGTTCCGGTCCGGCCAAGAACTAATTTTTGGCCAAGTCTACCTATACCATCAAAACAAACACCAACAATCACTTCCGTATAAAGAGGTAAAATAGGAGACCGATAATCAAGATAGTAGCTATGGAGGAAGTAAATTAAATAAGTGGAATGAAATAAGCAATTCAAAAGCTGTATTAAATTATACAAACCAAATTACAAACCAAATGAAATAAGCAAACCAAAAGCTGTAGTAAATTAATAGTTTTGGGAAAGCTCTATTATATCGGCTAGTTTCTTACTAGCAATTTATGTTTTATTTATATATATATTTAATGTCGTTCAAAAAAAAAAAAGTTGGGAAAGGATCCCCTCAAGTTGTTTTTAACTTGAGGGGTCAAGTTAAGAACATCTCAACCCTTGGATTAAATCCAAGGGTCAAGATTCAAATATCATCTTTGAATCTTGACCTTTGGATTTAATCCAAGGGTTGAGATCTCCCTAGTCATGTTAGGGAACTTGAGGGAATCCCCTCCCGTTTTGATAATACAATAAAAAGGTTTGGTGGGTCAACCATACAGTAGGCCATCCTACTTGTAATTAGATAATGAAATAATGTGGCAAGAATGATGTTCATATGATTTTTTAAAAATTTTGTTTTAGAAAACGATGATGATATGATGTTAATATCATATTGGTGTGATTGATAGATAAGAATATAAAAAAAAGAAAGATTGGCGAGACGAATCTGAAATATGTTGCAGGTATACTATAGTTAAAGCTGTGTCCAATACAGGCATTTTCTATATTCACAAGCTCCCCATTGACAGTGGCGGATCATTAAGTTTTTAGTAGGGGTGGAGAGCCACTGCCCATAGATGTAACAAGCTGTTTGTAAACAAGGAGGCTAATTGCTCACTTTCCACACAAGAAATTGCTTGTATGAGTATCCACTCACCTGGATGGCTGGATTGAGGTCTAGAGTAACCGATAGCACCTAGTCAGGTATCTCAGATCGTTCCCGATTGATAGTTTTGATCATTGTCAGCAAGAACTTAGTGGGGTCGCGACACTGAACATGGGCAAGTGCTGCGTGAGCCAAGAATGGGAGTTTCCTCAAAGACCTTCCGCTCAATCCCTGGATGAGATACATGAAACAAAAATAAAATAAAGGTAGAAAGAAAATGAATCAAATGGGTCGAAAGTCATCCAAACCTTATTTTTAATGCACATAACATCTTATATCATATTTTTCAAAAAAGTAGATTATTATTGACACGTAAACATAAAAAATATAAACCATTAAATTAACAAATGGTGTATTGGGTCATCCCAATCCTCCTGACTGGTTGCAAACCCATTAATAAAACTTTCCATTTTGACCCGTTACCTAACCTGTCTAGATTTGCTATCTCAAAAACTTAACACCATTTTGTTTCAAGACATCAGATATCAATTATGCGATCAGTAGATGGGTTCTCACCTCACATGCTTCGGCAGCATCAAGCAAATGCTTGTAAAAGTTCAAGTGAAATTGAGAATCTTCTGCTGTAGCTGAAGCCAAATTGTCTTTCAAAGAAGCAAAACTCGGAAGAATCAAGTGATCGTCATCCTAAAATAGACCAGCATGTTCTTTGATCATTCAGCAAAAATGGAATTTTTTGGTCAGGTCATTGATTACGTGGAGATGATTTTGAGATACCTGAGAACTGGACAAGATTCCAGTTCGTAAAAGCTCCTGCAAGCAGGATCTTAGTATTTCATAACGTGCTTGTAGAGTAGGAGGACCCACATATGCTTTTATATCAGCTCGATCAACAAATGCAATATCTACAAAACCCAAAATTGGTGGTAAGATTTTCACTTCATCCTGGAAGAAGAGTCCACTTGGAAATCTAGTGAGAACTCAAAGATGCATTATTACTTTTTCATATGATCCTATATATTTTCGACAATTATATAAATTAAGCCTGACAAGAAGTTCATGACATCCCATTTGTGCTCCATGTTTCTGGTCCATTAGATTTTTTTAATGCATACTGTTTAAGTGATTTCTCGTATAACTGAAAGCTGCCACAATATAAATCTCAAATGTTGAGAGGCTTAATTTACTGACAAAATAAAGGTCCACTACACTTGCAATCTTGCATAGTTGCATTACATGTCACAGAGCATTAAAAGTATGAGGCAGCTTATGTCACAAATCTAGAGGGCATTCAGTCGCTAGTAAGTTTATCAAATACTTAAGAAACCCAAGACAATCACCGATAATCACTTTTTTTTTGTTGCAATATTTCCTATTTTTCTTATTACAACTGCTAGTGAATAACTTAAATTTTAGTTTACAGCTTTTACTAGCCTACTAGGTAATCAAATCTCAGTCTACCAGTGTTCATATGATAATCAATAGAGCTATATCCCGTGTTAACACACGGATTGCTTCTACAAATTTTGTTCGGATATTCATGAAAGTCGTCATTCTATAATTTAAATATTTGTCTATGTATAAGTAAGAAATTGTAATTTAATACTTTGTTCGGGTATGTTTTTTTTATCTGGATCGACAACCATTGTACTTCAAAAAACTTCAAAATTTCAGTTAGTTTTATTTTTTTCTCTTATGAGGTTTTTTTAAGGCAATATATTTATAACACATATCATATATATATACAAACATACAAATATTACTAAAACACTAAAAAAAATAAAATAAAATTGATTAGTGGATCATGACATCAACATGACATAAGAAAAGCATTGGTGGCTAGTCTATATTGTTGACACCTCAGCTTTTCTTATGTCATGTTAACTTCTCCTTTAGTATATAGTAGATTGAATCTGCAAGCAACTGGCGGATCATATGCACTTTAAGGGTAACTGTTAAAATTTATATGCTAGAGCAGAGATAGCAACTTTTGCCCATTTACGTATGAATGGGTCGATAACTTGATTCGGATATGTTTCATCTTTGGTGGGTCAAATGGGAAATATAGGGTAAGTTAGCAAATATGGAAACAAGTCAGACACATCAAAAGTGGCCCGAAGTATATTTTTAATGCATAAAACCTCCTAACATTTTATCTAAGATAAATGATATAATTACTGATGCAATCATAAAAGCTATAATATTTCGATTTAATCCAACTTATGAAGAAAGATTAGCTTGTATCCATTTAATCCAACAAGGTTCAGCTATTAACTATTTAATCCAACTCAAAAAAATTTAGACAAATAGAGTGCCAGGTCAACTCACTAAGTACCCATTTACCCAACCCAGAACATTCCTGTAAAACTTACTTACTTTGACCTGTATCAAAACACACCTGACGTGCCCATATCTGCATATCTAGCCCATAGCATGTTAAGTTTGTCTAATGACATGATAGACGGATAAAAGATCGAGGAAGTAAAATAACAAAAGGAATTGTGTATTCCATGTTGTCATTAGTGTCCAAATGGCGAAATTTCAGGATTTGTGACTAGTAAAACCTACCAATAGCAGCTGTTATGTTGGATGTGGTCAGAACAATAACATTTGGTGCTGACTTCAATTTGTCCATCTGGGTAAGTAGAGCATTTACCACCTGATAGCCAAATTCCAAAACAGTAGATCAGTCATCATTTAAGGATCATATTGCCATGTCACTAAATTTTATAGATCTAGTCTTCAAAACACATTGGACAGTTTCTCTAACCATTGTAATCGACAAAGAGCTTTTAGCTAATGCTAATCACATTACTTCAGAAATTCAAACATAAAAAAGATATTTCAGGTGTTTCTGCCATGAGCAGAATCTGTAACGATCTGTTATGTGATTGTCGATTTCTGCAATTAATTGACAGCTACAATTTTGTCTTTTTATTTTACTTTATCAGATTGGTGGTTAGATGATAAGATGACACCCCACTCAAATTACAATGGTTAGAATTGTCATTGACTCGTACAGAACATTTATACCCTTATAGAATCTGAAGGTTCTGAGCCAGATAAAGCAGCTTTTCTTGCTGCAGCTAAGCTTTCAACTTCATCTGCAGAACAGCGAAATATTAGTATTTTTTGTTCATAAGAGTTTCCCCTTAATGATAAATCAATTGACAATTATGCATTTCTCACCGATCAAAACAAATACCAGGTTGTTCTCCTCCTCCACCATTTCCTGAATTTTCTGAAAAAGTTTGGCAACCTGAACCATGTAGACATGTTGGATTTAGATGGTTGGAAGCTGAAAATGAAGAAACTGTTGCAAGATGTACACATCTGGAAATTTTAAGTGTGAAGAAAGAGCACAGATGTAGCAGTTACCAATTTGCCACTTTCAGAAAACCATTTACTGAACAACGAATGTGCATTAACTTCGACCAGCTGAGAATGTGGATATCTGTATTCATTGCAGATAATTAAAAAGTCACATTTACATAGCTGGAACAACTGAACATGATGCAGTAAGTGAGACAGTATCAGATATGCACCTAGAGCTAAAACGTATTGACAGTTTCTGTGCCAGTGCTTTGCATAAAGATGTCTTGCCCGTTCCAGGAGGACCATGTAGAAGAACAATTCTGCAAATGTTATAAAAATGGTATCAGAGTGGATAAAAGATATAGCTAGATTGTGTGGAAAATTTCATGTTTCTGAAGTTTTATCAAGATCTTATATACAAGAACAAGGAATAACCCCACTCAAACTCATAGTGCAGGACTAAAAATCAAACTGCAGAGAAATGATTGATGATAGAGAAACTTATAGGAGAAGCCAGGGAGCATATAAGAAGCAGCTCTTCTAAGATATTACCAATTCTAAAAGAAAACTAACAATGAAATTGGATCGCATTAGACGATCAAACTGAAATGACTCCACACAGGAGAAAAACATACCGGTTCCATGCTACAAGTAAAGGGTCAACACCCTTTTCAGTAAATAGCAAAGCACTTGCTGCATATCTCAGCAAGCGTTGCTTGAGACCGGATTCATAGATTAGGCTGCAATAAATGTGCCATTTCTCGGTAAGTCAAACAATTCTTTAAAAGATATTTTATTAAGACATTAGGTGCCGCACTCTAACCTTTCCCACATGCCATCAAATTCCTTCGCAGGAAGAATCCATTCACTGAAGCTAGAAAGTTGGCTATCCCCGTCCAGATCTTCACACGGTCCCTCTTCGCTAAGCTGAAAAATAACAATATCTACATAATCATGTGTGAACAACAGTTGAAATCATATAACACGTAATAAGTTACAGGCAGTGAGGCACAAACTTCAACAATATACTACCTAATGACATTGAGAGTTATGACAAGGTTAGAATTTTTTGTTCTTAGATAATTAAATTTGTGAAAGGAGCAGTGACTGTAGGGCATTATTTGAAAGTGTGTCTCAATTTAAGATGGTTTACAGTTTATGATACAGTGAATCTCCAAGTAGGTATGTCATGCTAGATTTTCTCTAGTCACATTAACACCTTGTTCCTGTGTGTGGCATTTAAAACAGTGTAGATTGAGGGAGTACAAGCACACTACTATTTTACCTGATAAACATGCACAAGAGGTTTGACTTGCCAAAATAACAAAATATCATGGTTTGCCACCCATTCCTCTGCCAAAAGTACAGATAAACGTAATGAGGAAATTACAATACATTGACAGCGCTTCTACATTAAACGAAAGCACGAAAATAGGTTGTTCACTTTGTGGATATAGAAAATAAAGCCAAAAACTGAAATACGTTTACTTAAAGAACAGTTACAAATAAAAAAACAGAGTTCTCAATGTTTGAATTATATTCAATGACGATAAGTCTAAATACATGGTAAAAAGTATACCTGTGTCACAGATACATATTCTCTGAACATTTTCTACAAGAAAGGTGTCATCAGTAGGCATATCAATTGGACCATCAACATAGCTTAAGTTCCTCTTTTCCAACATTCTGAGCGGAATAAAAAAGAATGCAATAAGTTACCAATTCTGATAGTTCAGATCATTGGGGTGGTATAAGACAAATATTGTTCTTTCCATCCCTCGGAAGAGGCTTTACAATTTAGTTTTCAAAAGTTCCTATGCTATAAATGAACCTTAGGATAACTTCAATGCTACTACATGATAGTAGTTGTACATTATTATTTAACCTGGGACCATATTTAATTAAACAACTCGTGCTTTACTACAAAACAGCTTAATAAGCTCTTCTAAATAAACTACCAGCAATAGCTTCAAAACAATTAAGCTCTTTAGCCACAAGCTATATGATCATATAAGGTGCTTTTTGCAGTTTGATAACTCAAAACGCTACTAGAAAATATAATAAATGTGCCTAAAAAAGTATGCCTAAGAAAGAGACCAAGAAGACAATATTAAAGGTGAGTATTAGAAAAGGGAAAAAAAAAAGTGGAATCCATGTTATACACTGTATGAATTAAGCATGTTTTTAGGCTATAAATTTTGGGCATACATTTAATTAGCCCAAACACAAGTAATGATATAGAAAAATGCTAACTACAGCCCGAGGCGATGTTGTTAACATGAATAATAAAATTTGCGCTTTCGAAATCAAAAGTTCAGCCCCTGAATTTTATGATATAAAGTACAACTATTTAATACACGTTAACGACAGCCCATAATGCTGTCATTTGCAAGACCCAATGATATATATAGGCTTAAAAATGGACCTAATCAATTCAAACTTTGACACGTTTATTGCACTTATTTCTCTCTTAATGTTTACCTTTAATCTTTATCTTTATACATGTTAATTTTGAGGCCTATTTTTAGATCAAAGTTTTAGGCATATCTATCATTCTCCAACAAAAGCTCCTAATCTGATTTTTAATGCACTTTGCTTCTTACTAAAATTAGAGAAATGCAACCAATACACATTAATTAACTCTAATATATATAAATATTTTTACATTTTAAAGAAAAAACTGGATAGTAAATTGAGTGTGTTACCGCATTTTTCAATTTTCAACAAGAATATGAGTTGATTAAATGCACCTTAACATGTGCCCTAAAAGCAACAAGTTGGACAAGCATTGTTAAGTTTAACCTATAGAGATAGATATAGAAATATATAGATAGATAGATAGATATAATGAAAATTAGTTACCTTTCGACGGCTAATTTCACGTCCTCGATTCGAGCCGTGCTAGAAGGCTTCAAGCAAACTTCAACTACAACAAATACAAGCTTCAACTTATTCAAATTTATTCAAATCAACTATAAAATACTGCTACATACTTTTAGGGTTAAATATTACCTGAAACGAGAAATTTATCATCAGCCGGTGCCGGTTCCAGTGCCGGTGCCGGTGTCAGAGACGGTGCCGGAGAAGAATATACAGGGAAGTCAGGGACGACGGTGGCCGGCTGGTGGAGTGAGTCGCCGTTGGTGATGACGATTGGATCGGTGATATCCATGGGAACACTTGTCTCCTCCATAGCTGCCATTGGGAATTGTGAGATGAGCTGTAAAAGAAACCCTAGAATGAATTTGGGCGAGAATTGACTATTTTTATGTTGTTTGAAATGAACGCGGGAACATGAAAGTTTGCAAAAATGACCGGGTAAGGAGAGTCCGTGAACATAACGTTACGGATCCAAAGAGTAAAGTTGGACAAATCATTAAAAATCGGATTAAGATTAAGAGTGAGTAAATATTTTTAAAAATTTGACTTGGATTTTGATCCAAAAAGTGTGTCTGAATTTTTTTAAATAATCTATATCCCACAGCCCACAACAATAGTTGGATTTTATGAGAGCTTTAACCACCCAAATTTTTCTTATCAGTTTTTGAAAATTTTGATGTTAAATCCGTGTTAGGTAAACTTTTTTTTTTTTTTCATTCTATATTCTACATTTCTACTACAAAAATATCATTAAAAACAATACTTTTTCACTTTTTTTTATCAAATATTTTCTTATTTTATAAACAAATTTTTTTATATTGGTCTCATAAAATTTATATACGTAGCATATTTGTTGTAACATTATTTATCTGATTAAATTTTACAACTATATTACTAAAAGATTAGCTTAAAGACTAGAAATTAATTTATAAAAACTACCAAAATACCGGTCGAAATATATACGTCTTGTGATTCTTTGTTTTGAATAAATTCTAATGTTTTTCTAACATTATCTCACAATTATTTCCTACTAGCATGGTCTCTGTGCAATGAGGAGACGGTGGCGGCAATGCAGTGGTGACGGGCGGCGGCGGCGACTGATGGTGATGACGACGAGTAGTGTAGGCTATTGATGTAAATGTAATTAATATAATGGTTAATGTAGTTATTTTAAGAGTTGAGAGACTGGTGGTGTAATTTATTTCATTAAATATATTTTAGGTATATTAGAGAAGATAATTAAATTAGTGAATAAAAAAAAAGATGATTTAGAAAAAAAGAAAGGGGTATTTTTGTCATATTGCATAGAGTAACTTTCAACATTTCTAAAAATAAAAAGGATTATTTATTTTATAAGTAGGTATAGATATTTTTTATATTCGCCCAAAATATCTATTTAACAAGATTGGAATATTTTTCAGATTATTATATATCAAAACTGTACTTTTGTTTATTCGTGCATTTATTGAAAAAATATTACACCAACAAATAACACAAAGGGAAATGATATATTCTCATATAAAATAGCTTAATAATCTTTTTAAACCTTAAATCATGACAAGTGTAATCGACTTATTTTTTCTCATAATCTCATATTCTACCAAATGTCATAATCATATAGTTATGAAAATTTTTAGAAACATGTTTAGAAGGATTTTTTTTTTTTTTTTTGAAACAGCATATGTTTAAGAGGATTTATATTTTCCATAAACAATATCGAGAATAATATTTACTATATTAAGAGGCAGTGAGAAAAGAACACTAGTAGGATTATTTATTTTTTTTAACGGCAAATTATTTGGATGACTCAACATCGAGAATACATGAAAATGATGTTAATTTCTGAAAAATGTATTTGATGATCAAATGATTACTCGTGTAAATTGGTCCGTTTAATCTTTACCCTCATGGTAACTATTCCGGTTAGTTTTCAGAAAGCTTAATTAATTATAAAGAGGTTAATAAATTTGGAACACTTTTTAATATCACGTAAACATTATCACATATTATTATGAATCATTTTATAGAAACCTAATAAACTTATGATAGTAGTGTTCTAATAAGTTACTGTATCTTTCATTATAACATCAAACAACTTATACGAGTAATACACTCCTATATGACAGAAACATACAGGGAAACTAACTTAATTAGCTAGGAAGAAATAAACTTTTTCCTTATTTAGATCATCAAAACGACGATAGATAGAAATACTACATAACCCATACCCAAATACGCTTTTAATGCTTCTTTAAGATGTACTAATAGTACGAATTAAAAGTTCCAGTTTTGCTCAACTCAAAATTCTTGTGCTTCCTTTTGATGAAGCCCTCAGCTTCGGTATCAAGATCAACGCTCTCTTTATAAACCTTCTTGTTGCCAAAGTTATCAAGCGACTCGGTGACCTTCTCCTTGTGCTCAACAAAGTGGACATGCTTACGCGGCTCTGAGGTGCCAGCATAACGATGATTTTTGTGAACAGGAACAGAATGACGTTCCTGTTCATACCCAACACGGTCAGGGTAGTAGCTAGCAACAGGACGCTCCTCCTCAACAACAACAATGTTGTCATCAAATACCACGTGATGAGACTTACGAGGCTGAGGAACATCATACGCGATTACATAATCCCGTTGCACGTATTCTGGGGATGTAGCGGGATTCCAACCATATTGACGATTGTCATAATTATGACCATGGTTTAAGCTTCTGTGCATCATTGTTTTAATTTTTATATTTATTTTGGTTTGAGTTATGTATAATTTTGGTAATAAATATATAAGGTATTTATAGACTTGGTAAACCATATATGCACGTTTCTTTCGAACACTGTACAATGTTATCGACATCGCATCAGGTTCTTACTTATTGTGGTTAGGGAATAACTTTGGCTAAATGGGCAAAGAGAATTGTGTAACATGAACCACTCTTATTCTATTCGTTATAATTGTATATAAATCACGCAAGCTTTGGAATCTTGAGCTAAAGTTGTATCGGATGATTCGTTTAGAGCAAGTACGACTGTGATGTTGACTTGGTTGATCTCTACCGAACGATGAAGAGGCAATGCTGCTGAGTCCAATCACCACTGCTGTTCAAAAAAATAATAATTTAAAGAGGGGTGAAGATTAGTATGTAATGTAATTAACCATACACGAATGATATTTCAATTTTGTTCAATATGTAAATAATTAACTTGTACTTTTGTCTAATTTGTATAACGAGTTACCGACTAAATAGCTAGCCGGTTACCAATTGTTTTTTGTAAAACTAAACCCTTAGGATTAGTGTCCATGAATGTAAAAACTATGAACAAATGTAATATGTGTGTAACTAACTATATATAAAATGTATGTTGCAACAAACGGATTCAGTTGGTGTATTTGTTAGAATATGAGCACATAAACAAATAGCAATTCACGAGTACGCAGCGGAAAAATCGTATATGTAATACTCTTAATTAACAAATAGAGAATCGAAACGTGTCTTTGCGCAAAGCTTTCAATAATATTATTAATAATAAGATTATTATTATTTAGGGTCTAAAGTAAAACCCCTCTACGATCGCACACTTGACACCCCTATGATGTATGCTAGTACCCGATCACGAACTCACAAACCCGTTGTGTATCTCCCTTATTTTGAAAATCCCATGAACCGATAACTATTATTTGTTGTCAAAACAAATAAAATCCCAATTAATGCCAAACATTAATTATGTGAGTATCATATGACATGAAGTTCGAACGGCACAAAACCAAAACCCTTTAGAGGGTTTCGACCGAAAGGAATAGAGAGGAAAAGAGAGGGTTTTTAGTTTTTACAAATCTAATTTTCTTACAAAACCCTTAACCTTTAAGCCCTATTTAAAGGGTAAATAGTTAGGGTTTTAAACTTGATGGACAAGTTTAATTAAGGCTTTCCAAAGCCTCTTCAAAACCGGCCCCTTTAGTGGAAATTAGGAAGTTTCCTTAATTCCTAATTTTCACTTAAGTCCTTCTCCTTTTAATTAATAAACGTATTTAACTTTTAACGATCGTTTATTAATCATTTTGTGATCATATTAATTAATATATTACTTTAATATACTAATTAATAACATAGAGTTTACGTGTCATTTTGTGTGACCCCGTAGGCTTAAATGATTTTCGGACATGCGTTTATTATAACGTGATCACATACCAACAGTATTACACGAATTGGACAAAAAAACAAGTTACACACATTACATCGAAAATAATTGAAATACGTTACACACCACCATTCGTGTATAGTTCATTACTTTTCAGGTTATTAATTCTTTATTATAAATAAGTTTTCGATCATCATTGTAACAATTTCTCAAATGTGAAAAATTATCATCGGATTTTGCCCAAGCATTAAACAGAGAAATAACCATTTACTTTTCTATTTAGATTTTCTATTTTCAGATATTTCTTTGAATTTTTTTCTTTTGATATAAACTTTAATAAAGGGAAAAGTTATGTATTGAGCAAATGTAACATGTGTGTTCTCACAACCATATTTAAATTAAGTAATTCAATGTATACATCGAGATATCATCGGCCAATATCAAGTTACAATTACAAGGGTATATAACACATGCATAAAAACATGCAATTTTGATTAACCAAAGTCAATTTTCTTTGATTTAAGTTACAATTACAAGGGCTTGGCTCTCTAGAGAACTCTCTAGAGATCTGAGATCTCAACTGCCTTCTCCGGCGTAGCTCCGGCTAGCCGTCGAGAATATTTTTTCCACCCTGGGCCGGAGGTCCCTTCTACTTCGGTAGATCTGGAAGCAGTCTCCCTACCTTTGAGTAGGGGTAAGGTCTGTCTACATCATACCTTCCCCATAGCCCGGCTTATGTCGGATTGGGATCCTTGTTGTTCTTGTTGTAATTTTCTTTGATTTAAGACTTCCCTTCCACGTTTAGCCAAACAAAGTACTTTCCAAACCAAACACGATAATGGCGGTTTCTTTACCGATAGCTCCCGCCAAAATAACCACCACAAAACCCATCATAATAACTGAATTCCCTACCAACCCAAAACCCCTACTCTTACAAAAATGCAAAACTATAAAAGATCTCAATCAAATCCATGCCCATCTCATCAAAACCCGGATCCTCAACGACCCGTTGGTGGCCGAAAACTTTCTCGAATCAGCAGCGATCATCATTCGCAATCAACCCATAGACTATGCCATTTCAGTTTTCAAAAACTTAACTGACCCGAATACGTCTGCATACAATGTCATTATCAGGGGACTTACTTTAAGGAAAATGTATCAAGAAGCTATTTTTATGCTCAAGAAAATGTTGGAAAACAATGTGGAAGTTGATGAGTTTACGTTTTCTGGTGTTTTGAAAGCGTGTTCAAGATTAAAGGGTTTAGAAGAGGGGAAACAGGTTCATGGGAAAGTTATGAAATTGGGGTTTGGAAATTGTGGGTTTGTTGAAAATAGTTTGATTAATATGTATGGGAATTGTGGGCAAGTTGGGGTTGCACGTAAGGTGTTTGATGAAATGTCTGAACGAGATGTTTATGCGTGGAATGCGTTGTTTGCTGGGTATACGAAGAGCGGGTGTTGGAAAGAGGCTGTTGATTTGTTTTGGTGTATGTTGGAAGTTGGTGCGAGGTTTGATGAGGTTACGCTGGTTAGTGTTTTGACTGCGTGTGGGAGAGTTGGTTGTTTGGAGTTGGGGGAATGGATTGGGAAGTATGTAGACGAAAATGGGCTAAATGGGAATATTACTTTGGTTACTGCTCTTGTTGATATGTATGCGAAGTGTGGGCATGTGGATACTGCACGAAGTTTGTTTGATCAGATGTTGCGTAAGGATGTGGTTGCTTGGAGTGCAATGATATCTGGTTACAACCAAGCGAATAGATGCAAGGAAGCACTTTCTTTGTTCCATGATATGCAAAAGGCTAATGTGGAGCCGAATGAGGTCACTATGGTTAGTGTGCTTTCTTCGTGTGCCGAACTTGGAGCTTTAGCAACGGGTAAATGGGTCCATTTCTATATAAAGAAGAAGGAATTGCCACTCACGGTTACACTTGGAACTGCTTTATTAGTTTTCTATGCAAAATGTGGCTCTATCGAGAATTTGGTTGAAGTCTTTGAAAAGATGCCTAGTAAAAATGTTTTATCATGGACTGTTCTCATTCAAGGTCTTGCAAGCAACGGGCAAGGAAAAACAGCACTTAAGTACTTTGACCTGATGCTAGCAAAACATATAAAACCAAATGATGTCACTTTCATTGGCGTTCTATGTGCTTGCAGTCATGCGGGTCTGGTTGACAAGGGGCGTGCTTTGTTTGTGAGCATGAGTCGTGATTTTAATATAGAACCGAGAATTGAACATTATGGTTGCATGGTTGACATACTTGGGCGAGCAGGATTGATAGAGGATGCATATCAATTTATACAGAACATGCCTATAAAACCTAATGCAGTTATCTGGAGAACATTGTTGGCATCATGCAAAGTTCACAAGAATGTTAGAATCGGGGAAGAATCACTAAAGTATTTAACGAGTTTGGAACCTGCTCATAGTGGCGATTATTTACTTCTATCTGGTTTATATGCATCTGTTGGTCGGTTGAAAGATGCAGTTAGGGTTAGAAGTGAGATGAAAGAAAAGGGAATCAAAAAGACGCCCGGTTGTAGCTCAATTGAGGTAAATGGGCTCATCCACGAGTTCTTTTCTGAAGATAATGCACACCCAGAGTCTAATGAAATTTACGCAGCAACTGAAAAGATGATGCAAAAGATTAAGATGGCTGGCTACGTACCGAATATATCAGAGGCAAGATTGGAGGCAGAAGATTATGATAAGGAAATATCGATCTCTCATCATAGTGAGAAGTTGGCGATTGCTTTTGGCCTAATTAAGACTTCTGATGGTACCCCTATTAGAATATCAAAAAATCTCAGGGTATGTACTGATTGCCACGATGCAACAAAGATGATTTCAAAAGTTTACAATAGAGAAATCATTGTTAGGGACCGCACTCGCTTTCACCATTTTAAAGACGGGTCATGTTCCTGCAATGATTATTGGTAAACCTGTGACACTTCATCTCATAGTGCACCTTGTTATATGAATGTACCCGAAGAATTTGATTTTTGTAGGATAGATTGCGTTTCAATAAAATGTTTATCGAACAACATTCTTATCATGTCTTTGTTAAAAAAAACCAATGGGTTTGAATTAGTCTTCAAAATCCTAATTTTGTTAAGCGCCCAGATGAATGCAATGATCTGGTCTGATTCTATTATAAAAAGATAAATTGGAGAAGGGAACATCATCTATATCATGTGAACAGATTTCAATTTACAAGATGATAAAGTTAGTATTTTTCTTAGGAAAAACACCACACCGTTTTAAAAAATACACGTTCTTCACCTTTTCACCTTGTGATTTGCTCACCAAACCCACTAATAGCACTGGTTGAAGCAGAAAAAGAAACCCTTTGGCTTGTTTTCCATTTCTCCCCTTGGTGTATCCCCTGTATAATTGCAGACAGCCATCAAAGCACTTGTACCCGGAGATTCAGGAGACATCGGAGCATTTTCAGCTGCGAAAAGCCGAGAAGCGACTACAGGCCTTGATGGCAAAATTGTGGAAAAATATTGTAGCAGCATTTGTATGATTTGACTGAAGTTTGGTCGAGAATCAGGATCCTCCATCCAACATGAACTTAGAATAGTTGCTAAATCCGTTGGTAGATCTTCCAAACTTGGCCTCACATTCTGAAAAGCAAGTAAGTATCAGAATTTTTAAAGTCAGTATGTTTCTTAGAGAGTTCGAGGTGGCAAGATGGGCGGCTCAAACGGGATGGGTAACGGGTCAAATAGGTTTGAGTTGAAATTAGTACAGATTGATATTATCCGGGTCGACTCACAAACATATAATCCATCTTTTGAGTAAATTAGTAGTGTGTTATATATCATTACAGTAACAATAACAATATTATGTTAATACAGTACTAGTCAAAAACGATTTACGTAGACTGTATGCAATAAATTTTTTTTTTCCATTGGGCGACTTTCAACCTGTTTGACCTGTTACCTTGTAGCTAAATATTTTGATGCCACCACTTATTTTGATTTGTGTTCTTTAGGAGATTTGATGAAATTATTAGTTTACCTTAAAAGCTGCAGCATAGGCAGCCTGTAGATTTGACATACCCTCAAATGGTAACCTGTTGTGTAAAAGTTCCCACAGTACAATTGCAAAGCTATAAGCATCTACCTTCTGGTTGTAATGCTTCTTCTCTCCTTGCCTTAGAGTGACAGTACTATATAACTATTGAAAAACACATCAATCAAAATCTTCATCTTCAATCCAAAATAAACTAAAAAGCCTTAAAACAATTGGAAAAATAATCGTGTAATACCTCTGGAGCCATCCATCGATAAGTTCCCGTTTCGGCTGTCATCATCTCTGTTACCGTCTCTTCTCTTGCTAATCCAAAATCTACAAGTTTAAGTGTTCTTTGATCCTTTGTCAACACCAAGTTTTCTGCAGTAAATTGGAAATCCAAAGTTAATTCCAACTTTTGAAACAAATCTAACCTATTATGCGGGGAAAAAAAAAGTTACCCGGTTTTAGATCTCGATGAATTATTCCATGAGAGTGAAGACACTCCATGGCACGAGCAATATCGAGTGCAAAACCAATAGCAACATGCATGTCTAGGCTTCCGGGTCGTTTACTTATCATATATTTTCGCAACGACCCTCCTGTTAAAATCTCAGTAACGATAACCATCATAGGCTCTTTACATGCCCCTATAAACTTTTTCACATAAAAAAAGACACCACTTTATTAGATTATGCTCTTCAATTCTTGATAAAGTTGAACTACATTAAATCATCGAGATCAAACCTTTGCTAAATTCTTGTGTTGGACTCTAGACCATGTAGCAACCTCTCTCACGAACCGGGCTTCTCTTTTAGCAATTTCCTCTGGTGTATCACCTCTATGAACAATTTTAATCGCAACGTTTTGGTTTTTGTATCTAGACGAACACAACACGGAGATCAAGATTCAAGAAACAAAAAAAAACCGAATTCATGAAATTACTACAATCTTTATATACTTACTTTCCTTCATAAACTTTAGCATGAGCTCCTTCACCAATTCTTGGCCCAACAAAAAGATGTTGAGGATCAATCAACCATTTGGGATCAAATCTATATTCATCAATTGAAGAGAAACTATCTCTGCTTCCCATTTTTTTTAAGCATGCAAATAATAAAGTCAACACTAGGCCAACAAATGTATCAACAGCATATATTATTAATACCCATCATGCAACCTTGAGTTTATTCACTTAGGAAACACTGTTTCTCTCTCTCTGTCTAGCTAGATGGCTAATTTAAAGCCACATGGGATGATGTAACCAAAAGGCAAAGGACAGTATTGTACTTTATTGTACTCAAAGAATGACACCAGAACACTCATTATCAACCAATGACACTAGATTAGATCCAACACTTAGTGATGGGCAAATGAAAAGACCACCCTTTAAAAAAATATAGTCTTACAGTTTTAACGGTAAACGGATAAGGTTTTCTCTGTTCAGGTTATCGAGTTTTCATTTTTTGATATTAAAGTCAAAATGTCTTCTTTTTTTTACTTATACAAGGAAGTATTTTGTGAGAAATAAAGAGAAAAGGGAAAACAAGAGATGATGGGGGTTAGAGGTATGGTTGATTAGGAGACAAAATCATTTAAGAGGTTGGGTGATTGTCTTGAAGAGAGGAGAAAAGAACAAAACAGGGCACGAGAGATGCAAGTTTTTAATATATAAACAATGTAATGAATGAATAAAATAAAAGAGCTGCACATGGAAACTGATCCCTTTAACATGTGGGAGAAGATGGTGACTTTTGGGTGATGCCCCCCTCCTCAAAGTTTTTTTTGTGGACTACTACTACCACTAATACCTTTTGCCCCTTTCTTAATTTAGCAGTTTAAGAAAGGAAAAAGTTATGTTAAAAGAGTATAATCCTAATTAACTTCCGCCTTATGTGTGACTGTTGTTTTTAGAAAGTGCCTGCAGTGTGATTTCGTCATGTGTCAGTAATTCAAAGTGTATTTAACTATTTTTAGGCATATTTTGGAAGTAGAGTTACATATGCTGTAGTTATGAGCAATGCATAATCTAGGCGGCAATCTGTCACACCAAACTAGTTCACTTATAAGTATAGTAGTTGTTATAATGCAAAAGTACCTACGTAATTCATATCGTATTACACATGAGTGATGCTACAGATCTGTTAGGCAATATCAGGTAATGAGCTATAACAAACAACTAGCAAACAATAACGTTTATAAAACGATCAAAACTGTATGTTGTTCTATAGTTTGATTACATTGGGTAGCCGTTATTACAAGTATCTACGCCTCTAAGGTCCAATGATCAGATGTTTTTCTTAGACACAAATCTAAGTCAAATCTTAAGATTCAATACCGATGTGGCAAATGTATTTCTGGAGATTAAGACTTGTATATCAGAACATTAGGAGTTCAGTCACAAACTCACAATTCACTTTACCCGTCTCTAAATCTTTAATTACAACATAGTTGTCAAGCTTTTGATACATGAATCACAACTCGGATAGCATGTGCTATGTCAATCATGTTACTATCAAGTGTAATATATATACATAATCAAGTTCAAATTGAATATATGTTACTTGTATCTGTACGTACTAGTTTCTATAAATACATATATAAGATCACGAGACTCATCTATATCCATGCCCTCATGAATGCTTGCAGATATTTCTCCGTAAGTATTACAAAACTTGTAATTATTTTTAGTACAAGTAATAAGTTTTTTCATGACATGACTTATCTGCACAAAAAATCAAGTACTAATCCACAAATATTGATCATAATAACGTATAAAACGAGACCAGCGATGCTATGACCAATCACTTGATAGGATAATATTGATGAGAATGTGCCCAAAGTGTAAGCATGGTCTATAACCAACAAGACAAATAGGTCAAAATGTCAAACAAACCAAGAACCATGGTTATATAGCTAAACATCATTATTTGCCATGTTAAACACAGATCCGCATCACACCACATGAAGTTCAGAACAAGCAACTATAAACGCGCACCTAAATCTTCTCTATAGACTATAGTTTCTTTATCTATGCATCTAGATAACTAGATATTCATTACTTCAAACACTACGTACGAGTTGGATTAAGCCGCCTTTTCATTTATGAGATCCATGACTGTAAGCGTGATGCTTCCATCGTTCTTCTCCAAAAGCCTCCTGTTGGTTTTCTCATCCACAAAACCCTAATAATTAAACATGTTACTCATTAATTAAACATCTGAAAGAACACAACTCTTTGAAGCTTTAAAGCAAATATGATAAACACTACAAATCCTAACCATTTCCTGCAGGTTCTCAAGCATTGGTTCCCACTCTAAAGCGCAACAAAGATCATCAATCGATTTCTCCAGATCATAATTGTTCATCCTCAAGATTTTCCTGTTCAAATCCAGTTTCTTGAATCCGATCTTTTTCAAATACTTCAAAAGCTTTTGCTCCTTATCATCACTTGGTACATTTACCTCTTGATTAGTAGAATCCGATGGTTGCACCACAGGTATCCTGGTTGGTGGTGGTGCACCTCTAACCAACCTAGATGACATTACAGAAAAATCCATGGTAGGTGATCTAATCGATTTGGGATGTAATCCCGGCGAAGGATGGAAACCTGAATAAACCACGGGTCCCACTGGAAGAGAAGTCGAAGCAGTTTCCACTTTTGTGGAATCAGAAAAGGAAGACATAGCAGCCACTTCAGCAGGAGAACGAGTAGCCATAGTGCTTGATACTTCACCATTATCACTGATCACCGAGTCATTGGGAACACCTGTATCCTGATCAATAGGATCTGAATCAGCAGATGCAGCTTCAGGGTCTGGGACCTTGATCAAAATGTTTCCTGCAGAATCCATCAAATGATTCTGATTAACTAGTTCAGGGTTCTTCATTATAGGAGACAGAATCAGATTGTGCGAGTTTAAGCCCAAATCCTTTCTAGAAGAGGTCATACCGTTAGTCACTTTCTGAACCTGCTTATCTGTCTTCTTTGAGTTTGAACTTTCAGCTTCACAGTTCACTGAAATCCTATTGTCATTAAGAGTTGACAATTCAGAGTTCACATTCGATGAACCACCGGTAGGAGTGTGCACCTTCTGACTAGCCATAGAGGCGGAAATCTGATCTGAATACACTGCAGTCCTCTGCTTTAGGACTTCAGTAACCATTGGAGAAGAGGATGGTGCTTTAGGTACCAATTCGAGGGGAGTAGAAGTACTTCCGCTTGATCCACTCGAGTTGATCCCTTTGACAGTTGATGATTCAAAACTACTCGCACCCTGCAGCTGACCATCAACATTAGATGCACCACCAGTTGGTGTTTGCATCCTCAGACCCCACCCATAGAGCCTGAAATCTGATTCAAGCTTGCCGCCTGCATCTTTTCCGCAAGCTTAGCAACCCCTGGATTGGAGGAGGATGTTGCCCCTGCAGAGTTCAAGTTTTGGAATTGATGAGAGTTAGATTGGTGTAACTGCAGAGTGTCGAAAAGCACATTTATTCCAGTACCGGGGCTTCCATTATTATTATTATTTAATTTCACGGTAATTCTGAATGGACTCGGAGACTGTGGAACAACATCATGGAGATCATAATCATCAACAAGAGTAACCTCGTCACCATCTTCATCAACATAAGTGAGAGTATAATCAATATCAGAACCAAAGCTGAAAAGACTGCGGATCTTTTCCCTCAACGTAACAATGTCTAGAGCAATTTTCTTGCCTTCATCAATAGATGCACTAAAGCGCCGAAATGTTTCCCCGTACTTGACCTGCAAAAAATATATACAGATTTTTAGCAATCACAACAGCACGTACGTAACATGCATTTCAACTCTACAGGAATATATATATAGTTCAACACTTAAACATATATAAACCCTAATACTGATCAAAACGTACAGTCTTCCATATATGCAGAGTCTAATTAAAACCCAAAAACAAAAACTACAATTCGTGAAATTAAAAAGAAGACAAGAAACCTTGATCACAATCGATATATATATATATATATATATATATGAAAGATCCTATTTATATACTACTGTAATAATTAAAAAGTAGTAGGGCGAAATGGAACGAGAAAGTTGATCATAACGATGAAACAAACTGTATATACCATGCATGCATATATATATAGTAGAGCGAAGCAATGCAAAAAAGTGAAAAACCTTGATCACAGTACTTGATGAAGAAGCCGCCATTAATTTTATTGTTGAGAAACTAATGATGATCTCTTCTGATCCGTAAATCTTTTCCTCTCTAAACAAATTCTAAGCAAAACGGTTGTACTGTAGTTAGATTACTTGATACAATACATATAAAGATTAAAACTCCGGCCGATTTGATATTGTAATTACTACTTGGGTTTAGTATCCCGGAGTGTAAGTAACTTTGCAACTTTTTCTATTGTATGTAAGTATCAAAAATTTTGTACATTATATGTAAGTATCTCGCTAAATTGAACACTTAATGTAAAATTTTTACGTTGACCAATCAAAAACTTCTACGTGGACGGCTCATATGGTTGCCACGTATACATTTTTACATTAAACGTTCAATTTAGCGAGAAACTTACATATATTGTTCAAAAAATTTTATGCATACACACAATAGAAAAAGTTGCAAAGTTACTTACACTCCAGGATACTTAACTCTTACTACTTTGTAGCCGTCGGGGGTTTTATAACAAGTCTCACAATCAAATCACATGACATCTTAATCTCAATTGACTAATCACAGCCCTCAATTTCTCAAAATTAATTAAATCAACACATGTACAAATTAATTTACACTTTTTGTTTTTCCATCCCCAATTTATACTTTAACCCAATTTAAAAATAATTAATTTACACTTTTTGGTTTTCCATCACTAATTTACACTTTAACCCAATTAAAAATAATTAATACTTTATTGCATAATGTCTATCTAATAACAAAATATAGCTAAAAATTAAGAAAGTACAAACTCTCAATATCTTATCTAAATTGTAATCAAACTAATTGTAATATTGTTGTTATTAGTAATTGTAATTAAACTAAATTTAGGATAATCATTGTTGTTATTAGTAATTGAAATCAAACTATATTTAGGACACATACTAGATTTTAGACCCATGTCCAACACTAGACACGGGGTTTACGATATTATTAATATTAGATTCTCATACATTTAAGTCATAAAAGCTTATAACTTTGAAGATATACGGTTCTAAGTGTTATACTTTGCAAGTTGTAGACAGACTGTCATTATTAGCTGAGACATATTGATAGAATTGTTTGCCGTAATCATTCCACAAGACACCTGCTATAATAATATCTCTATTATGGAAATTTTTGAAACCATTTGTACTCATAATGTGATATTATTATGAAAGATAATTAATAATTAAAATATAAACATACTTGTGATCCTGTACTTGACATTCAAGTATATGTATTTGATCATGATGCTTTTGATTGAGAGATATAATGAATATTGAATGGAGTTCATATTGATTTGGATTTAGTATTCAAATAACCATCTGTTGTAAATCGTGCTTTCTTCTGTGATTCATATTGTGTTTAGTATAAGGATGTTGTATCATCTGTTATTATGTTTGAGATATGTATCTAGAGTTCAAATTGTGTTTATATTAAATATTAAACTAAATATTAATATTTATAATTTATAAAAATCTAATCTAATATATTATTAATTGAACGACATTATCAATATTGTATTGGGATACCAATGTACGACATTTATAGGTATCAATTTATAATATTTTATAATATTTTCTTATAAGCTAATATTTATCTTTAGTCATGAAATCGACATTGATATTTACATGTGTAAATCTATATTTATTTATATAATAAAAAGTAAAGAAAAGTCAAAAATTGAAAATTTCAGAAAATCGAGAGATGTGATTACGCGGATTATTTATAACATTTTAAATATAAGATAAATTATTAAGTATATAAATTTAAATTTAAAAGAATATATTAGAACATTGAACACGTATATTGTATTTCATCTTTTGAATAGTTTGTTGTAGACAATATTTCATATGTTGAAATTTTTTTAATTAATAAAATGATTAAAAATTTAAAAAATTCCTCTCAAGTTGATGTCTAAAAATAAATATAAATTAAGTATTTAGAGCTAAAAAGTGTAAATTATTTATGGAAAACAAAAAAGTGTAAATTAATGAGACTTTTTCTACAAATATTAATATAAATACTAATATAATAATATATTTGGATAATGATTATTAGGTTTTTTAATTTATAATTAAATTAAATGATGACATAAGCGGAAGTCAATTTGATGAAATTGAGCGATTTGATTGGTTAATAAGTCATTAGGTTTTGAACTAATTTTTGTAGACAAATTTTCATATGTTGAAATTTTTTTAATTAATTAAATGATTTTAATTTTAAAAAATTCTCTCAAGTTAGATGGCTAAAAATAAATATAAATTAAGTATTTAGGGCTAAAAAGTGTAAATTATTGATAGAAAACAAAAAAGTGTAAATTAATGAGACTTTTTCTACAAATATTAATATAAATACTAATATAATAATATATTTGGATAATGATTATTAGGTTTTTTAATTTATAATTAAATTAAATGATGACATAAGCGGAAGTCAATTTGATGAAATTGAGCGATTTGATTGGTTAATAAGTCATTAGGTTTTGAAATAATTTTTGTAGACAAATTTTCATATGTTGAAATTTTTTTAATTAATTAAATGATTATTAATTTTAAACAATTCTCTCAAGTTAGATGGTTAAAAATAATATAAATTAAGTATTCAGGGCTAAAAAGTGTAAATTATTGATAGAAAACAAAAAAGTGTAAATTAATGAGACTTTTTCTACAAATTAATATAAATACTAATATAATAATATATTTGGATAATGATTATTAGGATTTTTAATTTATAGTTAATCTAAATGATGACATAAGCGAGAGTCAATTTGATGAAATTGAGCGATTTGATTGGTTAATAAGTCATTAGTTCAACTGTCTTATAGTATATATTAAGATTCTTCTTATATAAACCGAACCCTATAAATAAAATCACTACACACAAAATCATTGAAAAACCCACGAACCAACTGCTACTTTTATTGTTCTTAAGAATCATGGCTAACGAAAATAAAATTATTTTTTTTGCAAGACATCAATGAGAACTCGGTCAATTGTGTAATCAAGGTTAAAATTTTGCTTCTCTGGAAGAATTTGTATAAAAAAACCGTGCTACACCATCGAGCCTTGATATGATTTAGCATTCAGTATTTACATTTGAATATATCAATTCATTTTTAAGTATATTTTTACATTTTAACGTATAAGTATTTTTTGTTC
Organism: Erigeron breviscapus; assembly: GCA_034093135.1. Lineage (NCBI taxonomy): Eukaryota > Viridiplantae > Streptophyta > Magnoliopsida > Asterales > Asteraceae > Erigeron > Erigeron breviscapus. Next base: position 102,093,935 of record CM067168.1, read on the forward strand.
CATATACTAATTCTTATATTGATAATGTTGTAAAATCCGTGTATTTGACACGGGTCTAAAATCTAGTATATATGATGAGAGCCCATATTTGTACCACAAAATTTTATTAATCTACCATAGTGTACAACTAATATAATACAAAGTATAAGTATTTATTGCATAATAGTGGTAGATCTATTGAAAGTTGTGATACCATTATCAATTATCATATTGTATACTAGAGGGTACATGCGCAATGCAGCTGCGGTGGTGACGGTGACAAGTGGTTGCGGCGGCGGTGGTGATGAGTGGTGGCGACGATGGTGCGGCTGTAACGTTAACGGTGTGATTATTAATATACAAATAATTGCGTGAAAGGGGTAATTTAGTTATTTTAAGAGTTTTGTTGTTAATCTTCTTAAAAGTATTATAAGTATATTATGTAGAAAGTGAAAAGTTATTTTAGTAACCCCTAAAATGTCAGGAACCTTTAGGAACTTTTCAAATCAAGCCCAACCAATGATTATTTTTTACATCATGATTGTTTTTTTGATTATTTTTTGAATAATAGGTGTAATTTTGAATTTTACAATTATGTAGAGACATGGATTATCATCCGTTATACAATTATGTGGAGATATGGATTCTTGATCACATGTGCACGAATATTGCTATGATCACATGTATGCAAGTTGATCACGTGTATGTAAGTTTTTTTGTAAATAAATTTTCCATGAGATATATTGTGATCAAATGTACATAGATAGTCATATGAACATGTGTAAGCAATTATATAGTCATATGAACATGTGTAAGCAATCATATAGTAAATAATTTTAATTTAAAGAAGGTTCCTAAAGGTTTCTGCCTTTTTAAGGGTTCCTAAAATAACTTTACCCTATGTAGAAATATACAAATTAATGAATAAATGAGAGACGTAGTTTGGGTAGATAGAGGTTGGAAAATATTTTAGGGGTATTTTGGGTAGATGTATGTGTGAGTTCAGAAAGTGTTAAAAATTAAGGGTATTGTTTTTAAAAATAAAAAGTTTAAAAAAGGGGGGGAGGAGGGTAGTTTAGTTTATAAAGGAGTAAACTATGTGTATTTTTTATTTTTTATTTTAATTTATATAAACTAGTCGGATTGATTAGAAAATGAATGTTGAGCATAACAAAACAAACTATATAGAGATATTGGAACTAACTTTGAAATTTTTATTCATTACATACATTTGTAATTCATGATTAGTACATATCTCCTGTCTCCATCATGTATTCCTGTATATCTTGTATTACCTTCAAGTTCCGATAAATGTATCTATATAGATTGATTCAATGTTTTTACTAAAATACCTGGTATATCATATATGAATTTTATTATTTAGAAAATAAAAATAAATTTTATATCTCCGTTACAAACCTTTGTAAATTAGGTGGTCAAAATAATTTTATTGCCAAAATCATGTTGTTAATGTAAATGTGAGTTTCGAGTTTGACAAAAGTCCAAAAATGTGAGTTTTAAAAAACCTTGCAAAATTACTTATGAAGCACAGAGTGTACAGTAATTACGTACCGTTATCCATGGTCCAGAATGCTCAAGATACATCATTGTTTTGACTTTTGAGTGGGCAAATCTAGTCAAACCGAGTGAAACGTTGTGGAAATGGGCTCCAACGACTTGTAAAGACTAGAGATACATACAAATAAGTGGGCCATGCACCACCCCAAAGCTCACAAGTCCCTTTTTTTTCTTTTTTATTTTGAAAGTTAACTTTTATTCACAACGGCCAAAACCACCGATAAGTGGTCGGCACAACTATACAAACATTTATGTCAAAACAAAATTACACAAATTTTCCCAAGTTATTGAACTATGCTTTGATCTAACTCTATACCATAAAAAACCGAGTGATTTGACGTCTTCGATAATCTTCTCCGGGTAAATATTGCCATTGGCAAACCTTTTGTCGTTACGGGCTTTCCAAAGACACCAACACGTAATGAACATAATACCTTTGATCACCTTGCTCGCCTCTTTACTTTGTGTGACTTGCTTATGGGTCTCGGTCTCGAATATATCCTTCACAGAGAAAAAAAATAAAGGTGGCACCTTGCACCATAAACTGATGTGTTGCCAAGCATCCATAGAAATACGACACGAACAAAAAAGATGTTCAGTTGTTTCTTCTTCCTGGTTGCACAGAACACAAAGCCATGAACCGTAATTGACATTCCTTTTCTTGAGAGCCGATAGAGTAGGAATACGGTCTAGCGCCACCCTCCACATAAATATATTGCATTTTCTTGGAACCCATTTGGGCCAAGAAAACACGAACCTTCCGCTTAAGTCTTTGTCCTCTCTTAAGAAGTCCTTCACAGCCTTGACGGAAAACACTTTGTCTTTCCTGCCAACCCGTTCCCATTTATCCACACGACGAGAAGGGAGAATTCCTTCCAAGACGCCATTTAACCTTTGCAGATCCTCGCTTTCCATATCATTCAAATGACCACGATCAGCCTCCCCAAAAACCTCCAGTCCCCTTGACTCCAAACGTTGCTTATCACATACCATACACTTTTTATTCTTTTCCACATTGAAAAGGCGAGGAAACTCCTCTTTTAGGGGAGAACTGCCCACCCATGGGTCGAGCCAAAAACGAATACGGTGGCCGTCACCATAGTTTCCTTTCAACATGTTATTTAAATCGACATTCAAGACTCTCACCTTAGAGATGGTTTTAACAATCGAGGCCCAAACCCCGCTGACAGCTTTGTTATGGGGAAGAGGTGTCCAACACTTTTTAGTATTATGAATAGCGTCGATAACCTTCCTCCAAAGACCATTGGGTTCATTCCTATACCGCCATAACCACTTTGATAACAAGGCAATATTAGACTCCCCCAATTTGCTCAATCCAAGCCCTCCGACTTTAATAGGCGAAGCCACGGTGTCCCAAGCAACCCAATGGATTTTATTCGAATCGGCCGAACCTCCCCACAAGAAACGCCTAATGATGCCTTCCAAGCTTTCCACCACTTTAGATGGTGCTTTAAAAAGGGAAAAATAATAAGTAGGCAAACTTTCCATGACGGCTTTAATAAGAGTCACCCGTCCGCCCAACGAGAGACAAGAAGCTTTCCAGTTAGACAATCTCGACTTAAAGATCTCAACTAAGAAGTCCCAGTTTGCAATTCTATTCATGTTGCTCCCTATTCGAATCCCAAGATGAACAAAGGGGAACGCAGCAGTGTTACAACATGTTACCACCACCAGGTAGTCAGGCACTAACTCACCATGAGTCCGTGACACCAACTCACTTAAAACTTTTTTTTTTCTTCGAAATTTATTAACCAATATAATGAATTTTAATTAGAACTTTGTTTATATATAACTAGTGTTATACCCGGCCATTGGCCGGGGATAACAATCAGACATATACTTTAACGCGGGTCATTAATTTTAATATTCCAACCGTTACCATCAGACAATACAACGTAAATCTTAAAACACAAAACTTTGATGACGAAATAAAAGATTGCAACATTTTTGGAAGATAAAAATAAGAAGATAAAAACTTTAACGGTGAAAAAAAAAGACTAAAACTGTAGTACCATGAATCCTCATTACTTTAATGGTAAAAATACAAAAGTCTTAAAGAAGATTTAGCGGTTAAAGTGTGAAATATTAAAACATTACTACTCTAAAAGTAATGATATAAATCAAAATAAAAAATAAAAACACAAAGAAGGCAAGTGAACATCTACAACACACTAACTAAGAAATAAAAAAAAAAACCAGAACCAGCCTAGCTACTGAGCTAGCAGCCAGCCAAGCTGCTTCACTATTCACGCCAAAAGTTTTTAGAGTAAATTACATTTTTCGTTCCTGAAGTTGACACGTTTTTCACTTTCAATCCCTGAAGTAAAAAAAATATCAATTTGCATCCCTAAAGTTGGCAAAAATTTGCAATCGTGGTCCTTTTCATAGACACCGTTGTTATTTGGCCGTTAACGTATGCACGTGCTAAACACATGAGGGTAATAGTGTATTTTCCCCTTTACACTTGTTAAAATATACAAACTATGTATTATTCTTGTACAAGTTTTCTTATTCTGTTGCATAAGTGTCATTGCAGGATTGTTGAGGGACTGTTCTTGCCAAAAAGAAAAGCTGAAGGACGGCGGTGGCAATAAGGAAAGATGAGGGACTAAACTGGAACTAAGGAGTATATATACTAAGAGATGGAACCCTATTAGGGTTAATCACACATATCATATCTGTATCTATTTTTTCCTCTCTCGATATATTTTTCATATATTCTGTATAATTGATTCGATCATCTTGATCGATCAATCGTCTTAATATTCTAAACATTCTGTTTAGAATAATCTCTTGTATTAATCGAATCTATAACAATAATAATAATTGTTGGTCTCTCTAATCGAGCCGACTAAATCTGTGTAAGTTTATATTGATTCATATTCTGGTATTACAAATTCGTACATGGTATCAGAGCCAGGTTCTCTGTGTTTGATTATTGTGATCCGATTGATTGTTAGGGTTTTTATTTTGGGGCGTATTTCACTTTGAAACCCTAAAATTCTAAAAACCCTGATTTGTGTTGATTCGTTTCCGCTGCAGATCTTGATCTTGATTTTCTCTTTGACTAAGTGAATCAAAGAGGGATTAAGGTTTCTATTTCAGATCCTGATTATTTCTTTGACTAAGTGAATCAAAGAATAATTAGGGTTCCTCTATCTTTCACCCGATAGCACTGTAACACCCCTTTTACATTTTTGTCTTGTTTTTTTTCTCAAATAATTTTTTTTTAATCTAATTCTCACAAAAGTGTTTGTGTTAACACTTGACCTGCTTCCTTGAGAGGTACGGAATCCTGTCACTGGCACTTATACGAGATTAGATTTGTATTTTTCAAATAAAATATATATATTATTAAAAAATTTTCTTTAATATTTCTTTATTGATTGTTTCTTGTTTTTTGTCTGATATTATTGATTAATTGTGTGATCTTATCTGTTTTCTTCTATATTTGTGATTTGTGTGTTCTTGTTAAATATCTGTCATCATGCCTGATGAAAATGTGCCTCCTAAAACTGGTAGTTCTGATTCTAATGAAACTTTAATTAGTAAGTTGGATTTTAGTGATCCTCTTTATTTGCATCCTAGTGATACTACTAATACACCTTTAATCAGTTTCAAGCTAAAAGGAACAGAAAACTATAATGTGTGGAGTTGTGCTTTAAAATTGGCTCTTGAAACTAAGAATAAAGTGTGTTTTATTGATGGTTCTTATGAAAAACCTACTGATGATGATATACTTGCTAGTCAATGGGATAGATGTAGGGCTGTTGTGTTATCTTGGATACTTGGTTCTATTTTTGAAGAGTTGTATCTTGGTCAAATTTTTTCTACTGGTCCTGCTGTTGTTTGGAAAGAATTTCAAGAAACTTATGATAAAATTGATGGTTCTGTACATTTAATCTTCACTTGAAAATAAATTCTTTAAGATGACATGCTAGCAAGTCTAGTGCACTAGGTGTTCAAGCCATACAAACATGCACACAACATACATCAACTTCATTTCGACATTTCATGCATAATACAATACTTCATTAGACTACATCAACTGCATAGCGTCATGCTACATTAAGCAATACTTCATTATACTACATAACTGCATAATAGATCACTACATTAGGCAAGACTTCATTCTTCTACATTAGGGACTGCATTTCAGGTCTCATGGTCAACTACGTAATCCCATAATACCTCCCAAGTAACCCCATAAGTCCACATGCATTATAAGTTACCAATTGGAAGTATGTAAGTTTGAAACCTGCTTTTAGTTGATCCCCCAGCGTGACAAAAGTAGTGTATCTTACCTGATAGAAGTATACGTGCGCAAACAAACGCTAGTATTGCCTATAGGTAACCTCCGACACCTATCGTACATTAACATAATGAATATAAGTCATTTAGGACCTTCAACGGACCCTCGTACGAACTTAAGACTGACTACGTAAAATTCCAGGATTACACCTAACGAATTTAGACCTTAACTTCGTTTACTCTGTTCTTACGAACTTAATCTTCGTACGAACTTTATCTTCGTTTGGTTCTACTTTACGAATATAGCTTCTTACGAATATATTTATACTTTACGAAGATAGGCTATTAAACGAATTTAAACTTCATTTTCGTTTTGTTTTCTTGTTTACGAATTTGCCAACGAATTTGACTTCAACGAATTTAAACAACGAACTTCATCTTCGTTCGGGCAAACGAATTTAGACTGCATAAACGAACTTGGCACCAGCAAACGACTTTAAGCATAATTTCGTCCAGAAATCAAAAACGACTAGCTTCAATCAATTTTTCCAGACTTTGATCGATCAAGGCTTCTTTCCAAACATGTTTTTGACACAACTAAACATCCCTTGACTAACTTGATCGATTACAGACTCAATTAACACCAATTTTGAACGTTAATTAACCCAAAACACCACATAAACCTTAATTACTTGTTCATCCAATTTTAATCAGATTGATTCCTAAATAATCAACCTTCAAATCTGAAATACAATCAATGATTCAATAATTACCTGCTTGACTCGATGATTGATCAATTTCCAACACCAAAACGTTTGATCAAAACTCAATTAACGGCTTTAGGACTCCAGGAAGGGTTAATTACTTTGTTAATTGCTAATGGCTGCCAATTAACACTAGATTAGGGTAATTCTAACCTAAACCCGTTTTCAATTTCCTCCTATGTCAAAATCAGCCCTCGAACTTCTAAACCCTTCATTATTGGTCACAAACTGCATTATTGACCATATACAACATTAGTCCTTCATTAAAAGGCACTACATAGCCTTTAAACGACATTAAACACACTTTTATTCGTCATTAGTATTTAGGCTCTCAAACCTAACTACTTTATCTACGTTAATCACACATAGCTACATTCAAATATTAAGTAAAGACTTAACGACACCCCAAATTGACTTAACGGCATTAGTCAAATGTTACATAAAAGTTCGGGATGTTACAATTACCTCCTCCTTAAAAGGATTCCGTCCTCGGAATCTCATCAGATAGGAACAACTCGGGATATTTCTCCTTCATTACTGCTTCAGTTCCCAAGTCAAGCTTTCTCCATGATTATGTTTCCACTTTATCAAAACAAGATCTATCACCTTTCTGCGTAACTTCTTTTGCTTTCTTCCAAGTATCGCTACCGGTTCATCTACTATTCTCTTCATTGGGTCAATACTCACGTCTTTAATAGGAATCACACTTGACTCCTCTGCTAAGCATTTCCTCAAGTAGGATACATGGAAGGTGTTGTGAATTCCATCCAATTCTGGAGGTAATTCCAACTGATATGCTACATCTTTAATGCGCTTCACCACTTTAAAAGGTCCAATAAATCTTGGACTCAACTTTCCCTTCTTTCCAAATCGGATAACTCCTTTCCAAGGTGATACTTTCAGCATCACTAAATCATCCACATTAAACTCAATCGGTCTCCTTTTCTTATCTGCATATGTTTTCTGCCTTTCTCTTGCCACACGTAAGGCTTCTTTAGCTACATTAACCTTTTCAGAGGTAATTTCTATAATTTCGGGACCGGTCAACTGCTTTTCACCGGGCTCCATCCAACAACTTGGAGTCCTACATCTCTTCCATATAACATTTCAAATGGTGGCATCCCAATACTTGCATGGTGACTATTATTATAAGCGAATTCAATCAACTTCAAGTGTTCATCCCATGCTCCACCATATTCAAGTACACACGTTCTCAACATATCCTCCAAGGTTTGAATGGTTCTCTCACCCCCCCCCCCCCCCCCCCCCCCCCCCCCCCCCCCCCCCCCCCCCCCCCCCCCCCCCCCCCCCCCCCCCCCCCCCCCCCCCCCCCCCCCCCCCCCCCCCCCCCCCCCCCCCCCCCCCCCCCCCCCCCCCCCCCCCCCCCCCCCCCCCCCCCCCCCCCCCCCCCCCCCCCCCCCCCCCCCCCCCCCCCCCCCCCCCCCCCCCCCCCCCCCCCCCCCCCCCCCCCCCCCCCCCCCCCCCCCCCCCCCCCCCCCCCCCCCCCCCCCCCCCCCCCCCCCCCCCCCCCCCCCCCCCCCCCCCCCCCCCCCCCCCCCCCCCCCCCCCCCCCCCCCCCCCCCCCCCCCCCCCCCCCCCCCCCCCCCCCCCCCCCCCCCCCCCCCCCCCCCCCCCCCCCCCCCCCCCCCCCCCCCCCCCCCCCCCCCCCCCCCCCCCCCCCCCCCCCCCCCCCCCCCCCCCCCCCCCCCCCCCCCCCCCCCCCCCCCCCCCCCCCCCCCCCCCCCCCCCCCCCCCCCCCCCCCCCCCCCCCCCCCCCCCCCCCCCCCCCCCCCCCCCCCCCCCCCCCCCCCCCCCCCCCCCCCCCCCCCCCCCCCCCCCCCCCCCCCCCCCCCCCCCCCCCCCCCCCCCCCCCCCCCCCCCCCCCCCCCCCCCCCCCCCCCCCCCCCCCCCCCCCCCCCCCCCCCCCCCCCCCCCCCCCCCCCCCCCCCCCCCCCCCCCCCCCCCCCCCCCCCCCCCCCCCCCCCCCCCCCCCCCCCCCCCCCCCCCCCCCCCCCCCCCCCCCCCCCCCCCCCCCCCCCCCCCCCCCCCCCCCCCCCCCCCCCCCCCCCCCCCCCCCCCCCCCCCCCCCCCCCCCCCCCCCCCCCCCCCCCCCCCCCCCCCCCCCCCCCCCCCCCCCCCCCCCCCCCCCCCCCCCCCCCCCCCCCCCCCCCCCCCCCCCCCCCCCCCCCCCCCCCCCCCCCCCCCCCCCCCCCCCCCCCCCCCCCCCCCCCCCCCCCCCCCCCCCCCCCCCCCCCCCCCCCCCCCCCCCCCCCCCCCCCCCCCCCCCCCCCCCCCCCCCCCCCCCCCCCCCCCCCCCCCCCCCCCCCCCCCCCCCCCCCCCCCCCCCCCCCCCCCCCCCCCCCCCCCCCCCCCCCCCCCCCCCCCCCCCCCCCCCCCCCCCCCCCCCCCCCCCCCCCCCCCCCCCCCCCCCCCCCCCCCCCCCCCCCCCCCCCCCCCCCCCCCCCCCCCCCCCCCCCCCCCCCCCCCCCCCCCCCCCCCCCCCCCCCCCCCCCCCCCCCCCCCCCCCCCCCCCCCCCCCCCCCCCCCCCCCCCCCCCCCCCCCCCCCCCCCCCCCCCCCCCCCCCCCCCCCCCCCCCCCCCCCCCCCCCCCCCCCCCCCCCCCCCCCCCCCCCCCCCCCCCCCCCCCCCCCCCCCCCCCCCCCCCCCCCCCCCCCCCCCCCCCCCCCCCCCCCCCCCCCCCCCCCCCCCCCCCCCCCCCCCCCCCCCCCCCCCCCCCCCCCCCCCCCCCCCCCCCCCCCCCCCCCCCCCCCCCCCCCCCCCCCCCCCCCCCCCCCCCCCCCCCCCCCCCCCCCCCCCCCCCCCCCCCCCCCCCCCCCCCCCCCCCCCCCCCCCCCCCCCCCCCCCCCCCCCCCCCCCCCCCCCCCCCCCCCCCCCCCCCCCCCCCCCCCCCCCCCCCCCCCCCCCCCCCCCCCCCCCCCCCCCCCCCCCCCCCCCCCCCCCCCCCCCCCCCCCCCCCCCCCCCCCCCCCCCCCCCCCCCCCCCCCCCCCCCCCCCCCCCCCCCCCCCCCCCCCCCCCCCCCCCCCCCCCCCCCCCCCCCCCCCCCCCCCCCCCCCCCCCCCCCCCCCCCCCCCCCCCCCCAACTTACAAGAAGAGCTTTGCACTTTCCTACTTAGTGCATCCGTCACTACATTGGCTTTACTCGGATGGTGTTTGATCTCACAATCACAATCTTAAATAATTCCATCCACCTTCTTTGTCTCACATTCATCTCTTTCTGAATGAACACATACTGCAACTCTTATGTTCGGTATACAAAGTGCACTTAGTGCCATAAGATAATGTCTCCATAACTTCAATGCAAATACTACCACATTTCATTCCAACCGTTTCGTCATGTCTTTGATTCACTCTCTAAATCAAAACAAGTAATCGCCTCATTTCTTCAACTTTCAAAAGTATTCCCACATTACATTCAGCGAAGGCTATTCACTTGGCGGTTAAGCCTTTCAAGCACGCATCTTTATTAGCTTGCTATCACAACTCACATGATTCATTTGAACAAAGGGTCGACTCGTCATAACCTTCGCTACGTATCATATCCTTTCATAGAGACTTATGGTTAGACCATAATACCCTCTTTGTTCATAATAAACTTCCCTTTTCTCACCACAAAAACCCTCGGCCGATATTAAACTAATCAAAGCACTCATTTAATACTTCTAACTTCATGAGCTGTTATCGTCATGATCTTTGGCTTGACACTTTTCCCTTCAATAACATCGTATCATGGAATGACACCCAACACCCCTTAAACGTAACTTCATAGCATATCTTGTCATATCACACGTAAACTTGTCACACATCGTTTGAAGGTTCGACCTCACAATCGCAACGAAATTGGAAAACTTATTAGAGCGTCTCAAAGCTACGAGTGGCCTCGATTTTTGAACTATACTCCTTGCCTTACATAAGTAGATCACATAGGCGAGAAACATGATCCATCCGGAACCGAATACTCCTGAACACTTCTACTTTTGTGATTTAAGTATCCATAGTTAACTCCGTCATCCAACCTCTTAACTTTTCCTAAGGGAAAACTCTTTATCTTGAGAAGCAGTCATACATAAGATTTTGCGCAAACATAGGATCTTCATATCATCTTCACGTCACACCGGCGAAGGCAGTTGCGATAGAACTGCTGGAAGGTTCACGTGTTAGTTCGCCATTCATTCCTGCAATATGAGAAAGAATCTCCATCTCGTCGTTCGTTCTTAGCAGCTTCCACCGTCATTCGAAGGACCTGAACTCTCGTCTTTGGAGTGGCTGCATTCTTTCCTTCGTTCTTCATCTGAGGGCAATCGGCAATAAGATGTCCCGTTTCTTGACACTTGTAGTAATAATACTATCCTTATAATTAACTGCAATGTGCCTCAATGAACCACACGTAATTTACCCTTTGGTCTTGTCTGAACATTGGCCTTCATGCGTAATCTTGCAAGTAGGGCACCACGTGCCACTCTTATTCTTGTCCTTACTTCTATTCGAAATTGAACTACCTTTAAACTTCTTATTAGAACCCGAAGAACAATTAGATCTTCTCTTGAATCTCGACTTCTTATCATCAGCTTTCTCAACAACTTTTCAGATTTGAGGCCATCATTCAACCTCTTAAACTCCTTCATAGTTGTAGATAAGGTAGTGTGCCGCCTACATAAACCACGTTAATTAGCCGGGAGGCCATCACAATAAGCCTCATCTCCCAAGTTCCCACATACTCTTCCAAGAACTTCTCCTTAAATGTACTCCAATGCATCACTGCTAGTACCTCGGGAGCTATTGACACCGTAGTAGCCCTCCACCAGTTACGGGCATTCTTCTTCAGCAATCGCGTTGCACACAAAACCTTCATGTCATCAGGACAATAACATGAAGCAAGGACAACCTCAATGTCCGCTATCCACTCCATTGTACCAACTGCATTTTGTGTATCGTCAAAATCCTTAGCTCCGCAATTCGAAAAACTCTCGTATTTGAAGTTAGTGGTACGAGGAGCAACCACTACACAAGGCTCCACCACGTTACCTCCACCATTCACTCCTGCAACAACATTTTCAGGAGCAACTTACGACCTCACATTAGATGGCTCAGCTTCATTAAAGGGATTAGAGTTATTCCCATCGGTTTGCTCATCCCGACGCAAGTTAGCTTCTCATTTCATCCTCACTTTCGGCCCTTGCTCGAGCCAATTCTTCTTCATTTGGATCAACACAAATACAGTCTCACAAGCACACACATGTCGTGATACATTTACAATTACGTTCGCGACCGGAATTGTAAATGTATCCTTCCATACGTGTACCCGGTAACCCAGCTGTGCATCACCTATTCATCACTCTTCAATTATCCTGCATTAACTCTACTTGTCAACTTCAAGTCCATATCCCTTGAACTAGTAGACTCAACAACAATGTCTACCAATCACTTCATTCCTCACGTACCTTTAGTCTTCATTTAACTTCATGTGCATTACAATCATCATACACATTTATCCGGCTATGACTTTTCATTGATCTTCACACATTTCCACACATACGAGACATCAACGTCATTAAAGTTGCTACACAATGTTTACTCTCAACACATGAAGGTTCACTACATAGAAACCTCTCCAACTTCATTACTTTGCACTCCGGTCAACACAAGTACGACTATACAAATACGTTCGTGTCGTGATACGCTTGCAATTATGTTCCGGACCATAATTGTAATTGTATCCTTTCACTCGCATGTTCGTTACCGCATTTGTGTATCGCCTTCTCATCACCAACTACATTCACGCAAACATCTTCACACATATGCATCTCACTTCTTTTACGATCCATGTCACGAACCCCATGGGTTGGACATTAATGGAATACCATTTCATCAACTTCTCCAACATTCCTTCATTTCCAACACTTCACACATAAACTACATCGCACACTTATCAAATTCAGTTGGAAAAAATGGCACATCACCTCGTGGACCTTCTATCGTAGCAATAGGATAACTAGCGACGGAGGAGCGAGAAACGAAAGAATAAAGGCTAAACACATATCCACATATCAATAAACACACATCAAATAGCCTTAATCCTACACTCTCACTCAATCCCAACCCGTCCTAGAGTACTTCACCTCAAAGCTAGGCATCCTACTTAAGCCTAACACGGTCTTCGTCGGTCTAAGTCCAAAATCCTACGGCATAAGTCGAATTTTGGTTCACTTAAACCAATTCTCTGATACCAACTTGTAACACCCGTCGTTTAAAAATATGGGTTTTCAAAAACTTTTCACCTAACGGTGTCATATTGCGGAAGAAAGGACCTTAAAAGTCAAAACCAATAAAACATTTTGGTTTCTGCATTTAGTTGGTGTTACTTGCGACATCATAGAATAGTTCAAAGGAAAACCCAACAGTTGCCCAACATAAAACAACCGTCCAAACGTCATTACATAATTTCGACATTAAGTACTGAATGTAAACAAATGTCTAAACAAAGCGTCTATAGGGTAGCTAAGGCTCCTGCATTACATCTACCCAAGCCTCACTCGTTCTGCATATAGTTCCTTCAAGCTAAACCTGAGGGAACAACCACATTAAAGAAACAAGTGTTAGCTATTAAAATAGCTAAGTAAGATAACACTTAATTTAAAAGCATTTGTCCAATTAAAACAATCTTCATTATTAGACAAGTTCTTTAGGCACGTCATACATCACACAAATCTGCATAACAACTTCATATCAAATAGGATAATCATCCTAAATGTGCCTATCCTGCATTACTTCATTAACCACATATCTGCTTTCTACATTTCTGCTTTACTACGTTATTAACTGCATTAAGTGTGCTCTACATTGCACCCGACTTGATGGTTCGCCAAAAGGCCACCCATCGTATGTCGTTAAGGAATGGCAAGCCAATCCGAGAGTAATCCAAAATCCTGAGGGGGTCAATCCTCCGTTAATTACTCAAACTGCGTGTGACCACGTTGCTAGGAGCCACCCAAGCAACAACTGCGTTAGCGTACTCATCCGGCTAAGACTTGTACGGGTTAAGCTTAACACTTTACTGCATCAAAGTTTAACGAGCTCGAACCTACGTTATTTAGTTTAGGTGACTGCATTACCTAAACATTTACTGCGTTACTGCTTTTACGTTTTGGGCCCTTAAACGTGCAAGTGACATGGCAACCTAGCAAGTCTAGTGCACTAGGTGTTCAAGCCATACAAACATGCACACAACATACATCAACTTCATTTCGACATTTCATGCATAATACAATACTTCATTAGACTACATCAACTGCATAGCGTCATACTACATTAAGCAATACTTCATTATACTACATAACTGCATAATAGATCACTACATTAGGCAAGACTTCATTCTTCTACATTAGGGACTGCATTTCAGGTCTCATGGTCAACTACGTAATCCCATAATACCTCCCAAGTAACCCCATAAGTCCACATGCATTATAAGTTACCAATTGGAAGTATGTAAGTTTGAAACCTGCTTTTAGTTGATCCCCCAGCGTGACAAAAGTAGTGTATCTTACCTGATAGAAGTATACGTGCGCAAACAAACGCTAGTATTGCCTATAGGTAACCTCCGACACCTATCGTACATTAACATAATGAATATAAGTCATTTAGGACCTTCAACGGACCCTCGTACGAACTTAAGACTGACTACGTAAAATTCCAGGATTACACCTAACGAATTTAGACCTTAACTTCGTTCACTCTGTTCTTACGAACTTAATCTTCGTACGAACTTTATCTTCGTTTGGTTCTACTTTACGAATATAGCTTCTTACGAATATATTTATACTTTACGAAGATAGGCTATTAAACGAATTTAAACTTCATTTTCGTTTTGTTTTCTTGTTTACGAATTTGCCAACGAATTTGACTTCAACGAATTTAAACAACGAACTTCATCTTCGTTCGGGCAAACGAATTTAGACTGCATAAACGAACTTGGCACCAGCAAACGACTTTAAACACATTTTCGTCCAGAAATCAAAAACGACTAGCTTCAATCAATTTTTCCAGACTTTGATCGATCAAGGCTTCTTTCCAAACATGTTTTTGACACAACTAAACATCCCTTGACTAACTTGATCGATTACAGACTCAATTAACACCAATTTTGAACGTTAATTAACCCAAAACACCACATAAACCTTAATTACTTGTTCATCCAATTTTAATCAGATTGATTCCTAAATAATCAACCTTCAAATCTGAAATACAATCAATGATTCAATAATTACCTGCTTGACTCGATGATTGATCAATTTCCAACACCAAAACGTTTGATCAAAACTCAATTAACGGCTTTAGGACTCCAGGAAGGGTTAATTACTTTGTTAATTGCTAATGGCTGCCCATTAACACTAGATTAGGGTAATTCTAACCTAAACCCGTTTTTCAATTTCCACCTATGTCAAAATCAGCCCTCGAACTTCTAAACCCTTCATTATTGGTCACAAACTGCATTATTGACCATATACAACATTAGTCCTTCATTAAAAGGCACTACATAGCCTTTAAACGACATTAAACACACTTTTATTCGTCATTAGTATTTAGGCTCTCAAACCTAACTACTTTATCTACGTTAATCACACATAGCTACATTCAAATATTAAGTAAAGACTTAACGACACCCCAAATTGACTTAACGGCATTAGTCAAATGTTACATAAAAGTTCGGGATGTTACAAAAACCTACTGATGATGATATACTTGCTAGTCAATGGGATAGATGTAGGGCTGTTGTGTTATCTTGGATACTTGGTTCTATTTTTGAAGAGTTGTATCTTGGTCAAATTTTTTCTACTGGTCCTGCTGTTGTTTGGAAAGAATTTCAAGAAACTTATGATAAAATTGATGGTTCTGTCACATTTAATCTTCACTTGAAAATAAATTCTTTAAGATAGAATGGTATGCTAGTTTCTAAATATTATCATAAGCTTAATTCACTTTGGAAACAATATGATGCTTTGATTAAATTACCTGCATGTACTTGTAAAGCTGCTAAACAATTTGTGAATCATAATAACTTGATGAAACTGATGCAATTCTTAATGGGTCTTGATGATACATATGCTAATATTAGAAGTATGATACTTACAACTGAACCTCTGCCAAGTGTGAAAACTGCTTTTGCTTTGATATCTAGGGAAGAATCACATAGAGGAGTAGGTAATACTAATAATATTAATAAAGGTCAGTCTACTGCTTTTTACATAGAATGCTTGACTTTGTAAATAAAAATGGGATTATTCATCAAACTTCTTGTGTTTATACACCTCAACAAAATGGAATTGTTGAAAGGAAACATAGACATCTCTTAAATGTGGCTAGATCTCTTACGATTCAGGGGGGAATTCCACTTAATCTTTGGTCTGAATGTGTTTTGACTGCTGTGTATTTAATTAGCAGGTTACCTTCTAAAGTGTTAGCAAGAAAGTCACCATTTGAGTTAGTTCGTGGGTTTAAACCTAATCTCTTCCACTTAAGGAACTTTGGTTGTTTGTGTTTTGCTACTAATGTAAATTTGCATGATAAATTTTCTGAAAGGTCTGAAAAGTGTATTTTGTTAGGATATTCTGGTTTTAAGAAAGCATATAAGTTGTATAATTTGAATACTAAAGATATTTTCTATTCAAGGGATGTTAAATTTTATGAAGAAATCTTTCCTTTAAAAACTAAAAATAAAACTAATTTTGAAAAAGATGATTTGAATCATACAAACTTCTTTGACTTATTTTATCCTTAAAAAACAACCATTAGTTCTTCAAAACCCTATGATGAAGGAAGAGATAGTTCTGAAAATGGTGAACCCAGAGCAACCCCACTTGGCAGTTCTATAGGAGCAACTAGTGGTGGAGGTACTGAGGTTAACCATGATCTTGATGAGGCTAATTGTTGGTGCATTTTAAGCATAAATGGATAAATAAGACGTCTCTTTGGTTTTGATAATGTTTGACAATATGCATATCATTCTAAACTGCTATAAATATTGATTTAAGCATTCATACGCTATTCCCCGACCAAAGTTTGTGCAAAGCAAAGTTTTGGTGTAGCAGTAGCATTGGCGGATGATGTTCTCCATTGGCGGACGATGATCAACATCGTCCGCAGATCGTCTGTTTCCGCTTCAAGTTTTGTCGAGCCTTCGTACGATTTTTCCGAGACTTAAAACTTGTTTCTTTGTCCTATACCATCATATTAACAGGTTTGAAATTGTCGGATTTCGAAATTGATGACTTTCATTTTTAACTAAAACTTGAGGCTATATTTTTCTAAGTATAGAAAAGTCAAAATTGGTCAAAGTCAAAATTGAAGGTTTAAAGAGTGAGTCAACATCTGGAAATTTGATTAAAATTGCCAATAGTGAATCTTATCCTCTCTCTTTCTTATTTCATCTTGTGACTTCACCTCTTTCAAAAACCCATCAAATATGGCATACTTTTTCTTCCCTTTATTTGCTACAAATTCAAGAACACATGAAGAAGGTAATATGCTCATGCTTGTGGGGGACATACAAGGAAAGATTCCTGGACTTTGAGAGGCTCATGAAGATTGGCGGATGATGTTGACATCGGCGGATGATGCAGAGTCCGTCGATTCAAACGGCTCCAAATGCTCTTGTATCTATATATTCAACACTTGGTAACTTTTGGAGCTCACCTCTTGCATCTTCTTTACTGAGCTTATAGTTGTAATATCATTAAAACTTTCATTTCAAAATTTATATTGGCAAGAGAGAAAATTTGTAGTGAGGATACTATTAAGTGTAATAGTGAGAGCCTACAAATTTGGTTGAGCACATTCATTCTTGTGAGAGTGATTGTAGTATACTCTAGTGGCTAGAGTTGTGCTTGTATCTTGAAGTGTCAAGAGTTGGTTGATTCCTAGTGGTTAGGAATTATTGGTATCTTGAAGTGTCAAGATTGTATGAACGGATTCTTCACCGGGTTTGGAGAATATAGTGCTACAAATCTCGATTAGTGAATCGGGGAGTGGATTAAGGCGAATTCGTTAACATTCTCCCCAACCACTATATATTGCGGTGTTCATGTGTTTGGTGATATTTCTCTAACTCTATCTTTTAGATTATTGTGAATTTTATTTTATATTGTCTCATTATACATCCTTGCACAAACTAAACTTCAAGACTTTGTTTTCTATGAATAATTATTCAAAAAGAAGTTAAAAATTGGTATAATCTATTCACCCCCCTCTAGATTACACTTACAATTGGTATCATTGCACGTTGCTCTAATTTTTGCTAAAAATTTAATTTTTTCAAAAATCTCGAGTTTGATTCTATGGACAACAAAAGTGGTAATTACAATGAGGGTTGTTCAATGCAAAGACCACCACTTCTTGAAGCGGATAGTTTTTGTTATTGGAAACAAAGATTTGAACCTTATGTTTGTGCAAAAGATATTGACTTATGGGACATAATCATTTCGGGTGATTATGAGGCTAAGGATTGGTCGGTCACCGATAAGAAATGGATTAAGGTTGAGAAAAAGGATTGGAAACCCGAACATAAACAAAACATTGCTAAACACTATGAAGCCAAACTCATGTTGTATAATGCTTTACCAAGAAAAGAATATGAAAGGGTTTTTATGTGTAAAACGACTAAAGAAGCTTGGAAGACTCTTATAGTCACTCATCAAGGAAATGCTCAAGTAATTGAGAATAAAATTGAATTACTAGTATCACAATATGAAAATTTTGTTGTTGGTGATGATGAGAAAATAGATGTAGGATATTCTCGATTTAATACTATTTGTACAAGTTTGAAAGCTTTAGGTACATCCTACACTAATAAGCAATATGTTCGAAAGTTCTTGAGAGCTCTACCTGCTAAATGGAGACCCAAGGTCACGGCAATTGATGAAGCACAAGACTTTAAAAAATTGACATTGGATGAGCTTGTTGGTAACCTTAAGGTACATGAAGTGATATTGGAAAAGGAAGAAGAAATTAGCAAATTGAAGAAAGAGAAGTTCAAGTATATAGCTCTAAAAGCCAAACATCAAGTTGAAACATCACATGAAGAAGAAAATGAAGAGGAGCTTGATGATGATGAAGAGTTGGCAAGTATGGTGAGAAAATTCAAAAGAATCTTTAGAAGAAATGGGAAGTTTGTTAGACCTCCTCAAAATGACTCAAGAAAACCACCACTAGACTTAAAGAAGAAGTCTAATAGAAAGTGTTTCAGTTGTGGTGATCCAAACCACTTGGTAAATGAATGCACCAAAAAGAGAAATGAAAGGGCGTATGTTGGTGGTGCTTGGGAAGATGAAGAAGGAGATGAGGAAGAAGATGCTCAAGAGAAATTCTTCATGGCCATTGGCAATTCGGGAAACTTAAGTGATGATGAACCGGAATCAACAAGCGGAGCTTGGAGTGATAGTGAAGATGAAGACTACACCATGTGCTTTGTCGGTCAAGACGAAGATGAGGTACATTCCGAAAGCAACTACTCTATTGAAACACTTGAACATGATTATGAAAAACTTGAAATGTTAAGCACTAAAATAAGTAAAAAGAACAAGGTGCTAAAATCGGAGAATGAATCATTGTCAAAAGAATTGGAAGAACAAAAACGTCTAGTAGCTATTTTGATGCAAGAAAACAACGATTTTAGAAATAAAGAAAAAGTTGTTTGTGGAAAATGCATAGTTTTTAAAACCAAAGCTAAACGGTATGAAAGAGATTTGTGTTTCATAAAATTTGCTAAAGGAACAAAAATGTTAGATGACATGCTTGACTCAATACATGGAAGGCCGGATAGAGCAGGAATTGGGTATAAAGGATATGGGTCAACAAGTGAGAACCGACCCACAATATTTGTCAAGGCAAAGCTGATCGACGGTCGATGTTTCATTGACCGCCAAGATCGTCCGCAGATTTCTGTGAAGACATCGACCATGCCAATACTTGACCAAGTCCCATTCAAGTATCAAAATGCTTCCAAAGCACCTCAAAAGGTTGAAAAAGGTCATATTATTCGAAAATATTATCAATCAAGACATAAATATGAAAACGAGTTTTCAAGAAGAAATAGCTATGTCTCAAGAGCCAATAATGATCATCAAAGAAACTTTTATAACTCATACAATGACCACTTGTACCCAAGAAATCAATACAACAAGAAAACTACTAAGAAATGGGTCAAAGTAGGAATGTTTAATGCTAACAACCCCGGACCCATGAAACATTGGGTACCAAAAGTTTGAATATTGTTGTAATATTTAGGAAAGCGATAAAGGAGTGATCGAAAAAGATGATTGGATAACCGATAGTGGATGCTCTAAGCATATGACCGGTGACCGTGAAGTGTTCACCACCTATACCAAATACAATGGTGGTGACGTCGTGTTTGGAAGTGATGTCAAAGGAAAGATTATTGGTAAAGGTAACATCGCACACGAAAAATTTGTTTTTGAAAAGGTTGCACATGTTAAATATCTTGCTTTTAACTTGTTAAGTGTTGGTAAATTATGTGATAAAGGGCTTAGGGTCATATTTGATGAATCACATGTGAAAATAGTTATAGATGGTGAAGTTATTATAAGATGTGAATGAAAACAAGGTGTGTATACATGTAAACTAAATGACTATAAGAAGCTTGATATATGCTTGGCTACTATACATGATATGTCTACATTGTGGCATAGGAGATTAGGACATGCTAACATGCGACAACTTCAAAATTTGTCCTCTATGGATTGTGTGAGAGACTTGCCCAAATTAAAATTTGATTGTCATTTTTGTGATGCATGCAAAGTTGGTAAACAAGTTAGAGCTAGTCACAAACTTAAAAAATGTAATTTCAGCTAAAAGATGTTTAGAACTTTTGCATATGGACTTATTTGGGTCTTCATCTATTCAAAGTTATGGAGGAAATTTTTACACGTTGGTAATTGTTGATGATTATTCTAGGTACACTTGGACATTTTTCTTGAGACATGAAAATGAAGTATTTGAACAATTCAAAATATTTGGTAGAAAAATACAAAATAAACTAGGATGCACCATAGTTTCAATTCGAACCAATCATGGTAGGGAATTTGATAATGAAGCTCAATTTGGAGCATTTTGTGATAAACATGGTGTAACACATAATTTTTCCTCCCCTCGCACACCTCAATCAAATGGAGTTGTAGAAAGGAAAAATAGAACACTTCAAGAAATGAGTAGGACTATGCTAAATGAACAATCTATACCACAAAAATTTCGGTGTGATGCCGTTGCTACTTCGTGTTATATACTTAATCGCGTCTTACTTAGACCAATGATGAATAAAACACCATATGAATTCTTAAAAGGTAAGAAACCATCTTAAAACATGTTAAGGTGTTTGGGTGTAAATGCTTTGTGTTAAATAAGTAAGACCACTTGACCAAATTTGATCCTAAAGCATATGAATGTGTCTTTCTTGGTTACTCACCCATAAGTAAAGCATATAGAGTTTTAAATAAAGAAACTAACATTGTAGAGGACTCACTTGATGTAACATTTGATGAGTCGGAACCCAAACCGAAAACATTGCCTTTGGTAGATGATGACATTCTTGAGGAAGAAGTTAGGGCCACTCCACCTAATGTTGTACCAACCAATGAAATTGAAACACCTCAAGTTGAACCACAAGACCAACCGATAATTAACATGAAAGAGGTTAGAGACCATCCCATTAATCAAGTAATTAGAGATTTAAATCAAAAAGTAACAAGATCACATGCTATGTATGTTAATTCTTATTGTGCTTTTGTGTCTACTATAGAACCCAAAAATATTAAAGAAGCAATAGTTGATGATAATTGGGTAATGGCTATGCAAGAGGAACTAAATCAATTTAAAAGAAATGACGTATGGGAATTAGTCCCCTTGCCTAGTGAACATACAATTTTTGGCTTAAAATGGATCTATCGTAATAAACTTGATGAAGATGGGAAAGTCACTAGAAACAAAGCTAGGTTAGTGGCTCTAGGATATTGCCAACAAGATGGAATTGATTACGATGAAACTTTTGCCCCGGTTGCTAGATTAGAATCAATCCGAATTTTACTTGCCTATGCATGTGCCCATAATTTTAAGTTATATCAAATGGACGTAAATAGTGCATTTTTGAATGGTGTGATTAAAGAAGATGTATATGTGTCTCAACCACCGGGCTTTGAAAACTTTGATAAACCTAATCATGTTTATAAACTTAAAAAAGCATTGTATGGATTAAAACAAGCCCTAGAGCTTGGTACGATAGGTTGAAAACCTTTTTAATTGATCATGAGTTTGAAATGGGTAAAGTAGATAGCACATTGTTTGTTAAAAAGAAAAAGCCTCACCTTATGATAGTGCAAATATATGTTGACGATATTGTATTTGGATCCACGGATCAATCTATATGTGATGAATTTTCTAACTTTATGCATGATGAATTTGAGATGAGTATGATGGGTGACCTAAACTTCTTTCTTGGTTTGCAAATAAAACAATTAGAAGATGACATATTTATTAATCAATCTAAATACATTAAGGAAATGCTTAAGAAATTTGAAATGGAATCTTCTAAACCATTAGATACACCTATGGCTACTACAACTAGACTTAGCATTGATGAAGAAGGTGAATCTATGGATATCACTAAATATCGTGGCATGATTGGTAGTTTGTTGTATCTTACCGCTAGTAGACCGGATATTATGTATAGTGTGTGCTTATGTGCTAGATTTCAAGAAAACCCTAACGTGTCACACTATGAAGCGGTTAAACGAATATTTAGATATATTAAAGGTACAATGCATCTAGGATTATGGTATCCTAAATTTTCCGGTGTTGATATTATGTGTTATGCGGATTCCGACTTAGGTGGTTCACTTGTTGATAGAAAAAGTACTAGTGGCGTTTGTGCTTATGTGGGTCTATGTCTTACTTCTTGGTTTTCTAAAAAACAAAATTCTGTTGCGCTATCAACCACCGAAGCCGAATATGTAGCCGCCGGTCGTGCTTGTGCTCAAGCTCTTTGGATGAAACAAATGTTTGATGATTACAATGAACACCAAAGTGAAATACCTATTATGTGTGATAATAAAAGTGCAATAGACTTAAGCAAGAATCCCGTCTTACATTCAAGAACTAAACACATTGAAATTAGACATCATTTTCTTATGGATAATGTGCAAAAAGGTCATATCGTGATCGAGAAAGTTGATTCCACCGAAAATGTAGCGGATATTTTCACTAAAGCCCTTAATAGAGAGACTTTTAAAACTCTTAGATTAGGTTTGGGTATGATGGAATATGTCCCATAAGGGATATAAGATAAACATTGGAAAATATTAAAGTCAGTAAATCTGCGGACGTTCCCGCGGTCGATCATTCATTGTCCACAGATTCAATATCCATAAGAAAGGAACTCCAGGTCACGTGGACACTTCATCATCCGCAGATCACCATTGGAGGTCGATCCATCGTCCGTCAGTTAACAGTAAATTCTCCATCTACCTTATCCTAATGAAATCTACTTTTCATTTCTTTTGACCCTATCTCTTGTATCCTACCGAAAATTTACCCCATCTTCCCCTTTATTCTTTCAAATTTCAAGAACTAGGGATACATTATATCTTCTCCTTAATCTCATTCTTCTTGTTCGAAATCCAAGGTAATTAATCTTCTCTTTTAATGTTGTTAATTAATTTGCTTACTTAGGCATCTAGGGTCTGTTTGGGGATTGAATTGATTTCGAAATAAATCTATTATTATGTATATAAATTCGAATTTGTAGGAGATGAATAGATTGAAATCAGTAACTATAGTATATATATATTTTGGGTCAAGAAATTCTGAATTTTAAGTGAAATTATTTGTGTAAATCCCCAAACTATAATGTCGCTTGCACTTGCACTTGCACCTAAGAATGCACAAATTGTTGGGTAATCTTTTTATTGTTTCTTGTGTTAAAACTTTTATGAGTGAGATAATGACATAACTCAACAAAAATAGGTGTGCCAAGCATTAGATCATTGCATTGAATGCATTTTAGTATTTGGGTCGTTTTTTTTTTAAATTCACACACGCACTCACAAGAGAAGTGACAATAAGTGATCTTGCAAAATAATTGTAAGCATCATGTTCTCATTTCTCAAGAGTAAAAGTTGAAAATTGTCTCATATAGGATGGCACTTAATTAGTAAATAGGTAGGGTCGAGACAATAAGTAAACGACAATCTAGTCCATGTAGGCACACACACTTCATCTTAAAAATTTAATGACTAATTCGTCATGTGCTTATCTTTTCTAGGACATGGACCAACCTAATTTTCCCGACTTGACCGCAACACAAAAACGTACACAAAGGAAAAACATGATAAACATTAGGAAGAGATCTATGATTGATAGTCGTGGGGTTGACTTGGAGGTATTTGGTCCGGATGTCATTGAACCATTCAAGACCATAAAGTGGGATACCTTTTTAGCTCTAGATGATAATGTGTGTGATTTTTATGTCAGAGAGTTCTATTCCTTGTTTACCTTTGATGACAAAGCCAACATTGTGTCTTTTGCTCTTGGTGGTAAGTATATTCAACTTTCAATTCAACAATTCGGGGAATTCCTTGGTGTTCCCTATAAAGGTCTAGATATCTTTTGTAATGGTCAAAACTTTATCCACTTACCTCAAGTTATCAACCGACAAGAAATGAAGAATATGCTTTGCATTGACCCAAATAAAATTAATGATTGTCTCTCTTCTAAAGATCTTAATCACCCTCATGACCTTCGATATAAAATAGTTGATTGGACTATGTTCAACCGGGGTGGGAACCGTAGTGAAGTCTCTTCCGTATCCGCGGGTCTACTTTATTGTCTAGAAAAGCAAATTCCTGTGAACATAGCCTTGTTTCTTGCACGTAGGATGGTGGGAACCTTGTCCAACACCCATAGAGGTCTTTCGTATAACATGCTTTTGAACAATCTTTTCATCCACTTTAATCTTCCGTCTCAACCAACTCGAAAAATCAAAGGGAAGCCTCTTGGGAAGGAAACCATGACACGGATGAAAAAACCCTCCACTTCAAAAAGGGCTCGATCAAGTTCTCCAAATAATGGCGTTGATGAACTTAATGCACTTATCGAAGAATATGATGGAAATGGACAAATGGATTCTAATCCTGACGTGGCAAGTGGAAGTGGCATTCATAGTGAAGAGAACTTTAATGATCTCACGGACTCCCAAAAGATTGAGAATGTGCATCGCCGGGTTCAAGAAGTGAGTGGCGATCTCGAAGAGGTAAAACAAGAACTTTCGGGGCTTAAGAAGCTATTAAGTACTAGGATTATGATGTGTTTTATTTGTGTGAAAATTCTCTTGGTTTGTTGCTTGTTTGTGGTCTTTGTTATGCAAATATCAGGTACATCTCGAGGTACATCGTTCGAGGGGGAGCTTAGTTCAAGGGGGAGTTCTTTTTATCTACCCACATGTCCCATGGATCGTAACCTAGGCTCTAATACCTTCCTTCTTTTTGACATGACAAAGGGGGAGAAGAAATAGGTATGTAATGTCGTTAACGACTTCGTATTTATAGCAATTTAGCATACCTATTGCACATTGTTGTCATTATCAAAAAGGGGGAGATTGTTGGTGCATTTTAAGCATAAATGGATAATTAAGACGTCTCTTTGGTTTTGATAATGTTTGACAATATGCATATCATTCTAAACTGCTATAAATATTGATTTAAGCATTCATACGCTATTCCCCGACCAAAGTTTGTGCAAAGCAAAGTTTTGGTGTAGCAGTAGCATTGGCGGATGATGTTCTCCATTGGCGGACGATGATCAACATCGTCCGCAGATCGTCTGTTTCCGCTTCAAGTTTTGTCGAGCCTTCGTACGATTTTTCCGAGACTTAAAACTTGTTTCTTTGTCCTATACCATCATATTAACAGGTTTGAAATTGTCGGATTTCGAAATTGATGACTTTCATTTTTAACTAAAACTTGAGGCTATATTTTTCTAAGTATAGAAAAGTCAAAATTGGTCAAAGTCAAAATTGAAGGTTTAAAGAGTGAGTCAACATCTGGAAATTTGATTAAAATTGCCAATAGTAAATCTTATCCTCTCTCTTTCTTATTTCATCTTGTGACTTCACCTCTTTCAAAAACCCATCAAATATGGCATACTTTTTCTTCCCTTTATTTGCTACAAATTCAAGAACACATGAAGAAGGTAATAATACAAGGAAATATTTCTGGACTTTGAGAGGCTCAAGAAGATTGGCGGATGATGTTGACATCGGCGGATGATGCAGAGTCCGTCGATTCAAACGGCTCCAAATGCTCTTGTATCTATATATTCAACACTTGGTAACTTTTGGAGCTCACCTCTTGCATCTTCTTTACTGAGCTTATAGTTGTAATATCATTAAAACTTTAGTTTCAGAATTTATATTGGCAAGAGAGAAAATTTGTAGTGAGGATACTATTAAGTGTAATAGTGAGAGCCTACAAATTTGGTTGAGCACATTCATTCTTGTGAGAGTGATTGTAGTATACTCTAGTGGCTAGAGTTGTGCTTGTATCTTGAAGTGTCAAGAGTTGGTTGATTCCTAGTGGTTAGGAATTATTGGTATCTTGAAGTGTCAAGATTGTATGAACGGATTCTTCACCGGGTTTGAAGAATATAGTGCTACAAATCTCGATTAGTGAATCGGGGAGTGGATTAAGGCGAATTCGTTAACATTCGCCCCAACCACTATATATTGCGGTGTTCATGTGTTTGGTGATATTTCTCTAACTCTATCTTTTAAATTGTTGTGAATTTTATTTTATATTGTCTCATTATACATCCTTGCACAAACTAAACTTCAAGACTTTGTTTTCTATGAATAATTATTCAAAAAGAAGTTAAAAATTGGTATAATCTATTAACCCCCCTCTAGATTACACTTACACTAAAAATGATACTTCTGAGGGTATTGTTTTAAATGAAAATATTGTTAGTACTGATGGCTTTCCTGCTGATCAAGCTAACTTAAGAAGGTCTGATAGGAATATGCATATGCCTATTAAGTATGTTGACTATGTTGTTGAGGGAAAATTTAAATATGGCTTAGAAAGAGTTGTTAATTATACTCATCTTTCTAAAGATAACTTTAGTTTTGTTTCAAGTTTAAATAAAAGTGTTGAACCCAAAAATTTAGAAGAAGCTTGCAAAGATATTAATTGGGTTCAAGCTATGAATAATGAAATGGAAGCCCTTTATAGGAATAACACTTGGGAAATAACTGATCTTCCTAAAGGAAGAGAACCAATAGGGTGTAAATGGATATACAAGATTAAGTATAAAGCTTCTGGAGAAATAGAGAGATATAAAGCTAGACTAGTTGCAAAAGGGTATAATCAAAGAGTAGGATTAGATTATGAGGAAATTTTTGCTCCTGTTGTTAAAATGGTTACTGTTAGATGTCTTTTAAATCTTGCTGTTCAAAATAATTGGAAATTGTTTCAATTAGATATTAACAATGCATTTCTATATGGTGATTTGAATGAAGATGTCTATATGACTTTGCCTGATGGATATTTTGAGAAACAAGATGGTAAGGTTTGTAAGTTAATCAAATCTTTATATGGGCTTAAACAAGCTCCTAGACAATGGAATGAAAAGTTAACTTTGTCTCTAATTGATATGGGTTTTATTCAAAGTAAGAATGACTTTTCATTGTTTACTAAAAATGAGAAAGGTATATTTCTTGCTCGTTTAGTTTATGTTGATGACATTGTTGTCACTGGTAACAGTGAGAAATAAATTGAGAATTTTAAAAGGGTTTTGCAAGAAAAATTCTTAACTAAAGACCTTGGTGAAATGAAGTACTTCCTTGGCATTGAAATTCTGAAAACTGAAAAGGGTTTGTGTTTATCTCAAAGAAAATACTGCCTTGAATTGTTAAATGAGTTTGGTCTATTGGGTTGTAAGCCTATGAATTCTCCTCTTGAAGCCAATGCTGTTCTTTCAGCAAAAGCTTCAGAAAATGATACTTTGATTGAGAATTTTTCTGTCTATCAAAAGTTAATAGGGAAGCTTATATATCTAACTATAACCAGGCCAGACATTGCATATTCTGTTCAGTGTCTCAGTCAGTATATGCATGCTCCTCTTCAGTCCCATTTTAAAACTGCTTTAAGAGTTTTAAGATATCTTAAGTCTTCTCCAGGAAAAGGTGTTCTTATTGAAAGAAATAATACAAAAGGTTTAACTGCATATTCTGATGCAGATTGGGGTAAGTGTTTGACATCAAGAAGGTCAGTATCTGGTTTTTGTATCTTTCTTGATGGAAATTTAGTTTCCTGGAAAAGTAAAAAGCAGTCAACTGTTTCTAGATCTTCAGCAGAATCTGAGTACAGATCTCTTGCTGCTACTACTTGTGAAATAATGTGGATCTTAAATTTCTCAATGATCTAAATGTAAAAAACTTATTACCAGTTGAGTTGTATTGTGATTGTAAACCAGCAATACAAATAGCTGGTAATCCTGTTCTACATGAGAGAACTAAACATTTTGAGATTGATATACATTTGGTTAGAGAAAAAGTAGCAGCAGGATTGATTAAACTTGTTAAAATAGTTTCTGATGAGCAGCCTGCTGACATTTTTACAAAAGGTTTGAATATTAGTGTTCATCATTATTTGTGTAACAAGTTAAACTTGAAAAACTTGTTTTATACCTAGTTTGAGGGGGGATGTTAAAATATACAAACTATGTATTATTCTTGTATAAGTTTTCTTATTCTGTTGCATAAGTGTCATTGCAGGATTGTTGAGGGACTGTTCTTCCAAAAGAAAAGCTGAAGGACGGCGGTGGCAATAAGGAAAGATGAGGGACTAAACTGGAACTAAGGAGTATATATACTAAGAGATGGAACCCTATTAGGGTTAATCACACATATCATATCTGTATCTATTTTTTCCTCTCTCGATATATTTTTCATATATTCTGTATAATTGATTCGATCATCTTGATCGATCAATCGTCTTAATATTCTAAACATTCTGTTTAGAATAATCTCTTGTATTAATCGAATCTATAACAATAATAATAATTGTTGGTCTCTCTAATTGAGCCGACTAAATCTGTGTAAGTTTAGATTGATTCATATTCTGGTATTACAAATTCGTACAACACTAGAGGGACTGAAAGTGCAAAACGTGATATGTTCAGGGACGAAAATTGTAATTTACTCGAAAAAAGAAATTTATTCAAATTTATAAAGAAAAGGGGGAAAAGAAAAACTAAAACTTCAAAATAAAAAACACACTCACAATTACATTACTACATACCTACCGAAAATCTCTGTTGTCCAAATTCAAACCTTCTTTCTTGAATCATATTTCTTAAGTAACAAAAAGGCTCTTCAATTGCTTGATCAATTTTCATGAAAATTGCAATTTACTCATATATAAATATATATAATCATCAACACCCACAAATACATCTCCATGTGTGAAAGCTTTGCCTTCACATCACGAGCATGTCTATACCTGCAGAAAAATTACCCGCATTCTCCGTCTTCACTTATATATACTAAATTATAAAAAGAATAGCTCTTTATTTATGGAAATGTTAAAACTTGTGTAATATTTACAGATAACACCCCTTAAAATGTTTTTATTTACACTACCCATTTAACATTAATAGTTAAATTACACTATCAATCACTTATCTTTTAAAATATCTCCATTAACCCTTTACATCAATTACTTTTACATCAATAACTTACACCACTCGACACCGCCTCCGCCACTAACAATAACCCCCACCACCACACCGTTGCCGTGACGACTACCGCCGCATTTCGCGGTACGTAAATGCGATTGAAGCGAGTTAATCACTATAAGATTGAAGCGATTAAACACTAGTAAGAAAAAAATGTGGGGAGAGAAAATTTGAAAATCATGAAGGTGATGTGTGTCATCATCAGTTTCTCCAATGATATGTTTCAAGATC
The DNA here is from genome assembly GCA_034093135.1 of Erigeron breviscapus. Classification (NCBI taxonomy): domain Eukaryota; kingdom Viridiplantae; phylum Streptophyta; class Magnoliopsida; order Asterales; family Asteraceae; genus Erigeron; species Erigeron breviscapus. The sequence goes on from CM067168.1 coordinate 102,123,569, forward strand.
ACAAAATTTTTTTATATGATATTATATACATATATAATTATAATTATATATGTAATTATATATGTGGGTGTTGATGATAATATATAGAGTAAATTACTTTTTTCGTCCTTTAAGTTGACATGTTTTTCACTTTCAATCCCTTAAGTGAAAAATTATCAATTTTCGTCCCCCACGTTGTCATGTTTTTGCAGTTTTCGTCCTCGTCAAAGAGTAAATGATGCTTATACCCTCACGTGTTGGTCACGTGGGGTGAGTTAACGAAAAATTTAGGAATGCAAATTGATATTTTTTTACTTTAGGGATTGAAAGTGAAAAATGTGTCAACTTCAGGGACGAAAAAAGTAATTTACTCAAGTTTTTATATAGGTTATAATGTCTGTTATTTTTTATTAGTCATTGTTTTTAATAATTGATAAGTTTATTATACGAGTAACATCTTTATGTATTCATCAAAGAAATCAAGTTTTTCTAAAAATTGAACTTAACCAATAATTTATGTGATTAATAATTTTTATATATGTTAATAGTACCATTAACAACATTGAACATATAATATAAGAGAGAAATGAGTATGAGGTTGTATCATAATATAATCAGTATATATGTTTTGTCACAACTCACAACTCACAACCTTCCTATATTTGAAAAACAACTACTAACGTCATCTTTTTTTATATCATTCTTTCCTTTTCTATCCCTGACCTTGTAGTCTTGTACAAAAATCTTTTAAAAGATGTCATGATGCATACATCCAATTTACAATTTGTAATACACAAGCCATTATCAAGATAACATAAGGGACAGGGTAACACGACCAGAAAAAGGGTAACCCGACCAGGGCATTAGCGGCGACGTCGCCGCTAATGCTGATGACGTGGCGAACCCGACATAATTACTGACATCGCCGCCCAATACAAGATGCCACGTCACAGGTATTAGCGGCGACGTCGCCGCTAATACTCTGCCAGATTTGCATTACTGACAGGGGCCGCTAATTTGCCATTACTGACATGGGGGCCCGCATCATTATCGGCGACGTCGTCGCAAATGCTGCCTGGTCAGGTTACCCCTTTTGCCCTGATCGTGTTACGCGCCTCGTTACATAATCCCATCAACAACAACAACAGAAGGACATGAAAACAAATGACCATACATAACTAGTCACAAAAAAAAAGCCAAATGTAAAAACATGTTCTAGTGGTAGTAGTTGATTATAGGGTTTAGTATCCCGGAGTGTAAGTAACTTTGCAACTTTTTCTATTGTATGTATGTATCAAAAATTTTGTACAGTATATGTAAGTATTTCGCTAAATTGAACACTTCATGTAAAAGTTTTACGTTGACCAATCAAAAACTTCTACGTGGACAACTCATATGGTTGCCACGTATACATTTTTACATTAAACGTTCAATTTAACGAGATACTTACATATATTGTTCAAAATTTTTGATGCATACACACAATAGAAAAAGTTGCAAAGTTACTTACACTCCAGGATCCTTAACCCTTAGATTATATATGTCATCTAACAACAGAAGCAGCAACAGAATGAGCCCAACATTTAAGCTGATCCTTAATCTCTACTTCATTACCAAAAGCTGGAATTCTTATTAATTCCCTTTTGTTGTCAAATTCATAATTACCCCATGCTTCAGAAAGATAAGGCCTTGATGATGAAGAAACAACATCATCATCATCATCTTTATTATTAATATTAGTAGAATCCAACTTTCCTAATCTTTGCAACCCAGGAATGATTGAAACCAACTTTGAATCTTTATCTTTTTCAGAAAACATGAAACCCAAATCCATAAAACCTTTCAGCTCTTCAAATTCTAACTCTGATAAGCTCTTGCTTTTTTTGCTACTACTATTTTTCTTTCTTTCTTTTGGTGATGCTTTTTTTACTTTTACTACTACTGGCTCCTTTTCTTCTTTTAGTAGTATTTCTCTAGATTCTTTTCCTGAAAAAATCGTTTCTAGCTTTGGAGAATAAAAATTCAGCACAGAATTTGGAGAATCACTTTGCAGCTGTTTGATGGAATCAACGACTAACAAATTATCATTTGTATTATCGATATCTTGGAAATCAAGATGATTTTGTTCTGTTTCAATGATAGATTTTTGGTTGTTTATGTGGGTTTGGGGAAATGGGTTTTTTTGGGTTTTCTTGAAAATTTGGTGAGTAAACCAGTAAGTATCAAAATGATCAAATAAGTTTTGAGCATCATCATCAGCTGCCATGAGTGTATATATGATAACTTTTTGAAGAAGATTAGATTGATGATTTTGGGTTAGGGGATTTGTGTGTATATAAAGTGATTAATATTTCTTTAAAATCACGTTTATGTCATTTGGATTTTTGTACTATTCCACTATCATGGTTAGGTGTGTGAACGACCACACGGGATAGTGTTTTGACATTTTTTTCGAAAGTTTCAATAGTTTTTAATGACTTTCAAACATTTAATAATATGATGGTCCTAGATGGTGGCCATACTATACGTGTTTTGTGATGTGGAAAACGGAATATTTGACGTGGAAAATAAAAATGAATGATGAAAACAATGTTTGATAATATTTTTGGAGAAGATAATTAATGAGTTATATATCATCATGAAATATTTTATGTCAAACGCTTGAAATTACATAATCAATTGAAAAGTTGATAAATCATTCGAACTATGGTATTTTCTTCAAAAGGCCAAATCCTCTACCACCCCACCTAACACCCCACCTAAATGGTGATAACGGATAAATCCTCTTAAGCTAAATTTTTATTTTCTAACTACAAAATTATGACATGTGTATTTAAATTAATAAAATTTTACCGGATTTAAAGATGTAGTGCAGCTTATCGAAATAAAGTAGACTCATAATATCGAAAAGTTTAATAAGTAATGACGTAAGTGACAATAAAAAAAGATTGAAGCTACAACATTTATAGTAAATATATTACTCAACAAGTTTATCATATATATGTATATATCTATCTAATATTTGGTTTAATTCTGTTTTCTTGATCGGTAGTTTACTACAAAAACCAAATAGTATCGATATCTATACGACAAAGCATATATTTGTTTATTCATTTTTCAACTAAATAGTTGATAATCGTAAAATACGTTTTTCTTTTATTCACTATTTTAAACATTTTCACTTGATATGTGTATAATTTAACTTGGAATATATGCATCTACCTTTAACTTTTAAATAACTACATTACCCCATTTTATATCGATTACTTTTACATTAATAGCCACATCACTATTACCACCGTCGCCGTCAACACCCGTTACTACCACCATCACCACCACCGTCGCCATTACACGGTCATATCGTGCAGACATATGACTAGTACAATTAGTCCACAAGATGATAGGTTCAAGTTCCATCATGGATTTTTGTGGATATGTGTGAATTCAGTTTAGATGCGTCTGTCTTAAAAAAAAAAGGTTTCATTTTTAAATATGTGAAATATCATGGAATATTATTTGTGATCATATCTATATTACATTATAAATCATTTATTCTCTCCAAATTTTTCAGTTTTGTAGTTGATAACTCCAAAATATCTTTTTTTTCCCCACTAATTTAAAAATCCTCATCTAAAATATCTATAATACCTATAATGAAGTTATTTACAACTTACATCCTCAACCTTTATCACTCTATTTTACACCTTCAAAATAACTTTATCATTTTATCACTCACACCACTACCACCACCACCACACTGTCGTATCACGTGGATATCTACCAATAAACTAAAACAAGATTGAGACGTTCTTGAAACGACACGTGGCGTAATTCTTGATCGACACGTGTCCTTTTAATTTATTTATTTTATTAAGTTAGCTTTTTTAATTGTATATAGATTCAATTTTCTTATTAGACTTAGAATTAAACTCTAACTCTTGACTTATTAATACAAAAGACATTATAACCTTATTTGATTGATCGTTTTCTCATAAATAAATTGTCTCTTTTTCTTTCTCAATTCTTCAACTTCTATTACTTATATTACTTATAACAAGTTATTAACATGAAGACTTCAAAAATTTGAGTTTACGATCCGAAATCACAAGGCTATTTGCCGCCATCCACTATGCTTACAAGTTCCGATTTTGATGTGATTCTAAAAATTTAAGGTAAATTCAAAACTCTAACTAAACATATATTATATTTATCATTATTGTTTATTATAAACAATTATTATAATTTAGCTTCGATTATCGGTTTATTTTAACCACAATTTATTTCATACACACGAATCATGTATGAGGCATATTCGAATTTCTTTAAGATACAATTTATATAGCTAACGTATATCGTACGGGTATTAGGACTAGTTTGTCTAATGTAAATGGTGTCTATCTGCTATGCGTGTGTAAACCCGTAGGTAAATATTTCGTTAGCCTGTCATTTTAAAGAAGAAATGCAACAAGTCAACAACTCAACAATCCAATTTTTGAATGTGTGAAGAAAATATATAATGTATGATTTTTCATTCTGCATCTCGTTCTATTCGGGCCCTTCCATTATTCTTCTATTTTTTTTACGAGTTATTTCTTCATTCAATTATAGAGAACATATAAATCTTAGTATTAGAATAAAAACAACATATAATTTTTACACTCAGTAATAGCACATAAAATGAACTAACTTGGGTTTTAAATATGAATACGAATTGCGATTTCTTTTTGTTTAAGTTCAAGTCTGACCAGGGTCAATTGCATGTGTTCGAGAATGGGCCATGGTTATTTAATGATATTCCCATAATGCTTAGGAAATGGGAACCTGAAATCTGGTTTGACAAACCAGCTAATGATAAGGTTGCCCTCTGGGTTAATATTTATGATTTGCCAGCCATTATGTGGAATTATGACATTCTTAGCCATTTGGTCAGTTCTGTTGGTATCCCTATTGCTGTTGATAGATATACTGCTGAAATGTGTGAAAACAAGAAAGGTAGGGCAGTATTTGCTAGAATTTTGGTTGAGTTTAACTCTTTGAGAGATATTCCTATGTTTGCTGAGGCTGAGATTTTAGATTCTGTGAGAAGGTTCAGACTTGAGTTTCATTGGCTTCCTCCTAGGTGCTCACATTGCAAGATTTTCGGGCATAAATTTGATGATTGTAGTGTGAGACCAAGGACACAGAAAGAGATGGAAGCCCGTATGGCTACTGCAGCTCCAGCATCACAGGTTGGTCCATCAGGGACCAAGGATGGCCCATCAGGGACTAAACAGGTTGATCCAGTAGAGGCCCAGGCAGATGATGGGTTTCAGAAGCCCAAGAGACGTAAGAGAAGGCCCCATAAGGCCCCTTCATTTTCTATTCCTAAGCCTAAGGTCATGTATGTTCCTAAGAAGACACAAGATTCAAAGGGAAAGGCTCCAGTAGCAGCTACTTCTACTACAACCATTACAGATTCATCAGCTCCAGTTAGGTTTCCTACTGCTCCAGCTTCAGTCCCTCAGAGACCTCTCCAGATTCATACAGCTACTACTACAGTCCCAGACACTCATTCAGGTACACAGGCTACTACAGATCATGATTCTATTCTTACCCCTCCTGCACCTGGTGTTGAGAATAGGAACCAGTATGATGCACTTTGTCAGATTTAGACTGATGAGGTTAGTACTCCCTCAGTTGAGCCTAATGTTCCTGCTGATGATGATTTTGAGGATGAGTCTGATAGCGATGAAGTTGAATCCATTGAAGGTGACACTGATCCGTTCATGTAGATGTTTGGTTCTTAAATATTGACTACTAGCTTTGTTTTTCATTCTTATTGTTTATATTGCTAGGTCGATTGTTCTTGGGTGTTCTGGGCCTGTCCAGTCACTCACTTGATTCATTTCCTGCATCACGGGTCCCTTTTATTATTTGCGGGGGGCCCGTGAGGGCATTTACTATGTAAATGTTTAAGTCAACTGGCATTCAGCCATGTTGCCTGTTCTTATTTGTGATTAATACAAGTTAACCAGGGGTGACGACCTTTTACCGAAAAAAAAATATGAATACGAATTAAAGATGTAATTGGGCTGAAATAAATAAAAAATTAATCCTTGATAACGAAAATCTTTAGAAAAAAATAAATAATTAAAATAACAATGATTTAGAAAACCCTATAAGAAAAATTATTCTCCAAGAAAAAAATAAAAATAAATATTTAATCGTAGAAACTTAATCCTCAAGAAATCTCTAAGAGACCAATTTGGTTATAAAAAGGTTGAATCTTTGAAATCCAACTATGATCTTAGGCTCTTAGCTGGCCTCACTGATAACTTCATATTATTTGGTTTACAAAGTAGCCCAAATCTCACGGATGGAGATTCCCTCAAGTTGAAAACAACTTGAGGGGTCAAGTTAGAGGAACCTTGTCCCTTGGATTATAATCAAAGGCTAAGATTCAAATATGATAATTGAATCTTGACCCTTAATTTTAATTCAAAGGTCACGATTCCCCTAACTTGACTTAAGTTAGGAAACTAACTTGAGGGAATTCTCCTCCAAACGCTACCCGTAAAACTATCCAGGTCACGAGCACCTCTGTCATGATTAGTGATAATACAACTCACACAGTTGGTTTTGCAATTTCGTTTTCTTTTGCAACAGCTTCATTGGAAATTATCATGCCAACGACTAGCATCGATCAATGCTAAAAAGACTGGTCACATGACAAGATGTGACATTTTTGACCCGTATTAATATCTGATGACTCAAACTTTTAAACATACCTAAGAATGACACGGGTCAAGTGGATATACAATAGTTATTATTCTTAATTTATTATATAGAAATTATTGCTTAAAATGCGTAAAATTGGTGATGGAAAAAAATGAAATCGAAAACAAAAGTCAATGTGAGAAAATCAGGGGATGTGATTAGTCGATAAGTTATTGGAGAAACTATCATCATCTACCAATATATATATATAACAAAGTCCTAAATTCATTCCTAAACAAATAAGAACCCTTAGATGGACTTCATCTTTGATTTAGAACCATTAGATCATATTTAATTATTTCATCTTTATTTAATGACAATATTAATACTTATACTTTATATGAGTAGTCAAAATACATCCTTCTTAATTATAGTAATAAGATTTGTTTATTCCAAAAAACACACGATAATATATAATATCGAGCAACAGCAATTAAGCATACTTCATAACAATTTATCAACAAATAATATTATAAAATTCCTATCATATTAATTAAATGCATGTATATTAATTAAGCATACTTCATAACAATTTATCAACAAATAATATTATAAAATTCCTATCATATTAATTAAATGCATGTATATTAATTTGGTATGTATTATATATACTAAATTTATTTATTTAATTATTTAGCTTAATAATATTAGTTAATGTCAGCCCAGCTGGTTAAAGACACTCACGATTTTATCTAAGTTCTTGAGTTTGATCCATATTCATAAATTCACTTTAATAATATACTAGATTTTAGGCCCGTGTCAAATACACGGGCTTACAACTTTATCAATATTATATGTTAGTTTATTATGATTTAAAATTTAGTTTACAATTTTAGTAATAAAAAATTGATCTATATTATAAAACTTTGAGTTTTATAGTGAAATATTTTTAAAATTATGTTCATCGAAGTTGTTTACTGTGACATACATAACGATTTTTGAATATTACTAAATCATAATATGTCCATCAAAGTTGTTGATTGTGACATACTTAGCGATTTTTAAATATTAAAAAATCATAATAGGTCACTATCATTTATTTGATTTATTGTTAACAAGGTGATATTACATTCTTATTTTACACTTTTAAAAGTAATATCTTATTTTTAGATGAAACATATTCCAAATATTTCATTAGAATTAAAAAAAAAGGTAAATGCATAGGAACCCTTTAGTCCTATCGAGAATTATTCCTCACAAGCTAGCGACCCTGCAACGCTGCCTATAAAGATTATATTTTTACATGCTTTATTTTTCGTATATGTGTCATGACAATTACTAAAAAAAACTTCAAAAAAAAGGATAATAGTACAATTACTTTTAAAATCTTAATATATTTACATTAAATTTTATTTATTTTTTAGTAATTAATTTTATATTTATATGATAAAACGTATAATTATGATATATAATAGCTATTATTCTATTGTAATATATTATCTATTATTCTATTGGATATGTATTAGCTGTTATTCTTTATCTATTATATTGGAATTAATGGTTAAAAAGTGTAAATTTGTAATTGAAAATAAAAAAAGTGTAAATTAAAGTCAAAGTTGAAAACAAAAGTCAACTTTAAGAAATCGAGAGTTGTGATTGGTCAATAAGTTTTTAGAGCAACTGCCTTTTAGTATATTAAAAGAAAAGATTTTATGGAAGAAAAAAAAATAGAAATAGAGTGTTGAAATTTTTTTAATTAATTAAATGATGAAAATCTAAAACAAAATTCTCAAGTTGATAACTACAAATTGTAATAATTATAAATTAAGTATTTAGTGAGGGTTGATAACTACAAATTGTAATAATTATAAATTAAGTATTTAGTGAGGGTAAAAAGTGTAAATTATTGATGGAAAACAAAAAAGTGTAAATTAATGAGATTTTTTCTATAAATATTAATATAAATATAATATACTAATATATTTGGATAATGATTATTAGGATTTTTGATTTATTATTAAATTAATAATGACATCATCAATTTCCAATTTGATAAAATCGAAAGCTATGATTGCTTAATAAGCTATTGGGTCAGTTGTCTTTTAATATATATAAAGATGTCATTTGGGCATTGTCTTGTAAAGCATTACGTTTATTGTATGCGGCAACATATATATACTATTTTACATCGACCTTTTTAACACATTCTAATATACATATATGATTAAAAGTTGGAACTCATCTAATGGTTTTGTCTTTTTTAAAAAAAAATTAAGACTTTGTTATATATATTTGATAAAAGGGTATACCTGGAATATATATATATATAATATATTATTATATATATATATATATATATATAGGAGAGAGATCAAATAAGAAGGTGTCTTAAGGAGAGAAGGGAGAGAAGGTCCTATGAACCAATCAGAACGTGACATGTGGCTTTTTAAAAAAAAAACGCGGTGACATTTTTGTAAATAATTTGACTTCAAACCCAAGCTGACCCAACCCACCCCAAGCTGACCCAACCCCAAGCTGACCTCCCAAGCTGACCCAACCCCAAGCTGACCCAACCCAACCCCAAGCTGACCCAACCTGACCAACTGACCCAACCCCCAAGCTGACCCAACCCAACCCCAAGCTGACCCAAGCTGACCCAACCCAACCCCAAGCTGACCCAAGCTGACCCAACCTGACCCAACCTGACCCAGACCCCAAGCTGACCCAACCTGACCCAAGCTGACCCAACCTGACCCAACTGACCCAAGCTGACCAAACTGACCCAACCCTGACCCAACCTGACACAGACCCCAAGCTGACCCAACCTGACCCAAGCTGACCCAACCCAGAACCAAGCTGACCCAAAACCCATAATCTACATTTGTGTAGATTATGTGTAAATTGTGTCAAGCTGACCCAACCCCAAGCTGACCCAACCTGACCCAGACCCCAAGCTGACCCAACCTGACCCAAGCTGACCCAACCCAGAACCCAAGCTGACCCAAAACCCATAATCTACATTTGTGTAGATTATGTGTAAATTGTGTCAAGCTGACCCAATCCCAAGCTGACCCAACTGACCCAACCCCAAGCTGACCCAACCTGACCCAGACCCCAAACTGACCCAACCCTAAGCTGACCCAACCTGACCAGACCCCAAGCTGACCCAACCTGACCCAGACCCCAAGCTGACCCAACTGACCCAACCCAAGCTGACCCAACCTGATCCAACCTGACCAGACCCCAAGCTGACCCAAACCTGACCCAAGCTGACCCAACCCAAGCTGACCAAGCTGACTGAGAGCCCAAGCTGACCAAGCTTCAAAAAAGTTTAATTTATTTACAAAATTGCCACCGCGCTATTTTTTTAATTTTGACACATGTCGCGTTCTGATTGGCCAATAGGACCTTCTCTCCTTAACACACCTTCTTCCAGGATCCTCACCCTATATATATATATATATATATATATATATATATATATATATATGGAAAATAATAAAAGGCGAAACAAACGTAATAAATCTTGAACCACTTTGAAAGTTTTCAACTTTTCTTATTATTAATGAAGATAATAACTAATATAAAGAAAATACATATATATTATTTATGTTTTCTTGAAATGATTAAAACATAGAAAATTATCTATTTAACATTTAGTAGTAATATAAATATGTATTTTCAAATTTATTATTACATTAATATATTTTAATAATATCGGGTTATGAAGGTGTGATTAAATTTAAATTGTAACCATGTAAATTATAAAAATATAAAGTTTTAAATATCATAATCCTTTTATCCCGTACACATGTGAATGACTCAATTCATAACTCGATAGATATTTCTTTATAACAAAGTTCACAAGTCCATAAGTACATATGTTTTATACACATTTGACCCAATTTGAGTTTGTTTCTCTAAATAGTGGATAACTTAAAATTTCAAGTAATACAAGTTGACTTATTGTAAAAACATTGTTTATCTTGATATAATTAAAGAATATAAAAACAATTTAATTAATGAAAATTATTTTTCTGATAACCGTGTAGATTTGTAACCGAAAAAGATAATCATGGGAATTATACTAAGTTGTTATTTATTTAAATTGATTTGTTAAATTACAATATTATTCCTACACATTAAATAAATAATAATTCTCATTGTTCTCAATATATTTTTGGTTCTCATTTTAACTTTTTACGTAAATTGATAATTGAATTTGTAATATATAAAGCTAATATGTTTTTTGAGAATTGTATTCCCCTATCTCCTTCAAGTTTTATATATAATAATTTGAGCTTTTAGATTTTTTATAAATTTGACCGTTTTGTTTGTGTTATAGTAATATTTGATGTAAAATATATGAATAGATGGAGCTTTAAATGTATTTGCGTTGATATAATTTTAATCGAATTTTATAAAAACAAACACAAGTTTAACCGTCAAAGTTGAAAAAGAAGACGAAAAAAACAAATTAAAACATTTTAAATCGGGATGGATAACTATTACACTAAGTGAATATGTTTCAATTCTAAATCATAGATATAAATAACATATCTTCAAACCATATACAATAAACATTTTCAAATAACAATTGTATTTTAATATGTCTTTTTTATAACTATTAATTCTGTTATTATAAATATATAACATGTTTATCTCGCGTATTACGCGGGAAAATAATATAGTTTAGTAATATAAGAAGATTATATTATAATTTATAACAAAAACTTAATATTTTTAACACTTGTAGTACGATCTTAGTTGAAAAATATGAAGTAAAAACGTAATTGGGCTTAAAAAGAAATAAAAAACCAATCCTTGTTGGGCCAGACTGAAAAAAATTAATAATAAAAAAATAGTAAATATATTTCAAATTTGGAAACCCAAGAAAATTATTCCCCAAGAAAATTAAACATTTAGAAAATTATCCCCCAAGAACCTGAGATAAAATTTGGTTATAAAACGGTCGAAAGAATCTTGAAAATTACGAGGAATTAGTTTGAATCATAGGAGACAAAAATAAAAATAAAATTAATAATAATAAGGAGAATGGATGCTGATGGTATAATATTGATTGTAACATATGTGCTGCTTCAAAGCTTATTCGAAAGTTGATGAGGCATTGACTACTCTCTTCAAGAACGGACAGGCACAAGATGGAGGAGGAGAAGGTGTATTAGCTACTTTCTTCAAGAAGCTACGTGGCCCGTCAGTTTGATAACAACGTAACCTAGCTACTACTAATAATTTTTTTTTAATGTAACAATGCTAGCTAGTATAAATATAAATGCTAGTTAGCTTGACTTAGTTCAATTGTTTCTCTATCTCTTTACAATATTAAGTAATAATGGGTCTTGCTAGTAGATATATTTAAAATTAGGGGCTGTATTTAATGTGATTAAAATAGTTGTATTGGTTTCCATAGATTCATGAGTTAATTTTTGATATGAAATTAAAATTACAAGTTTTGCAATGTTAGTTATTTTAATACCTTCAAAACAAATGGTCTTATCGTTTTATATCACATTCTTTTGTTAACTGTGCACATTAATTCGATCTAGATGGTAGTACGTGATGCTAATCGTCATGATGCTAGTAATGACTTTAGCTTCTTCTTATCAATGACGATGAGATTTATCTTTGCTGAATATGTGAACATGATGGATTTAAGATAACCTTCGTTCCTACAAACTCTTGATTCCCTCTACAGTTAGGGCGGACAATTTTGACACGAAACCTGTTAATTACGACATGTTCTTAACAGGTTTCGTGTTTGACCTTAACAGGTTTCATGTCTTAACAAGTCTGGACCTGTTAAGACCTGCTAAGATTCAGATCTTAACAGATCCAGACCTGTTTGGACATGTTAAGAGACCTGTTAAGGTTATACATAAACAAACAATACTAAGAATTAATAATTATGATTTGATATATGAATGTATTAGTTAAGATGTCCATGATCTTTTGTAATATATGAATTAATATCATTCTGCATAAGTTGAGATTTGTAAAAGTTTTTGTATCGTTAAGTTTTTTTTTTAAATATTAGTCAAGAATTCTATAAAATACATGTTAACAGGTCTTAACAGGTGCACCTGTTAATTTTTGTTTCGTGTTCGTGTTTGACACGATTAGTTAACAGGTTTCGTGTTTGACCTTAACAGGTTTCGTGTCTTAACAGGTTCGTGTTTGACCTTAACAGGTTTGTTTCTTAACAGGTTTCCTGTAACATGTTATGCCAGCCCTATCTACAGTCATCTTAGCTTCTTCCCGTGTCTTGGTATATATTTTAGCCTAATTCTTAGTATGTGATCACGTAAAATGAACGTATGTCCGGAAATGATTTGAGCCTACGGGGTCACACGTCTCGATTCAAATATAGTTAATATTAATTGATTTATTAATTAATATGGATCACGAATAAGTTAACGAACGGTCGTTAATATTTAACGGTTACTAGCTAACGGTCGTTAAAGTAAGGAGATAAAACGATTAGGGAAGGTTCTAGAAAAGCCATAGGGGGCCGGCCTCCCTACTAGGTTTCCTAGTGAAACCCTAAACTTGATGGCCAAGTTTGGGTCTACCTATAAATACTATAGGTAGGCTTATGGTTTTCTTTAACAATTACACATAAGAATTGTAACTCCAAAAACCTCTCATCTCCCCCTCTCCTCTCTTATTTTGGACGGCCAAAACCAAGGGAAAACCCTTTGGGTTTTTGGTTTTCGGTTTTGAAGAAGGAGACCAAGCCAAAGGTTGCTCGGTTCGTGATCAAGTGCTAGCACACCTATATCGGTGGATCGTGTGTGCAATCGTAGAGGGATTTACTTCAAATCCTTTTAAAGTTTCTTTACTTTATCATCTACATTAAGAGGTATTCCTTAATCCTATTTCAAGGTTAATTATTTGATTACATGGTTTGATTTGCTTCCGTTGCGTACTCGTGAATAATGATATTTAGTTATATATTCCAACAGTGGTATCACGAGCCACCCATGTGATTTTTAATTACCTAAAAATCAAAACTTGAAGGGGGGTTAAGGTTTCATATTTTTCGAATTTTTTATGTAATTATTTTGATTATTTTATTAATTAATTGGTTTAATTGTAATAAAATAATGAAATAAACAATAAAATTATTTTTTTTTGATAAACCCCAATTCGAAAATCTGGAAATAAATTTTTTTTTTTTTTAGGAAACCCAAATTGCAAGTTTTGATTTATTGCATGATTAATGTGTTAATTGCATGCGTTTATGGATTACCTCTATTTTAATTGTTAAAAAGAAGTAATAATCATGATTTTTTACATGCAATTGATTCATGATTATTACTTAGTTATAATGATAAAATTACTTGATCACTAGGTCCTTTTAGGTGGATAATTAAAATAATTAATTGTTTGACAATGTGATAATTATATATTAATGTTGCTGCTTGACACCAGTCCACTAAAACGATCATATCTTTTAATCCGTGAGGAGTTAGAAGTCGTCCTTTGAACAGTAGATACTTGACTCATAGGGCTACAACTTTGTAGTTCTGTGCTAAGTCCATTTCGGCCATCCTCTAGGCCTAAATGGGTCGTGAAGCTGCTGGTTTTTTCAAATCAGCACCTTATGTGTTTATGTGATAAATTTGTTATTAAATTTTGGCTTACCCAATCAAGTTTACTTGATGTATGTGGTCCTTTTCCTTGAAAAAGGGGAGCCAATCTTAAACCATAGTGGCCTAACCGAGGATGGATACCTAATTGTTACGTGTTTATATTTAGTATGTTTGTTTTGCCCTTTATGAAAATTGTGTGCAAAATTGTTTTTCGAAAATTAAACTTGACTAAATTACATTGAAATAATGATTTTGTTTATAAAATTGGTGCCCTAAAATCAAGAGATACACCGGCTCACCCATTTGAACAAACTCTAAGAGAGGTATAAGTCGGAGTGCGTTAGCCTCCTAAAAGGGCGGGTTTTTAATTGCGTCCATCGCAAACCTTTGCCCTTGCGCTTCTTTGTGCATTCAAATGGAGCTACCGAGCTCTTTTGTATTTAAAGGCAAGAAAATGAGTTTTATAAACATATTATGTTTAGAAGATATGCATGAATCTTCAAACATAACTTTTTGATCACACATCAAATTGATTGACCCAATAAACTTAAGTCATTGCCATCCAACTTGTAAAGGACACTTGTGGCTGTTGTTTTACTCACTGGTACACAGTGGTGGACAAATTTGCGCGTTCTTGGTTGGACGACTTAAAGCGAGTTAAGCGGTGAGACCTTAACCCGTGGCAAAAGATGGGACAAAACATGACTACAAATCACTTGATGAATCAAATGTAATTTGTAGGTCCCATTTTTACTAGGAATTGCACATGTAATGCAATTACTGCTCGTCACTTACCTTTTGAGTACAATCATTTCTAGCAGATCAACCGATGAAATGAGTGTATGTCAATTGGATCCTAGCCTTAATGAAATTAATTGTTTATTTTATAAACATTGGGTAATTGATTTCTTAAGGATTTATTATCGAAAATACTGATTTTTGAACTTAATCTGTTTTGTAGATGGCAATGAATCCTCCTACAAACACCAATGCTTTTCGGCAAATGTTTGAAAGAGAAAAGCTTAATGGATCAAATTTCAATGACTGGTATCGTCAACTGAGAATTGTTCTAAGAGTTGAAGAACGCATGGATGTCATTGAAAGGCAATAGCCAACCGAACCAGGTGCTGAATCAACAGCAGCTGAAAGAACTGAATATAGAGTTCAATACACTAGATTCAATGAAGTTTGTTGTTTGATGCTTGCGAGCATGTCTCCCGAGCTTCAGAAACAATTCGAGAATTCCACTCCATATGATATGATCAGAGAACTTAGATCCTTGTATGAAAAACAAGCTGGAGTGGAACTATTCGACTTAGTCGTGGAACTCCATGACATGAAACTTGAATCTGGAAAATCGGTTAGCAGTCATGTGCTCAAGATGAAGAGCATTTTTGACAAATTGGATTCGATGGAGTACGCTTATCATAAAGAGGTAAAAGTTGGCATGATTCTCAAATCCCTTACTAAGGAATTTGAGGGCTTTGTGCAAAACTATACCATGCACTCTATGAAAAAGAGCGTCACTGAACTTCATGTTATGCTCATTGAATATGAGAAGACGATTCCAAAGAAGGCCAATGACCCAAATGTTCTTATGATAAAAGGGGGTCGGATCTAGAAAGCTAAGAAATCGCACTAAGCTAAAGGCAAGTTTGATGGTAAGGGCAAGGGTAAGCAAGCTGCTAATTCCCCCAAACCAAAGAAAACCCCTCCGGCTAAAAAAGAACATCCGGCAAAAGACCAGACCTGTCATCATTGTAATGAAGCCGGGCACTGGAAGAGGAACTGTCCCAAGTATCTTGCCGAGTTGAATGTGAAGAAGAAGCAAACTAGCAGTGCTAGTGCTTCAGGTATCTTCACTATTGAATTATTTTCCTTTACTAAGCGTAAATCATGGGTTTATGACACTGGCTGTGGAACTCATATCTGTAATGAATTACAGGCACTTAGGAAAAGGAGGAAGCTGAAGCCCGGAGCTTTGCAGCTGTTCGTGGGCAATGGTCTACCAGCACCTGTTGAAGCTATTGGAGAATATCATTTAGTTCTTCCTTCCGGTTTAATTATTGTTTTAGACAATTGTCATTATGCGCCATCTATTACTAGAGGTGTAGTTTCAGTTTCAGTGTTAAATGTGAGTCCCAAATATATAGATGATTAACAAACCCGACTGGCAAGTACAACTAATCTTGATGGACAAGTTTAGTTTACGATCCAGATAAGGATAACAAGAAACAATTGACAATATGAATAATGCAAGAACAAATGGCAGAAACTATATAAAGATATATATATAAATATAATCAAGTATGTAGCATTGAGACACGTTGTTTTCTAATGTATTTGATTTATTGATGTATAAACAAATACAAGGATTGTTGCGGAACAAAGATAAACACCAAAGTGTAAGTATCTAAACAATCCCGAATACAAGTGATCTAATTGACTTGGAAATACTCGTAAGTTTACTTAGAGTATATCTCACAAGTTGCAATGCAAAGTTTCAAGCATTTTGCAAGTTGTGAGAAGACTTTGTATTTATAGACCAAGTCCATGATGATGTGGACAAGATCGTACAAATGTGGTTGTGAGCATTTAAGGAATTAAACCATAATTCCTTACATGCTGCACTTGGAAGAATATATAAGTCACTTGATGTGACTTATAGTACTAGGTTCCAAGCCTATACTTTGTACCTTTTGTTAATAGATAAATCTATTAACCGGATAAAGGTGTAAAGTAAAAGTCTTCCTCGTAATCAGTGTAAAGTGTTGTAAATACTTTACACTGAGATGCTTCAGTCTTCGATCTGGTAGAATCACTCTGATGCTCGCTTCTGAGGTGATTCTCTTCTTCATACTTCAGTCTTTGACTTCAGAATGAATGCTTCAGATTTGTCTTGATCTGAACTGAAGTGAAGCTTCAGTGAAGGAATTCTGAGACATCTCAGAATTCTGATAAAACGTCTTCACTAAACTTCAAGCTATTTCTGAACAAATTATACTTGGTCGATTTTCGACCTAACAAATTCCCCCTATTTGTTCTGAAATAGTGCATGCATCTCAGACTTCTATCTATACATGTTTGTAAGTCTGAAATGCAAGTTTTTGTTTAAGTTGTAAAAATTTTCTAAGTACATCTTATAGATCATTGATGTCTCAGAATTTTACTTGTGGTTTTCTAACTTGAACTTATCATCTACTTATTGGTTACAAGTTGCAACATATATATACAAACTGAAATGAATGTTACAAATGTAAATATATTACAAGTAAATGATAAATCTGAAGAAGAAAACTACTTCTTGGCAGGCCTTGAACCAGAAGGTGCCTCAGTAGGTTTTCTCTTCAGTGGAGAGTGATCCTTTTTGCCAAACAGCCTGCTTTCAATTTCTACCTTGGCTTGCATCTTTTGTTGAATTCTTGCTAACCATGCACCAGTCAAGGCAGACTTTGGCTTTCCTTTCAGAATCTGGATCATCTCCCTATGCTCTGAAATCCCAAATTCATGCACTGAAACCTGACTATATTCTTCAGTTGCCCTACCTTCTCTTTTCACAACCAAATCAAACAACTTCAATCCATCAGCCTTTGCAACTACCATATCAATGATTTTGGCTGGATGCGATCGATGGTTCATATAGTGATCATACTGAACCTTTTCATGGTTTCTTTGGAGCTCAGCAGCATCATCAGAAATTGGTTTGATTGAAGTATGGACAACATCACGAGAATCTTTCTTTGCAGTCCTTGTTCCAGTTCTGGGCTTCGTGGGTGGTCTTAACAACTCTTTCTCTACCTGCAGAACTCCAGCCAGAACCTCTTTCTTCTTTTTGGCCATTTCCATTTCTCTATTCTTCACTAAGTCATCAATGGACATCTTGAAGGTGAGATGGTCCAGCTTTTGTTCCAAAGGCGAGTAGTTCACCCCATATTCATAATCGAGCATTTCTTTAACTGCCTTCTGCACTCTTGGATCATGTTTAATTTTCTGAAATCTTTCCAGTGAGAGACCAAGAGATGCAGCATCAATGTGGTCAAGGGTTCCCATACTCTGGTGTTGAACCCTTTCCCTTTCCTTATTCTCATTCCACATGATAAATTGGTTAGAGACTTGCTTCTGCAGAGTCTCTAACTTCTTGCTATCGGCATTTTGATCATGGAGTGGATAGCCTTGTTCATCAACATCTTCTCCAATAGTCAGACCAGAACCCTTGACACTTGTCTTTGGTTCTTCTCCTACTTTGGCCTTGCCTTTTCCCTTGTCCTTCTGAAGTTGTTCCCCCTGAACTGAGGCACTACCAGAAGGTACCTCAGCTTGCTTCTTGGTTGCTTGAATTAATTCTTGAGTACTTGCGAGCAAACCAATAGGCACACCACTACTTCCCCCTTTGGGAATCTCTGAAGGCAGCCTAGCATAGAGATCAATCGTAGATTTAAGTGCCTTCAGTGGTTCCCAACTTTGTTGTTCGAGGCACTCACAAATGCCTTTTGCCATTGTAGCAAACTGAGCCTTTAGTCTGAATGATGAACTAAGGTTCAGTGCTGTTTGATCCTTTAAGTCTTTTAACATCTTTCTGTCTTCTTCAGTGAAAGAGGCAGGGGGAGGAGGAGCAACAACATTATCCTTCTTCAGAATCATTAGAATTTCATCTAATTGCTTTGACTGATTCTGAACTGCACCTTCAAGCTTGGAAACTGAATTTTTAACTTCATGTACAGCCTTTTCCACCTTGTCATTAGTATCTCTGGTCAGTTCAGCAATCATCTTTCTAACCTCTTCTTCAACTTTCTGAGAGACAGACTCTGAAATCTGAGCAGCCAAATTCTGAGATAGCTCAGACTTCAGATCTTCCACAATTCCAGTACTGATAGAAGCCCCAAGTTCTTTCTCATTAACACTTGGCTTCTGAACCAGCTCACGAACTTCATTTCCAACTACCATAACCTCTTGCTTCAACAGCTCAACACCAGATGTCAAGTTCGCAACCACTGAAGCTTGCACATCTCTCTTTGTCAATCTGAAGGCTTCTCTGATTGCAGAGCTCACCTTATTGCACGTCATAACCAACTCATTCAATTTTCCAACCACTAGTCCTTCATTCCCAGCAACTTTGGTCAACTCAGTTCCAAGGAACATCTGAGCACCTTTCATATCAGCCAAGGAACTAGTGTTGGCAGTTAGAGATTTGGTTAAGTCCTCCACCCTAAGAATAAGGCCTTGGACTTCGGTTTGGGTTCTCTCTAACTGTGCTTCCACGTTGAAAGGAGGTGGGGGTTGTGCAGAAGCAGGAGCCACAAAAGGTAAACTACCAAGCCCTTTTAATACTTTATTCATTTGAACATCTGTTGGACTCTCAGATTCAGTCTCAGAATCTAAGTCTTTTTCTGATGGGGCATCATAGTTAATCGGTGGTGGTATGTTGTGAATTTGTGGGTGTAGAAATCGAAGTGAAGGAGTGAAAGAGGGATCGGTTACATATGCGGGAGTGGTGCCTGGTGGAAAGATAGGATTTTGGTGAGATGGTGGTGGTGGAACATAAGGCGCATTATCTTGGATTTCTGGGGGAGGAGGGGCGTTTGCGAGGATGGGGGCTGGCTCAGAATCAGATTGATTCGCCTCCAATAAGCCCTCGTCAAACTCAAAATCAGCAAGAGAATCGAGATTCTCCTGAGGTAGCTCATCGTCATCCCAGAAAGCATTCACTTTTGCGATCTGGTCAGATATGCCCTGGTTTGGGTCACTAGTACCCTCACCAGATTCTGGTTCAACAGCTGCAGAAGCAGTTGCATCGTCACCAGATTCAATTATTTCAACCGTAGGTACACTAACGGGTCCCACATTCTTTTGTGGCCCACTTAGTAACCTTTCTGAACCAGCTAGTGTGGCTGAGACAGTTTTAGTAAATACCTGAATCATAGCAGAGGAGAGTTCAGGCTCATTTTCAGTAATTGTTGCCTTTGAGAAGTCTCTACTATATTCTGGTACCGAAGCTTCAGGTCCAGCTTGATCATAAGCTTCTCCAAGTATATCTTTGAAACACAAGCTCAGAAATCTTGGGAAGGCAACATGTAGACTTCTCTTTCCTTTTAACTTTGTAATCAACTGAGAGAAGAGAATCTCACTATATTCTGGTACCGAAGCTTCAGGTCCAGCTTGATCATAAGCTTCTCCAAGTATATCTTTGAAACACAAGCTCAGAAATCTTGGGAAGGCAACATGTAGACTTCTCTTTCCTTTTAACTTTGTAATCAACTGAGAGAAGAGAATCTCAGCAAAATCCACTTGCATCCCATTCCAGATATAATACCCCATCTCCACTTGGGGTATTGAAAGTTGGTCCAACCCTCCATGGGTGCCACCAAGACTTTCCACTATTTGAGTCCAGAAGAACCTCCAACAAATACCAAAACCAGACATGAAGATGTGTCCAGAGGTCTTCAAATTTCCATCAGCATCCTCCATATCACCATGACCAGTGGCGACTAGAACCTCCCTAAAATTGACTCCTTTGAGTCTTTTCACAAACACCTGGGGAGGTTCGAGGTAGTTCAGATGAAGGGAAGTTCTGAACCCCTCAAGAGTGATGACACATTTTTTGGTGCCTTCATTGAGAGTAAAGATGAGAGAGATTGATGATTAGAGAGTAAATGAAAAACGAAGTAAATGAAAGAATGAATAAGGGATTTGTATTTAGGATGGAACAAAAAGGATTTTTCCAATTAAAAACAATTTCTGGGGTCACGTCCGCATTTAATGCAGAGACGTTTGAGGGACCCCACCCTGTACACTTTTTCAGTAAAAGTACTCATTTTCTTCTCTTTTTACGGCGCCACTTGTGTGACACATAAGCATGACCAATCCCAAGTTCAAAACCTAGTATGCAGTATGCCACGTGTACACACAATTGACCAAGTATCAAAGATATTTTGAAAAGATTTTTGTATTTCAGAGATGACTCAACAGATTCTGAGCATGGTCAGTTCCAAGGAGATCTGAACCATCTCAGTCATTAAAATTCAACTGAAATATTTTGATATTCTGAAGTGCTTCAGTTAAATACATTTTTCTGAGCAAAAGGTTCCCCCTCAAAAAAAATGAAGGTTTATTTTATAATTTGAAAAATGTTTAACATTCCCCCTGAAGTGATGATCCATGAATTAATAAGTGCCAAGATAGTATCACTAAGGCGTTCGATAGCTAGGCGAGCAAAAATTGCATGGATCGCTCAGACTGGTGAACCAGATCAGTGTCACTGAGGCGTTCATAACAAGATTACCAGTCTAAGGATTTAACATACCCAACTCACTGACCAGATGTTTAAAGGTTTTGACATCTAAAGGTTTTGTAAAAACATCAGCGAGTTGCTTATCAGTGGGAATAAAGTGCAATTCAATATCTCCTTTCAGAATATGATCACGAATGAAATGATACCTGAGATCGATGTGCTTGGTTTTCGAGTGCATCACAGGATTGTGAGATATGGCAATGGCACTGGTGTTATCACAAAAGATTGGAGTCTTTGTGTAAGTAACACCATAATCAGTCAGCTGGTTCTTCATCCATAGAATCTGAGCACAACAACTTGCTGCAGAAATGTACTCAGCTTCTGCAGTGGATAGTGATACTGCAGTCTGTTTCTTACTAGTCCAGCTTACTAATTTGCCACCAAGACTTTCCACTATTTGAGTCCAGAAGAACCTCCAACAAATACCAAAACCAGACATGAAGATGTGTCCAGAGGTCTTCAAATTTCCATCAGCATCCTCCATATCACCATGACCAGTGGCGACTAGAACCTCCCTAAAATTGACTCCTTTGAGTCTTTTCACAAACACCTGGGGAGGTTCGAGGTAGTTCAGATGAAGGGAAGTTCTGAACCCCTCAAGAGTGATGACACATTTTTTGGTGCCTTCATTGAGAGTAAAGATGAGAGAGATTGATGATTAGAGAGTAAATGAAAAACGAAGTAAATGAAAGAATGAATAAGGGATTTGTATTTAGGATGGAACAAAAAGGATTTTTCCAATTAAAAACAATTTCTGGGGTCACGTCCGCATTTAATGCAGAGACGTTTGAGGGACCCCACCCTGTACACTTTTTCAGTAAAAGTACTCATTTTCTTCTCTTTTTACGGCGCCACTTGTGTGACACATAAGCATGACCAATCCCAAGTTCAAAACCTAGTATGCAGTATGCCACGTGTACACACAATTGACCAAGTATCAAAGATATTTTGAAAAGATTTTTGTATTTCAGAGATGACTCAACAGATTCTGAGCATGGTCAGTTCCAAGGAGATCTGAACCATCTCAGTCATTAAAATTCAACTGAAATATTTTGATATTCTGAAGTGCTTCAGTTAAATACATTTTTCTGAGCAAAAGGTTCCCCCTCAAAAAAAATGAAGGTTTATTTTATAATTTGAAAAATGTTTAACATTCCCCCTGAAGTGATGATCCATGAATTAATAAGTGCCAAGATAGTATCACTAAGGCGTTCGATAGCTAGGCGAGCAAAAATTGCATGGATCGCTCAGACTGGTGAACCAGATCAGTGTCACTGAGGCGTTCATAACAAGATTACCAGTCTAAGGATTTAACATACCCAACTCACTGACCAGATGTTTAAAGGTTTTGACATCTAAAGGTTTTGTAAAAACATCAGCGAGTTGCTTATCAGTGGGAATAAAGTGCAATTCAATATCTCCTTTCAGAATATGATCACGAATGAAATGATACCTGAGATCGATGTGCTTGGTTTTCGAGTGCATCACAGGATTGTGAGATATGGCAATGGCACTGGTGTTATCACAAAAGATTGGAGTCTTTGTGTAAGTAACACCATAATCAGTCAGCTGGTTCTTCATCCATAGAATCTGAGCACAACAACTTGCTGCAGAAATGTACTCAGCTTCTGCAGTGGATAGTGATACTGCAGTCTGTTTCTTACTAGTCCAGCTTACTAATTTGCCACCAAGGAAATGACACCCACCAGTGGTACTTTTCCTGTCTATCTTGCAACCTGCATGATCAGAATCTGAATAACCCATTAGATCTAGACTTGAGCCTTTGGGATACCAAAGACCCAATCTGGGGACACCCTTAAGGTATCTGAAGATCCTTTTAACAGCATTTGCATGTGCTTCTCTGGGATCAGATTGAAATCTAGCACAAAGGCATGTTGCAAACATTATGTCTGGTCTACTTGCAGTTAAATACATTTTTCTGAGCAAAAGGTTCCCCCTCAAAAAAAATGAAGGTTTATTTTATAATTTGAAAAATGTTTAACATTCCCCCTGAAGTGATGATCCATGAATTAATAAGTGCCAAGATAGTATCACTAAGGCGTTCGATAGCTAGGCGAGCAAAAATTGCATGGATCGCTCAGACTGGTGAACCAGATCAGTGTCACTGAGGCGTTCATAACAAGATTACCAGTCTAAGGATTTAACATACCCAACTCACTGACCAGATGTTTAAAGGTTTTGACATCTAAAGGTTTTGTAAAAACATCAGCGAGTTGCTTATCAGTGGGAATAAAGTGCAATTCAATATCTCCTTTCAGAATATGATCACGAATGAAATGATACCTGAGATCGATGTGCTTGGTTTTCGAGTGCATCACAGGATTGTGAGATATGGCAATGGCACTGGTGTTATCACAAAAGATTGGAGTCTTTGTGTAAGTAACACCATAATCAGTCAGCTGGTTCTTCATCCATAGAATCTGAGCACAACAACTTGCTGCAGAAATGTACTCAGCTTCTGCAGTGGATAGTGATACTGCAGTCTGTTTCTTACTAGTCCAGCTTACTAATTTGCCACCAAGGAAATGACACCCACCAGTGGTACTTTTCCTGTCTATCTTGCAACCTGCATGATCAGAATCTGAATAACCCATTAGATCTAGACTTGAGCCTTTGGGATACCAAAGACCCAATCTGGGGACACCCTTAAGGTATCTGAAGATCCTTTTAACAGCATTTGCATGTGCTTCTCTGGGATCAGATTGAAATCTAGCACAAAGGCATGTTGCAAACATTATGTCTGGTCTACTTGCAGTTAAATACATTTTTCTGAGCAAAAGGTTCCCCCTCAAAAAAAATGAAGGTTTATTTTATAATTTGAAAAATGTTTAACATTCCCCCTGAAGTGATGATCCATGAATTAATAAGTGCCAAGATAGTATCACTAAGGCGTTCGATAGCTAGGCGAGCAAAAATTGCATGGATCGCTCAGACTGGTGAACCAGATCAGTGTCACTGAGGCGTTCATAACAAGATTACCAGTCTAAGGATTTAACATACCCAACTCACTGACCAGATGTTTAAAGGTTTTGACATCTAAAGGTTTTGTAAAAACATCAGCGAGTTGCTTATCAGTGGGAATAAAGTGCAATTCAATATCTCCTTTCAGAATATGATCACGAATGAAATGATACCTGAGATCGATGTGCTTGGTTTTCGAGTGCATCACAGGATTGTGAGATATGGCAATGGCACTGGTGTTATCACAAAAGATTGGAGTCTTTGTGTAAGTAACACCATAATCAGTCAGCTGGTTCTTCATCCATAGAATCTGAGCACAACAACTTGCTGCAGAAATGTACTCAGCTTCTGCAGTGGATAGTGATACTGCAGTCTGTTTCTTACTAGTCCAGCTTACTAATTTGCCACCAAGGAAATGACACCCACCAGTGGTACTTTTCCTGTCTATCTTGCAACCTGCATGATCAGAATCTGAATAACCCATTAGATCTAGACTTGAGCCTTTGGGATACCAAAGACCCAATCTGGGGACACCCTTAAGGTATCTGAAGATCCTTTTAACAGCATTTGCATGTGCTTCTCTGGGATCAGATTGAAATCTAGCACAAAGGCATGTTGCAAACATTATGTCTGGTCTACTTGCAGTTAAATACATCAGTGAACCAACCATACCACGATATTTTGTATGGTCCACTGGTTTTCCATGTGGATCAGAATCCAAAGTTAATGAAGCAGAAATAGGAGTATCTTTTGATGAGACTGAATCAAATTGATATTTCTTTAATAAATCTCTGACATATTTTTCTTGATTAATGAAAATACCATCTTCATTTTGTTTTACTTGAAGTCCCAGAAAATATGTCAGTTCTCCCATCATACTCATTTCATACTCAGAAGACATGATTTTTGAAAATTTTTCACACATCTTCTCATTAGTAGAACCAAACACAATGTCATCAACATAAACTTGTACTAAAAGGATATCACTTTTATCATGCAATATGAATAAAGTTTTATCAATTGCACCACGTTTAAAACCATTTTTAAGAAGATGTTTAGTGAGAGTATCATACCAGGCTCTGGGTGCTTGTCTCAGACCATATAAGGCTTTGTTCAGTCTGTACACCCAATGTGGTTTTTCTTCATTGATGAACCCTGGTGGTTGATGCACATACACTACTTCTTCTAGTTCGCCATTCAAAAAGGCACTTTTGACATCCATTTGATAGACTTTAAATTGATGATGAGCTGCAAAAGCTAAGAATATTCTGATAGCTTCAAGTCTAGCAACTGGTGCAAAAGTTTCATCAAAATCTATTCCTTCTTCTTGTGCATATCCCTTAGCAACAAGTCTTGCTTTGTTTCTTATGATGTGACCATCTTCATCCATCTTGTTTCTGAAGACCCATCTTGTCCCAATTGGTTCCTTCTTCAGGTTACTGGGACAAGGAACGAGTTCCCATACATCGTTTCTTTTAAACTGGTTGAGCTCATCTTGCATGGCTTCAACCCAGCTTGGGTCTTGCATAGCCTCGTCAATCTTCTTGGGTTCAATTAGAGATAAGAAGCTGACGTATAAGCATTGATCGCTTGTGGCTCTTCTGGTCTGAACCCCTCTACTGGACTCTCCAATAATTTGCTCGATTGGATGTGCCTTTGTCCATTTAGAGTATTGACCAGGATGAGAAATGATATTAGTGCAAGAACTTCTCTGAGTAACTTCAGGAGGAGCTTCAGAAAATACATTTTCAGCTTCTTCTTCTTCCTGCAGATCATGACTTGCATCATGAAATTCTTCAGATTGAGGTTGCTCAGTGGAGTCTGATATCATTGGAGAAGCAGCATATACATCTGATCCAATAGTTAGTTCAGAAGGTAGTTTGAAACTAACTGGAGGATAAAATGGAATGTTGCTTGGCTTGTTTATTTCTGGTCTGAACCCCTCTACTGGACTCTCCAATAATTTGCTCGATTGGATGTGCCTTTGTCCATTTAGAGTATTGACCAGGATGAGAAATGATATTAGTGCAAGAACTTCTCTGAGTAACTTCAGGAGGAGCTTCAGAAAATACATTTTCAGCTTCTTCTTCTTCCTGCAGATCATGACTTGCATCATGAAATTCTTCAGATTGAGGTTGCTCAGTGGAGTCTGATATCATTGGAGAAGCAGCATATACATCTGATCCAATAGTTAGTTCAGAAGGTAGTTTGAAACTAACTGGAGGATAAAATGGAATGTTGCTTGGCTTGTTTATTTCTGGTTCTGAACGGAGATGTTCAGAAGCATGTTCAGGTGACTGATCAGTTTCAGCAATGGGATCAGAATCACCAAAACTAATTGGACTTTCTGAGGGTGGTATAGGGATGGAATTTTTAAAGATTGCAGAATTTGATTCATCAAAGGTAACATGAATTGACTCATCAACCTTTTCAAGTCTCTTATTAAAGACTCTAAAGGCCTTGCGATTTGATGAATATCCTAAGAAGTACCCTTCATCAGCTTTTGCATCGAATTTTCCAAGCTGATTAGAGTTATTCAGAATGTATACTGGACACCCAAATACATGGAAGTATCCAATATTAGGCTTTCTATTTCTGAGTACTTCATAGGAGGTCTTCTTATGTCTTTTGACATAAATAGATCTGTTCTGAGTGTAGCAAGCAGTTGCAACAGCTTCAGCCCAGAAATTCTTGGGAAGACCAGATTCATTCAACATACTTCTAGCAGCTTCAATCAGCGTTCGATTCTTTCGTTCTACAACACCATTCTGCTCTGGTGTGTGTGCTGAGGAGAAGTTCTGAGATATGCCAGTTTCAGTGCAGAAGGACTCCAGAGTGGCATTTCTGAATTCAGTGCCGTTGTCACTTCTGAGCTGACAAACTTTTCGCTTGTACTTGAGTTCAATTTGTTTGATGAGAGCAATGATTTCAGCAGCAACTTCACTTTTAGACTTGAGGAAAATCACCCAGCAATATCTTGAATATTCATCTACGATAACAAGGGTGTATTTCTTTCCTGCTCTGGTCTGAACATTCACTGGTCCAAAAAGGTCCATGTGAAGCATGTGAAGAGGTTCAGTTATACTAAAGCTTTGCTTAGTTTTGAATGAAGCTCTTTTCTGCTTACCCATTTCACAACCTGGACATGGCTTGTCTTTATTGAAAGACATAGAGGGTATCCCATCAACAAGTTATTTTCTTGACAACTTATTAATGTTTTTGAATTCAGTGCCGTTGTCACTTCTGAGCTGACAAACTTTTCGCTTGTACTTGAGTTCAATTTGTTTGATGAGAGCAATGATTTCAGCAGCAACTTCACTTTTAGACTTGAGGAAAATCACCCAGCAATATCTTGAATATTCATCTACGATAACAAGGGTGTATTTCTTTCCTGCTCTGGTCTGAACATTCACTGGTCCAAAAAGGTCCATGTGAAGCATGTGAAGAGGTTCAGTTATACTAAAGCTTTGCTTAGTTTTGAATGAAGCTCTTTTCTGCTTACCCATTTCACAACCTGGACATGGCTTGTCTTTATTGAAAGACATAGAGGGTATCCCATCAACAAGTTATTTTCTTGACAACTTATTAATGTTCTTGAAGTTCAGATGGGATAATCTCTTATGCCACAACCAATTTGTGTCTTCATCAGCCTTTGTGTAGAAACATTGTTCAGAGATAGATGGATTCATATCAATGACATAAATGTTTCCCTTCCTTGGTGCAACCAGTACCACCTTTCCATCTCTATTGAATATGGTGCCTTGTGAAATATCAAATAAAACCTTGAAGCCATCATCACATAGTTGACTGACACTGATCAGGTTATATTTCAAACCGTTCACATATGCAACTCGTGTGAATTTGACTTGACCATTATTCACAACACCATATCCCTCAGTTTTTCCATTACCATCATTCCCAAAAACAATTGAGGGCCCCTCTTGCACCCTATATTCCTCTAGCAGGGTCTGATAACCAGTCATGGTTCGGCCAGCAGCACTGTCCAGAAACCATATGTTCTTCTTTCGGTCTCCCTTTTTCATCACTATATCCACCCAGCGACCAGATTCGACATCGGTTTTGACCAAATGACCTTGGTCTTCTTGTGCCATGAAACACATGTCCCTAACTTCTTCCTCATCATCAGATGATTCATCAGAATCTTCCCACTTTTTAGTTTTGGCAATCATACAACTGTTGCTTGAGTTGTCTTGTGCCAAAAGAGCCATATGTGCCTTCAACTTCTTGTATTTGGCCTTATAGCTGTCATCGGACTTCTGAAAGATAGAATGGTTAGGAGCAGATTGTGATGATGAAGGTTGACTAGATCTGCATTCCTTCATGAAATGTCCTTTCTTGCCGCATTTAAAGCATTCAAGATTGGACTTGTCAATAGAAGCACTGGAAGCAAAAGGTTTGCCAGATCGATTTGATTTGGCCTTAAAACGATTGAACGTTTTAGCCAGCATGGCAACCAGATCATCATTGTCATTCTCATCACAATCATGAGTGACATTAGCAGAGATACCAGTTTTTAACATTTGAGAAACCATCTTCTTCATTGAGTCATAAATATCACTCTCAGAAGATAGTAGAGCAGTATTATGTGGTTCAGAATACTGAACCGTACCAGAACTGGTAGACACATGGTTCTTGGCATCCTGCTCAGCCAAAGCTCTTTCAGCTTTGTTCTCTTCAGTATACCTAAATGCTCCATAAAGGGAAGCAAGAGTATGACTGTGCAATGTTTTGCCTTGTCTCAAGACCAAGATAAGGTTTTCCCATTTTGAAGGTAAAATGTCACAAAATTTTTCTAACAAAATTTCTTTGTCTTTGGTTACACCCAGGGCTTTCAGTTGGTTGACCAGATTTATAAATCTGATGTAAGTTTGCGTTAAAGACTCCCCAGGGATAGCAAAGAAAGACTCATATCTTTTGTTTAAAGCAACTTTTCTTGTGACAATTGTCTCATTAGTGCCTTCAAACTGTGTCATTAGTTCCTCCCACATTAATTTAGAATTATCAAGTAAAACAAGAGTGGGCATTAGGGTTTCTGGAACTGCGTATAAAATCATATTTTGTAACTTGGTATCCAGGTCTACAAGTCTATGATCTTCCTCAGACCAATGATCCTTCTCCTTAGGTGACTGCCTAGGAGTCCCATCGGCATTTCTGACAACAGTAGAAGCATTCATAGGGACAAAGGGTCCTTCTCTTAGGATATCTGGTAAATGCCTCTCAACACCAGCAATATACTTAAGCATGCACGCTTTCCATGTTTGAAAGTTTTCACTGTTCCCATCAAACTTGGGAACAGGATTATTTGGAAAGTGTACGTAAACATTGTGTGAGGGTATATTGTTGTTGATGATAGGCGGTGGGGTGGCATTATTAGGGTCAGGTCGTTCTTGTTCAAAGTCAGCCATCTATGCAGATCAAAGGTTAATGAATTGATATGAAATTCAACCTTGCTGCTCTGATACCAATTGTGAGTCCCAAATATATAGATGATTAACAAACCCGACTGGCAAGTACAACTAATCTTGATGGACAAGTTTAGTTTACGATCCAGATAAGGATAACAAGAAACAATTGACAATATGAATAATGCAAGAACAAATGGCAGAAACTATATAAAGATATATATATAAATATAATCAAGTATGTAGCATTGAGACACGTTGTTTTCTAATGTATTTGATTTATTGATGTATAAACAAATACAAGGATTGTTGCGGAACAAAGATAAACACCAAAGTGTAAGTATCTAAACAATCCCGAAATACAAGTGATCTAATTGACTTGGAAATACTCGTAAGTTTACTTAGAGTATATCTCACAAGTTGCAATGCAAAGTTTCAAGCATTTTGCAAGTTGTGAGAAGACTTTGTATTTATAGACCAAGTCCATGATGATGTGGACAAGATCGTACAAATGTGGTTGTGAGCATTTAAGGAATTAAACCATAATTCCTTACATGCTGCACTTGGAAGAATATATAAGTCACTTGATGTGACTTATAGTACTAGGTTCCAAGCCTATACTTTGTACCTTTTGTTAATAGATAAATCTATTAACCAGATAAAGGTGTAAAGTAAAAGTCTTCCTCGTAATCAGTGTAAAGTGTTGTAAATACTTTACACTGAGATGCTTCAATCTTCGATCTGGTAGAATCACTCTGATGCTCGCTTCTGAGGTGATTCTCTTCTTCATACTTCAGTCTTTGACTTCAGAATGAATGCTTCAGATTTGTCTTGATCTGAACTGAAGTGAAGCTTCAGTGAAGGAATTCTGAGACATCTCAGAATTCTGATAAAACGTCTTCACTAAACTTCAAGCTATTTCTGAACAAATTATACTTGGTCGATTTTCGACCTAACATTAAAACACAACGGATTCATTAATGTTTTAATAATGGTATTTATGAAATTGATATGCGTGGTTGTGATTCATTAAATGATAATTCAATGTATAATGTTAGCAAAATAGCCAAGACTAACTTGGACTCTACCTATCTTTGGCACTGTCGTCTTGCACACATTGGAAAAAATCGCATTGAAAGACTCCAACGTGAGGGGATCTTACAATTAAATGATGAATCGTTTGATAAATGCGAGTCATGTGTTTCCGGCAAAATGACTAGAAAACCTTTTCTGCATAAACCAGAGAGGGCTAAAGATCTTCTTGGACTCATTCATACCGATGTTTGCGGCCCATTTAGACATGTGTCAAGAAAAGGAGCTAGCTACTTCATAACGTTTACGGATGATTTCAGTCGTTATGGTTATGTTTACTTGCTTAAACACAAACATGAAGTGTTTGAAACATTCAAAGAGTTTAAAAATGAAGTAGAAAATCAACTCGGCAAAACCATCAAGATTCTTCGTTCAGATCGAGGTGGTGAATACTTAAGCCAATAGTTTAAGGATAATCTGAAAGCGTGTGGAATTGTCCAACAGCTTACTCCTCCATACACTCCTCAACATAATGGAGTGTCTGAAAGGAGAAATCGAACCTTGCTAGACATGGTGAGATCTATGATGAACCTTACAACTCTCCCAATTTCGTTTTGGGATTATGCTCTAGAGACTGCTGTACGCATTCTCAATATGGTTCCAACAAAGAAGGTTGGCAAGACACCATATGAATTATGGCATGGAGATATCCCTAATCTGTCTTACTTAAAAGTCTGGGGATGTGAGGCACTTGTGAAGCGCGATACGCCTGACAAACTTGGACCCAGAACTACTAAGTGCATCTTTGTCAGATACCCTAAGGAAACGATGGGTTACGACTTCTATGATCCTGTCAAAAACACTGTTCGCGTTGCTCGATATGCTGAATTCTTTGAAAAGAACTTAGCTCAACCGAACAGTGGGAGGGTTGTAGAACTTGATAAGACTCAAGAAGAAGATGTGTCACCTTCTGAAGCTCCCAGCAATCATCAACTTGGGGGGAAAAATGTTCAAAGTGATGAACCTCAAGTCGATGATGATGAAGCGGTTCCACTTCGTAGGTCCGTAAGGACAAGACGTCCTACTGACAGATTATGTCTGATGGTAGAAGAAAACGTTTTAGGAGATCTCGATGAGCCTCCAAAATTCAAAGCTGCATTATCAGATCCGGAATCTGACAAATGGCTTGAAGCTACGAAGGTGGAAATAAAATCCATGAAAGACAATCAAGTCTGGAGCTTGGTTGATCTTCCACAAAATGCTCAAACTGTTGGGTGTAAGTGGATCTTCAAGAAGAAGATGTGTCACCTTCTGAAGCTCCCAGCAATCATCAACTTGGGGGGAAAAATGTTCAAAGTGATGAACCTCAAGTCGATGATGATGAAGCGATTCCACTTCGTAGGTCCGTAAGGACAAGACGTCCTACTGACAGATTATGTCTGATGGTAGAAGAAAACGTTTTAGGAGATCTCGATGAGCCTCCAAAATTCAAAGCTGCATTATCAGATCCGGAATCTGACAAATGGCTTGAAGCTACGAAGGTGGAAATAAAATCCATGAAAGACAATCAAGTCTGGAGCTTGGTTGATCTTCCACAAAATGCTCAAACTGTTGGGTGTAAGTGGATCTTCAAGAAGAAGATGTGTCACCTTCTGAAGCTCCCAGCAATCATCAACTTGGGGGGAAAAATGTTCAAAGTGATGAACCTCAAGTCGATGATGATGAAGCGATTCCACTTCGTAGGTCCGTAAGGACAAGACGTCCTACTGACAGATTATGTCTGATGGTAGAAGAAAACGTTTTAGGAGATCTCGATGAGCCTCCAAAATTCAAAGCTGCATTATCAGATCCGGAATCTGACAAATGGCTTGAAGCTACGAAGGTGGAAATAAAATCCATGAAAGACAATCAAGTCTGGAGCTTGGTTGATCTTCCACAAAATGCTCAAACTGTTGGGTGTAAGTGGATCTTCAAGAAGAAGACGGACATGGATGGAAATGTACACACCTATAAAGCTCGTCTCGTGGCGAAAGGTTATACTCAACGTTTCGGTGTTGACTATGATGAGACCTTTTCTCCAGTTGCGGACATTAGAGCTATTAGGATTCTCTTAGCCATAGCTGCGTACTATAACTTTGAGATATGGCAAATGGATGTTAAGACTGCCTTCTTAAATGGTTACTTGGATGAAGAAGTCTATATGGATCAACCTGAAGGTTTTATTGATCCAAAACATCACAACAAAGTATGCAAGCTTCAAAGGTCTATTTATGGACTAAAGCAAGCATCAAGAAGTTGGAATAAGCGGTTTGATGAAGAAATCAAAAAGTTTGGTTTCGTTCAAAATCCCGATGAGCCATGTGTATATCGCAAAGCTAGTGGGAGTAATGTTACTTTCCTTGTCTTATATGTTGATGACATATTGATCATAGGAAAACACATTCCAATGTTGCAAGATGTTAAATCCCATATTGGAAAGTGTTTTGCCATGAAAGATTTAGGAGAAGCGGCATTCATTCTTGGAATCAAGATCTACCGAGATAGATCAAAGCGGTTAATTGGACTAAGTCAAAGTGCTTATATTGATAAGATCTTGAAACGATTCAAGATGGAGAATTCTAAGCGTGGGTTTACACCTATGCAAGAAGGACTTAGTTTATCTATCAAACAGGGTGCTACTACACCTAATGAGGTGGAGCGTATGCGAAGAATCCCTTATGCTTCGGCTGTGGGATCTATTATGTATGCGGTTGGATGCACTAGACCCGATGTGGCGTTCGCGCAAAACATCGTTAGCCGATATCAACAGAATCCAGGTGAAAGTCACTGGACTGCTGTTAAGAGCATTCTGAAGTACCTACGGGCTACTAAAGATATGTTTTTGGTGTATGGAGGAAATCCAGACTCAGAGTTCAAAGTGACCGGATACTGTGATGCTGGATTTCAAACTGATAGAGATGATACGAAGTCTTAGTCAGGATTCGTCTTCGTTTTGAACGGAGGTGCTGTGGATTGGAAAAGCAAGAAGCAAACCACAGTTGCCATGTCTGCAACAGAGTCTGAGTACATTGTCGCCTCAGAAGCCGCAATGGAAGCAGTCTGGATAAGGAAGTTCATTAGCGGGCTTGACGTGATTCCCTCGAGTGACTTACCCACTGATATGTACTGTGATAACACTGGTGCATTAATCATTGCCAACGAGCCCGGAGCTCAGAAAGGTGCCAGACATTATGCTAGAAGATATCACTATGTTCGTGAGCAGATCGAACTAAGA
Organism: Erigeron breviscapus; assembly: GCA_034093135.1. Classification (NCBI taxonomy): domain Eukaryota; kingdom Viridiplantae; phylum Streptophyta; class Magnoliopsida; order Asterales; family Asteraceae; genus Erigeron; species Erigeron breviscapus. Next base: position 102,157,856 of record CM067168.1, read on the forward strand.
GAGATAAAATTACTCAAAGTTCACACAGATTTTAACTTAGCTGATCCTTTCACAAAAGCTTTGGCTAGGCCCAAGCTTGAAAGGCATGCCGAGGGCATAGTACTTAAATTAGCTAGTTATTTCATGTAAATCTGTTGTTTCGGTATTTGGATAAGGGATGTTAAACAATTTATATCTTTCATAATGAAATAAAGTACTTGATATGTTTGATTTCATTTAGTATTAATTGTATCCTATATTTGCATGTTTAATCCTAGAATATTTTATTAAATATTCTAAATTGTCCATTGTCGATTAATTATATGGGAATAAAATTAAACTAAGACAAATCTGAGCGATTGGTTATATTCTTTGAATATATAATGGCTGGTCCCACCAAACTCACATGGTATCCATATGATGCATATCGGACTACCCCACTAACGAATTTATCACTTTATGGATCGGCGTCATTAAGTGAAATTCGTAAATGGTTACTTTATTGATCCTTTGACTTGAGATACAAGCAGGACAGCATGTATGGATTGCACTTACTAGATATAGTTCTAACTCTCCTGAATAAGGGAGTACATAAAGGGCTATTTTCAGAAAGTGTAGTGAAGTATGATGACTGACACGTGTAGTCAATACAGGATTTGTTCCTCCAACTAATAGTTGCAGAATGATACCATTGGGCCCCTCATTGGGACTATTTAAGATGTTTACATGGCCATGTCCAAATGAATCCAGATGTGTCTGGATTATGTTTGGTAATCTTAAGTAGTGATGAAATGAGAAACATAATCGTTAAATCATGAAATGACATTGATCCATATTCATGTTTAACACGGTATCTGAACAAAGGGATAATAAATGCCTCAACCATTTAAATATACTTTAAGAAATTATACTTAAATATTTCTGGGAGCATTGGCGTGTTGCTAGACGCTAACCAATGTTATTACCTTCATTTGTTACGAGCTCAAGTGGGAGCTCTTAGTATGTGATCACGTAAAATGAACGTATGTCCGGAAATGATTTGAGCCTACGGGGTCACACGTCTCGATTCAAATATAGTTAATTTAATTGATTTATTAATTAATATGGATCACGAATAAGTTAACGAACGGTCGTTAATATTTAACGGTTACTAGCTAACGGTCGTTAAAGTAAGGAGATAAAACGATTAGGGAAGGTTCTAGAAAAGCCATAGGGGGCCGGCCTCCCTACTAGGTTTCCTAGTGAAACCCTAAACTTGATGGCCAAGTTTGGGTCTACCTATAAATACTATAGGTAGGCTTATGGTTTTCTTTAACAATTACACATAAGAATTGTAACTCCAAAAACCTCTCATCTCCCCCTCTCCTCTCTTATTTTGGACGGCCAAAACCAAGGGAAAACCCTTTGGGTTTTTGGTTTTCGGTTTTGAAGAAGGAGATCAAGCCAAAGGTTGCTCGGTTCGTGATCAGGTGCTAGCACACCTATATCGGTGGATCGTGTGTGCAATCGTAGAGGGATTTACTTCAAATCCTTTTAAAGTTTCTTTACTTTATCATCTACATTAAGAGGTATTCCTTAATCCTATTCCAAGGATTAATTATTTGATTACATGGTTTGATTTGCTTCCGTTGCGTAATCGTGAATAATGATATTTAGTTATATATTCCAACACTAATATGGGTCATCGATCTTCTTTCCATATTTCATTCCTAATTTAGCTTCTCTTCGATCTGATATTTTTTGTTTTTGTTTTTTGGTTACGTCATTGTTCTATAACAAGATACTTTTGTTACAAGTTACAACCTAATTGGATGCAATTGTACAAGCAGAGAAACGTTAATTTATAGATAGATATTGAACACCAATGGGTTCGTTTTTTGTCCCATCAATACAAAAAGTCCTTTTCATGAGCTTAACAACCTGAAAAACATCCCACGTCAATCAAAACCACCATATGGTATTTTTAGGCCCTGTGTTACACCATATTTACACCGTTCGCACCCACTTTAGACAATTTTATAGTTCACTATACATAATAATAAAAAGTGTGTACTTCGATTCCTTTACAAATGATTAGGCCCTAGTATATACTAGAATAAAAGCAACATAGAATTTTTAATGACTTAAATGTATGAAGATCTAATATTAATAATATCGTAAGTCCCGTGTCCAGTGTTGTACACGGGTCTAAAATCTAGTTATTTACAATATAAATCTCTCAACCCTCAAAATAAATGCATTACCACATTTAACATCAATTACTTTTACATTCACCACCATCACCGCCCCACTGCCGCTCCCACCACCGTCACCGTTGCCGCCACTACTGCCGTCACCTGTCGCCACCACCTCCGCCACCCGTCGCCCCGCCATCACTATCCACAGCGCCGCATTACACGGACATTAGTCTAGTTGTATATAATGCACTAATGCATGGGGAGTTTTTTAAGGTGATGACAACCAGTAATTTTACTTAAAAGTGTATTTTGGACTTTTCGGATCGGATGAAAAAGCCAGATTTTTAACTAACGAAATTTTCAACCGGATTATAACCGATTCTTTCACGACATATTCGGATTGGAGAAATTATATATATCAACCAATAAACTAAAACAGGATTGAGATGTTCTTGAAACGACACGTGGCGTAATCCTTGATCGACACGTGTCCTTTTAATTTATTTATTTTATTAAATTAGCTTTTTTAATTGTATATAGATTCAATTTCCTTATTAGACTTATAATTAAACTCTAACTCTTGGCTTATTAATACAAAAGACATTATAACCTTATTTAATTGATCGTTTTCTGTTTCTTTTCTTTCTCAATTCTCCAACTCCTATTACTTATATTACTTATAATAAGTTATTAACATGAAGACTTCAAAATTTTGAGTTTACGATCCGAAATCACAAGGCTATTTGCCGTCATCCACTATGCTTACAAGTTCCGATTTTGATGTGATTCTAAAAATTTAAGGTAAATCCAAAACTTTAACTAAACATATATTATATTTATCATTATGTTTACTTTAACCACAATTTATTTCATACTCACGAATCATGTATTAGGCATATTTGAATTGCTTTATGATACAATCTATATAGCTATACTCACGAATCATGATTAGGCATATTCGAATTTCTGTATGGTACAATCTATATAGCTACCGTACATCGTACGGGTATTAGAACTAGTATATATATATGTGTGTGTGTTTTATATTTATTTTTATCTTTTCAATTGTTTTATTTTTGTCAAAGCCAGTTACATCAAGGTTAATTTCACTCGTGGCTATAAGGGCTATACTGAAGTACAAGTTTAAAGTTTAGATACTCCCCACAAGAAGGATGGCGGCGGATCAGTTTGATAAACAAAGTAATCAATGTTTCGCTGGACTTTGTTTCTCTGTTCTTCACATTATAATGCTATTATTAACATTACATATTACCGGCCGTATTATTGTTGGTTGGTTGACCATGCTTGCTATCTATATAACTATTGGTTACGAGTACTATGTATTTTGTCACATTTGTTGATCACTTGTTTTCAGTTCCCAACGGTCTCTATATATATATGTCGCACCGTTATACTAGCTAGCTTGATCACTTGAGTAATTACAGTACTAATTAATTAGCAAACAGGTTTAACGAGATTACTCAGCCCTGCTCTCAATGACTCCCTCTTTCTTTGTGTATGTTGTCCACTCATTATATCTCTGTTACTTGCTCATTGTCTATGTCTCTCTCTCTCTCCGTGTTGGAGTCATTGTACTACTGGATGGATTGGGTAGATTTTAATGATTTATTGTAAGTGATAAGTCACACGAACGATCAAGTGATATATACACAATTATTGATGGAATTACAAAAGAAGATGAGGCTAGCTGGATATATAGTTGATAAGATGGTGGGAACTCATAATGAGAAGTCGGCTTCTTGTTAGTGAACGAGGGCCTGTTATTCGAGTGGTGAAAAACTTAAAGAGTGTGTTGGGATTGCCATGAGGCTATGAAGATTATCTCAAAGTTGGAGAGAAGAGAGATAATTGTGAGGGATAACACTAGGTTTCATTGTTTTCATGACGGTTTATGCCCTTGTAAAGATTATTAATTGGTAGGTTGTAGAAATGGCAAAATGGGCAGGTTGGGTAATGGGATAGAATGCACTCGGGTCAAACAACATGTTTTTTCTACAGGTCAGGTTGGCCCGAAACACATTTGTTCCATATTATTATCAATTGTTTAGCAAATAACCAGAGTGGAATGTGGATAGAGATACGTACGTTGTTATGAAGATGCATGTACCACAACTGCTATACATTCCTGATCAAAATCTTTATTTCGTTATAGAACTGAGTTACACAATGATAAGACGAACCCACCCTACTGGGTTATAGTTTTATTTTAACTGTAGAAAGAGGTAGATGTTATGAACTTATGATATGAACATGTCATGTAACCCAACCTTCTGATCTGACCTTATTTGAACAAAGATCTTGCACACGTCAAAACTACTTACATTGTCTTATATTTTTATCCTTATTTGGTTGTTGAATACTAACATACGCCTAGAATTTTGATAATTTAAAGACATGCATGTTGGTTTTGTGATTTGCCCATTTTGTTATAACGATTACACTTGTGCACAGCCTCGTATGTTAATGGTTTGAAAATCAACATCTGATGCACACAGCCTGTCGGACCTGCAAGGGTCCAGGGCGAGGCTGTGCCAGTGGGCAGGTGCATTGAATGTTCACATATTCAAATCTCGATGGTCATGACACAGTCTTTCTGATGAAAATGCAACCCATATGACCTCCCTCATCAGTAATGTTTTATACTACTCGTTATTTCTCAATATTGGTCTGTTCTTATATATGCATGTATGCTACATCATAATTCACCATATTAAACACAGATCCGCATCACACCACCACGTGAAGTTCAGAACAAGCAAATATAAACTTCAAACACTATGTACGAGTTTTTGGATTAAGCTGCATCTTCATTTATGAGATCCGTGACTGTAAGCGTGATGCTTCCATCGTTCTTCTCCAAAAGCCTCCTGTTGGTTTCCTCATCCACAAAACCCTATTAATTAAACATGTCACTAATCAATAAAACATCTGAAAGAACACAGTTTTTTCAAAGCTGAAAAGCAAATATGATAAACACTACAAATCCTAACCATTTCCTGCAGGTTGTCAAGCATTGGTTCCCACTCTAAAGCGCAACAAAGATCATCAATCGATTTCTCCAGATCATAACTGTTCATCCTCAAGATTTTCTTGTTCAAATTCAGTTTCCTGAATCCTATCTCTTTCAAATACTTCAAAAGCTTTTGCTCCTTATCATCACTTAGGAGACTTACCTCTCGACTTTTAGAATCCAATGGTTCCACCATAGGTACCCTGGTTGGTGGTGACAAGTACGAGCAAATCAACTCTTTGTACGAGGATCAAAACTAATGTCAAATTCTCCTTGATAAATTGAGTAACTGTTAGTCAATAATTTGATTCTACTCGGGGTTGCATTATATTCTTTTTAACTTTTAGCGATTTTCTTGCATAAGAAAAAGCTAAAACATAATCAATTATATAGGAATTGAAATTGGAACGGCTAATATCCAAGGATAGAATGATTTTCATTGACTAAAAGTCCAAGTCAAATGTTAAACTTCAGTGATTTCAATCTTGATCAATACAAAGAAACACCAAAAATATACACAACATGCCAAATATCACCCATGAAGCATGAGTACAACTCTAATGTCTCCTGACAGTTACTAAAAGTTTGATGGTTTGATCTCAACAATACTGATCGCATGTACTATTTCCATCATGGACTTACGGCTTATTGGATTCAAGTTTTCCGTTGAATACACGCTTGATACTTCCATTATTCTTCTTCAAAAGCCTACTCTTGGCATCGGCATAGCCCTACACAAAAGGTCACTAGTCAATAAAAAATCATAAACACATGAAGCTTAGTACATGTAAAGTAAAACCTTTAATGCTCACCGCAGCTTGCAGGTCATCCACCATTAGATCCCAATCAGAAACACCACAAAGATCATCAACAGATTTCTCCAGATCATAATTGTTAATCCTCAAGATTTCTTTGTTCAAATCCAGCTGCTTGAACCCCATGACTTCCAAATCCTTCAAAAGAGCCTGATCTTGATCATCACTTACCTCTTGAATATTAGGCTGCACTTTAGAACCAGTATCCAATCCTACTGAAACAGAAGCCAAAGCGGTTTCCACTTCTGTAGAACTGAAAGTCGAAGTGACAGGAGTAGCCATATTGCTTGACACATCACTATCATTCTCCTGATTCTTAGATTGTGAATCGATAGCTGCACCCTCGGAACTAGACACCTTGATGAAACTGTTCTCAGCAACCATCAGACAATCCTGATTTACTTCAGGGTTCCTAACAGGAGGCGGATTCACATTGGCCATGGTTTCACCAAAATCCTTCGCAATATTCTCAACCTGTATGGATGAAAAACAAATTCACTAACGTAGTAACATAACTATAAGATACATTATAATAGCTCCACCAGTTTAGCCCGTCTAGATTGATTACCTGGAAACTAAACGAAACCATGCTCCCAAACTTCTGTCCAGAAGGAGACACCATCCGCCAAGAGGAAACATGCCAAAAGGGATGTCGAGGAGCAGTGAACTCGACTTTAATGTCAAGATCCTTGTCCACAGGCAGACCATCGTCTGGGATCTGATATAAGAGAAAAGTTAACAGGCCTGGTTTAAAAAACTGAAACTAAGAAGATATAGTAACAAACCTTGATATCAACCGAATCTGAATCGCGACTTGACCGAACTCCCGAGACACACATAAATTTTGAGCCTTGGGGCCATACCAGGGAACCTATATTTCTCATCTTCCAAATTTTGGTGAATTTAGAATATGGAGCCATGATGGTGACATCAGGAATAGTGACATCACTAACGCAAATGCTATCTAACTTAGACCCAGAATCTTTCAAACCCTCGGTAGCATTGAATGGCATCGGAAAAGGTTTAATAAACCCAAAACTTGGAACAGTAGACTCCACAACTTTAGGAACCAGCTTTTCTTTCTTTTTTGAGTTTGTACTGCCAACTTTAGGTTTCACCTGAACCTTACTGACACTGTCTTTGACAGTAGATGATAGAAAATTCGTGGTATGTTGACCATAAACATTTGATGCACCCAAGGCCTTAAAGGTGAACTTCGGATTCACGTGTGCCTCATTCATCTCTTCCGAAGGTTGAGAAATCTTTGAAGTAGAGGGTTCAGCCACAGTGTTCAATGTTTGAGATGGAATCTGCTGTAGTGATGATTTCAGACTTTGAGAAACTGCAGAGTTGATGGACTGAGACTGAGGCTGTTGTAGTGATGATGAACTCAGAGTTTGAGTAAGCCCAGATTTCAAGATGTGAATTTGAGGCTCTAATTGTGATGATGAACACGGAATTTTTGGAACCAAAGAGTTTGATAGTCGAAATTGGGACTCTTTTTGTGGTGATTGAAAAGTTTCGGAAACCTCAGATGTCAAGGGTGCGACAGTAGTCCCACTTGTTCCACCAAGTTTCCTTTCTTTATTTAATTTCACAGTAATCCTCAAAGGATTTAAAGACTGTAGGACAATATCATGGAGATCATCATCACTAGCAAGCATCACCAAATCGCCATCTTCATCAACGTATTTCATAATAAACTCATCCCCAAAACCAAACCCAAAGAAACCACGGATCTTATCCCTTAACATAACCAAATCAAGAGCAAGTTTCTTGTTGCTGATAGAAGCTCGAAAGCGCCCGAGTGTTTTTCGATACTTAGCCTGCAAAATCACCAGATATCAATGTATCAGTTTTTTACCCCAACTTCAAAGTAGCAAAACACAAGATTCTTTACAACATATACAATGTAAACGGTAAACCACACATCATTATCTATATTCTATACTACTCGGTATTAATTACTCCGTATATATATAAGAGCAATGATATAGTACATGCATAGAACACAAGCAGAAAAACGAAACTAGTCTAATATAAACAATACTTGACACATGTCTTACCATCCTCACTAACAATTAATTAATACTCCGTATTAATCTTTGATTATGCCATGTGTGTTATGTTGATTAGTGTGGTAGCCAATATGCCAAAAATCGGCATAGCAACACCCAATCAAAAGTTGCCATATCCCACATGCCAAACCATGCCCAAAAATCTACCAACAAAAGAAGTAAAAAGAAAAAAGAGGGACGGCCACGTGGCATGTGGGGAGTGCCGATTAGACCAACCACCAGTTAGGATGCCAATGCCGCAGGCCAAACAATGCCAAAAGCAAGGGAATGGTGTTACCGCGTGCCAAATTACGGTATGCACAAACTATTTGCTGAGCACACCCTTCACCCTTAACCTTCGAGTGAGGCACATATCTTCAGACTTATGTTTTACACTATCGATATTTTTTCAATATATATAGCAACACTACCCCCTCGGACACCAACAATAAAGTAACACACCTCCACTTTTCTAACCTAATAAAAAAAGGTGACACGTCACCCCTCTGGTAAAGTGAGAAAGAACCTAATTAAAACAATTTGTGACGTACGGCTGTATTGCACAGATATTATGCTAGTACCCTGATCATATTAATCTAAAGTAATTAATCCAACCAAAAAAAACCCTAATTAATTTAAAGCAACACAAATTAACGTTCCATGCAGACGAATATTTTATATAATTAATGATAATAATAATAATCATGTAATAATGTGTTTATAAAATATAAAAAAAAAACCGATTCAACAAATTACGCAAAAAGCAAAAGAGAAGACGCACAAGACTACTCGACACTAGCACAGGATAATTGTTTAAAATTTAAAAAGAAAAAAGAAAAAAAAAAGGAAAGTGAGAAAACCTTGATGACGACGGAGGAAGACGCCATGTGGAGGAGATAGTACTTTTTACTACTTAGTGATGAATGTAATGTGAGCGGTCGATTGATTTGTTATAAAGAGAATGAGAATCGGCCGGATTTTGATTTATTAAGGATATCAAATTAAAATCTTGGTTGAGAGGAATACGGTGTTTATGGAAAATGGGTGTCCCCAATAAATGATAAATCCCCGATGACCGTCACGCAGATGGGGCGCAGTGGGTTCTTATAGAATTATTCCAAGTAACGTCCCGAAATCGAGTTTAACTAGTTTGACCCGAACTTTGTTGAACTTGATATCTTTTATCAACGTCCAATTTATAAAATAGAGCCTAGATGTGTTTAGCATAGTGCATACTTGTAAAAGAGATAAACATTTTGATATAAAAGATACAAATTTTTTTATACATTTTAATTATATCTCTTAGGGTGTATTACAAAAATAGGTGTTGCTTAGAATTTATTAATGTGTTCTTTTACACTTTATGTTGATTTTTGATACCTCCATGATTTTCTTTTCAGAACGGCTTTCTATCATACTTTTACCCGTAAATTACACGTATTTCTGAGATGTGACCAAGACTCTTGAAAAACACATATTAATCCATTGTCGAAAATGTGAGAAGTGAGACTCGAATGCAGGTGGATCCTCTTAAGGTCGAAGATATTATCAATGGGTCACCAACCCCTTTAGATGATACCTCAATGAATGAGTTTCTACTTTTTTAAAAATAATTATTTGATTTTATATGTCTAAGTTACACAATTTTTGCTACGGGGTTCTAAAAATTTTTGTTTTCATCTGGACACAAATCAACAAACTTTTTGAAAAATTTGTATGGATGAGAAGTTTTTTTGAGTCATTTGGTATTTCTAAGAATTTGCCTTGGAAGATTAGTAAAACTCATTTCGTTTTTCTAAGAATTTACCTTGGAAGATTAGTAAAACGAGATGGGTATCCGCGCAATGCGGCGGCGGTGACGGCAATGGGTGGTGGCGGTGGTGGTAAGGATGTGGTTATTAATCTAAAAGTAATTAATGTAATGGTAGTGTAGTTATTTTATGGTTAAGAGATGTATCTTTTGTAAATAATTTTATTAAGAGTATTATAGGGATATTAGGTGGAAATATTTAAATTAATGAATAAATGAGAGAGATAGTTTCGATAAAGAAAATGATTAATGTGACTAAAAAGTATGCCTAAAGGTGTGCCTAATAATGAGTAGTAGACACATGTCAAAATGAATGATGGGGATTAAGAAAGATAAAATATGCAATCCATGTGTCAAAAGATGAATGAAGTAGGTATATTATTAGGCATATTTCTTAGGCATATGTATCATTACTCGATAGGATAAATATGGTTGAAAATATTTTAGGGATATTTTGGGTAGATTTAGTGTGAGTTGAGAATGTGTTGAAAATTAAGGGTATTTTGGGTATTTTAAAGATAGAAAGTTGAAAAGAGGGGAGAGGTTGTTTGTTATATAATGGAGTATAGACTAGAAAGAATGATGTTGACAACACCGACTTTGTAAAAAAAATTGTAGACTGGTGTTACTATCACCGGCCTTAACGCTGTGTTCTCGAGTTTATATTTGAATGAAATGAAATGAATATAAAAGAAAGAAAAAGAAAAGAATATAATTATCTACTTTGTGTACTTGAGTTTTATGGAAATGAAAAGAAATGAAGTGAAGATATAATCTTTTGATGTTATTGAGTTGATGAGAAAAGAAATGAAAATTGACATTTTTACAATTATACCCTTTTAAACAAGATTCTCATATATACTTCCATTTAATAGCATTGCAAAAATCTTTCTCCCCTGCATTTTAAACATGAACAGATTCAATATGTCATCATTAATATAATTAGATACATTTTTTTTAGCTAAAGAGTTGTTTGAATACAAGAAAGTCAAAAACTATATGTAGCTAATGGCGAAATTTCTTAATGGAACATTCTGTGTGTATCTATGCTAAAAGTTTTGGTTAAAAAGAAAATACTTCTAGCACTATATTATATTGCATTAGGATAAACTTATTAAAACATGCCATAAGTCAAAGATATAGCCAACAATATGATGCAACATTATAATCGTGCAGACGTGCACACTTTTCACCCTCTCTCTCTCAATTAAAACAGCCCAGTATACCTTTCAGTTTTTGGGTTGGGCTTATAGGCATCCTAAAGATCAAGAAAAATAAAAAAACGAGAAAAAGCCCTAAATAATAAAACGAGAAGAAAAATATTAAAACATAGATGATTGATAAGCAAAGTATACCTCTCACATTTTTTTATCTTCCTTTTACTTAGTTTCTTTTCCTTCCTATTTTAAACTCAAGAACTGAGTGTAAGTTCCACACCCCTCTCACATTTCTCAAATTCATCTGGATAATAAGTTGAAGCCACGTAATGAAGGTCGGCGATGATAATAATAGTCTTGAATGATTGGGACAACACCTCTCACATTTCTCAAATCCTGGCAACTTAGTATTATGAAGTACTCACAATCAATAAGGTGTTTTTCACATATTATCGTGTTTCCGATCACTATAAATATATTAAACGTGTGTCTTAATGTGAAGTGGTCACCAAATATCTAACCAACCAACGTTGAAGTAGTCAAGAGGCTGGCAGTACTTCTCAAAGCCTATCCCTTGATCCCTATCTAGTATTCGGAGTTTGCCTCGACTTGGTGCCACAAGATGTCTCACTAGATTTCAATGTCTAGATATGTGTGAGGCTCAAAAGGATGGCATCCTTCGAGCCTTATCAGTAGTTGAATTTTATCATATTATTATCATGCTAAAGCTTAGTTGTTTGGGCCATTCTTTGTATTTATTGAGCTTAGTCAATGTAACGATTGAGTTGAAATTAGAAGGCATCGTTAGAAGCAACATGCATGTTCATGCTTATTAGAAAGAATTCGGTTTACAGTTTAGTACAATAAACACTAAATAAAAGAATAATTTATGTGGAATTGTGGATCACTGGAACCCAGTTCTTGCCCACACATTGATATGAACTTTTTAATTTTCTTTTGGCTCCGAGTAACTTCTGATGACATTTACTTTTTAAATTAATTAACAACGTTCAGTTTAAGTATGCAAATTGTAAAATAAGAGAAGGTAACTTATGTAAACTTGACAGTTTGGCTAAATGCATTAATACAAGTTATAGCATACAAGTGCAGCAAATAGCATATAGATTCACGGAAATACTAAAATGAAGTGCCATTATATTACATAGGAGATGTGTACACCGTACAACATCGAAGTTCGATAGAAAGTAATAATGTAGCCAGAGCATCAACCCTATAGGACTAGCGATAAACATTATTCAGCAACTTAAACACACACACACGCACGCACCGCACTACACCAAGTTAATAACAGACGCGCCAGATACAGACTCACACCAAGTCTTCCTTACAATTATTTATTTATTTTATATAGATAGATAGGACACTCTCTACTTCAACCACCATGTAACTTCTTGGTTTAAGCTTTCTCTCCGTTGATTAGATCCATCACCACACGTTTGATACTTCCATTATTCTTCTTCAAAAGCCTCATGTTTGCTTCATTATCTTCAAACCCCTACCAAAGATGCGAGTCAATACCAACACATCACATAACACCACAAACATTGAAAGACTAAAACAGAAGAATTATTAAAATAGATCAACACTCACCATCTCCTGCAGCTCATCAAGCATGGGATCCCACTCTGAAACATCACATAGAGCATCAATCGACTTCTCCAAGTCATAATTCATCTTCCTCAAGATCTCCTTGTTAACATCCCGCTGCTTGAATCCCATATCTTCCAGATCCTTTATAAGAGCCTGCTCCTGCTCATCAGTTACCTCATGTGAACCCAATGCAGAAGCAGAGACAGGTGAAGAGGCAGAGCCTGGCGCACTGGCAGAACCAGTTGACGAAGCAAAACCCACCACAGGTGCAGAAGATGGTGCAACAGCCGATCCAGATGGCTGTGTCACTGCCGCCCATGGTGACGGTGCATCACTACCCAAAATCGGTGGCATTACAGAGAAGTCCACAGTAGGGTAATTAATAGGCTCGAGAGAAGCAGTATCCAAACCTACTGTAGGATAGAAACCCGAAGAAACTGCAGGTCCAGTTGGAAGAGAGGCCAAACCAGTTTCCACTTCTGAAGAATCAGGAGCCGTGGAGATGGCAGGAGCCACTGGACGGAGAGGAGTAATCAGAGTGCTCGCGACGTCACCATTATCAATAATTAAGGAGTCATTGATGGGGAAATTCATCTCCTGATCCTTGGGTTGTGAATCAATGGACATAGTTTCGGAATCAGCAACCTTGAAGAAATTGTTTCCCGAAATGATGCTATCCTGATCAACTGTTTGAGGGTTCCTCGTGATAGGTGGTAGATTTAGATTGATCTCTGTTTCACCCATATCCTTCATCGAAGAATCAACCTGCGTGTATGGTGGACGAATTCAGTGACACGGACGACTAAACTAATCATCAAAAAAGAAACAATTCCCCAAGTATAAGATGAATAATTACCTGGATCAAGACCCAGACTCTTTGCCCAAACTTCTGCCCAGATGGAGATGCCATTCTCCAGTAAGAAACGTATCGACCTGGACGTTCTGGTGCAGTGAAGTCAACTGCAACATCAAGCTCCTTGTCTACAGCTAGACCATCAGCAGGGATCTATATATAAAGATACAATTAATAAACTGACTTCAAGAAATGAATCCAGGACAATAAGTTAAAGCTACAAACCTCAACATCCACAGACTGTGAATTGCTTAAACGATCTCCCCCAATCCAATGAAGTTGTGATCCATGGGGCCATATGATGGACCCATTGTTCCTCATCCTCCAAATTTTGGTGAATGGAGTGAATGGAGCCATGATGGTACCATCAAGAACATTAACATCCAAAATGAAGCGACTGTCTAGCTTAGACCGAGGAAGCTTAGACCCAGGGGCTCTCAGAGCATGGGGTAGCACTGGCAGCGGAATACGAACAGACTACCAAAACACAAAACAGACATCAGTTAGTAACTTTATAGCAGCAAGATAACCCTATAACCACTTGTCACAAAACTACATACATGATCATACAACCCCTTCAAAGGCACATGATGCCTAAAAGCATTTGTAGGGCGATCAATTCTGATATAGTCACCGGCATTCCCGTTAGCCTGAAAGCAGATGCTGCACAGGTCATAATCATCTTTCCTGCAAAAGTGATACAAGGTAAGCAAAGTACGGTACTTACAGAGAGATCAGCAAAAAACATGAATCGACAATTACTTACACTTTTGACTTGAACCGTGGCCCAGTTATAGGATGTACTCCACAGCCATCGCAACGAACACCCCTATGAAATATATTGCCAAAGCCACCATTTTCAAAACTATGTCTCTTCCAATGATGACCACGAGAATGACGATGATGCCCCTGTGAATCAAATGCATTCGATATTGGTGTCCCATCAAATGGAGTCCCAGCAAATGGGCATTCATTAGTTGCATTCAACATCCCCTGAGCCCAACTTGAAGAGCTGCCAGAGTTATTGACTGATGCTTTAACATCAGCAGCCACTTTGGCCAATTTAGCCGCCTGAGCCTCCATTTGATCTTGATAATACTGTCTCATCTGATTCGAGTTATCAACATAAGAAGAGCCCAAACTGGCAGGCTTTGGTAGAGGTTCATTCCAAAAACCACCGGTGAAGTACTTCACCTTCTTATCTTTTTTTCTCTCAACACCATCAGTAGTGTTCTTGTTATCATCATTAGAAGCTTCAGCAACGCTCTTTGTAGCATTAGATGGAGCCCAAAGTTCGGAAATGCTCTTTGTAGCATTGACTGGAGCACGAAGAGATTCATACTCATTAAAGGGAACATTAAGATCCACACCTCTTGAGGCCTGCTGCACCTCTTTGAACTTCACACCTTCAGCCGCCTTTTCAACCTGCTTCTCTTTCTTCTTCAATTTAGAACTTTCAGCTTCAGGGTTAACTGGAACCTTACTACCAGTACCAGTTGCTGGTTGAGAATTCACATTCGACGCACCACCATTAGTAGGCTGCACGCTCTGGCCAGCCATAGAAGCAGAAATCTGATCCAAATACACAGCCTTCATCTTCTCCATAAGTTCAGAAACAGTTGGAGAAGAGGATGTAGCCTTAGAAGCCAAATCAAGGGGAAACTTCACAAGAGTTTCACGAAAGGGTTCAGGCACAGCTTTCAGAAGTTCAGCAACCCCCGAGTTCAAAGCTTGAAATGGGATCTGGTTTTGAGGCGATTTCACAGGAGTAGCAGTCCCAGCAGACCCATTAACATTCCCATTGTTCAAGCTAACAGTAATCCTCAACGGATTCAGAGACTGTCGGACAACGTCATAGAGATCATCATCGTCAGCAAGCGTAACCGCATCACCATCTTCATCAACATAAGTCATGGTAAACTCAACATCGGAACCAAAGCTGAAAAGACCACGAATCTTTTCCCTCAACATAGCAGCATCAAGAGCAAGCTTCTTGTCATTATTGATAGATGCATTAAAGCGTCTGAGTGTTTCCCCATACTTAACCTGCAATACAAAAGCACAAGTTAACAAAACCTTGAGCTTAAATTCAATCAAACACTACAACATAGACCAAAAAAATTACAGAAACAAGCTGTTTGCTTACTTTGGTTACTCTGTACTAAAGCACAATAAAAAGAAACACAAACATAAACATATAAATAAACAAATAGCCAATAAATTTTCATACTTCAGATTTCAACTCAACAAAATGTTAATGTTAACTTTACCGATTAAAAAAAACAGACCTATACACATATACATACGAGACAAAGTACCCGCGCGTTGCGGCGGTAAGATGGTGGGGTTGATAGGTCATAGAGTGTGATATAGTGTGATACCCAAATGCTTTAGCCGTACGGGCTCCGCCCTCAGATTTAAAAATTTCTCGAAAGTATATCGAATGACATCTCTAATGAAAGAGCATGAAATTTTAAGAACACCCATATAATTTTTATAATTTATGGATGTACGGTTTTTGAGATAAAAGATTTTGAATGAATTAGAGGGATAAAATGATTTATGGAGGAGAGAGAAAAATGAGTGTTTGAGATGTATATAGATATATTGTACATTATGCATTAGTAAGGTGTACATTGTTGAAAATATTTGGAGGGAACAAATGCTTTATAACGTAGTAGAGATTATATTGTGATATAATCCATACTTATATACTAATTCATACAGGAAGTATAATTCACAAATTAACAAACTTTTTAGCTTGGTGAGTAACATATAAATAGAGTATACAAAAAAACAAAGAAGATCAAAATAAATATAAATAAAAACATAAAAATAGGCAACAAATTTTCATAATTACTTATATACTAATTCATACAGTAAGTATAATTCACAAATTAACAAACTTTTTAGCTTGGTGAGTAACATATAAATAGAGTATACAAAAAAACAAAGAAGATCAAAATAAATATAAATAAAAACATAAAAATAGGCAACAAATTTTCATAATTTAAGTTTCAGCTCAACAAATTGTTCATTGTACCCTTCAAATAAAAAACCTTATATTTTATTTTTTTTTATAGAATTCTACAATATGTTAGCTGATTGTTTATGCAAATATAAGCTATCAACAGATTAATTAAAAACAAAATGAGATATAAGAAACCCTAACCCTAGCTTCAAACAAATCATCCAATAAAGTTGATTTCACATCATAATTTCAATAATTATATATAAAAATAAAAAATCAACAAAAGCCCTAAAAAATGCAACAGTAAAATTAAAACAATAGATAAAACGTATAAAAAACTAACCTTGATCACAATTGATGAAGAAGCCATGTGTAAAAGCTAACTCAAGTGACAAAAAAGAACCTAAACGATAAACAGGAATTTATTTATTTTTTTGGTTTTATTTTGGTGAAACGGAATAGAAAATTTGTACAAATTTGATTATTATTATGATTATATAAACAGATTTAATAAAAAGTTATGGATGGGATTGGGGTAAATTAGATTAAATTATGAAAATAAGGGAATCAATTGGATCGATCCTAACGCGTAGCCGTAAGCCGCGAGGCGATTTTGATCGCGCTGTGAAAAAAGTTTATGGAAATACCAACACGAAAGTTGTGTGCCTGTGAGAGACTATATATGGTCAGGGTGTGTATATATAGAGAGAGATAAATAAATAAATAGATATTTATTAATTTTAATTTTTTATTATTATTTATTATTTTAATTACTTTTGTGATATTGTTTCTGTCTTTCTTCCAAAGAAATCTAAGCTTGGGAAAACCATTACATTAAGGAATTGACCCTCAAAAGTCTTCAACCGTTTTTCCCCTCTTCAATTTAATGAATACATACATGAGTTTGCATGTTTAACTTTTTTTTTTATAATTATTACACACCAATTTTCAATATGTTATAGAAAAACATAATTATATACATCATAATATTTCAGATGAAACTTGAATCTTTCAAAAAATATCACAATATCTCAAATGAAACTTGAACCGAAAATTTTAAAAATTAAAAAGATGTTTGGTAAGAGAATTATAAAAAATGGAAATATAATAGGGAATAAAAATAGTAAGAAAGGGATAAATATTTGAAAAGATAATGAATTCTGTTGTTTGATACCCACAAATAATGAATATAGAAAAAATACGAAATTTAAATACTGAGACGACATTGGGTGTTTACTTACTTACTTTTAACATTAAAAAAAAAAAATTCATTCTCACTCATTCTCTACAACTTGTAAAGAATGTTCGTTCCATTCTCATTTTTCATTATAAACAAACAAAAGAAGTTTTTATCATTTTTTTTCCCTTCTTTTTTATTCCATCATATTTCTATATTTCTATGATTAGGCTAAGCTAGTTGGTGTGATTGCATGTTTAGATAACTTTAAATTTTTATTTATTATTAACATGATTATTATTAGTGACACGCATGATTCAATTAAAAATTATTAGATCAATTGCTTAATGGATTTTAGTATCCTACTACATTAGTTAATATTTAGAAGAAAAAAAATAAGATTGCTCATATGTTTATTAGAATTTAATAGAAAAATTATAGCGTATAAAATCCATCAATACAATGAAAATCTATCAAAGTTATATAATATTATAAATAACTAGTATGCTACTGATGTGTTTTATTTTTGAGAAAAACAAAAATGATTTTTAATATGAAAACTAACACTGGTTTTTAAATTTATAAAAATGTGTTGGGTCGAAAATGACCAAGTATAATTTGTCCAGGAAATAGTTGAAGTTCAGTGAAGAATACTTGTACAGGATTCTGAACCATTTCAGAACATTCACTGAAGCTTCACTTCACTTCAGATCAACCCATCAGAAAACCATTCAGCTGAAGTCAAAGACTGAAGACTGGAGAAAGAGAATCAGCTCAGACGCGGAGCTCAGAAGATGATTCTATCTGGTCGAAGACTGAAACATTTAAGTGTAAAGTACTTACAACATTTTACACTAAATACGAGGAAGCCTTTTTGACTTTACCTACCTTTACCCGGACAATAACCTTTTGTCTAGTAAAGTACATGGTTGAGTAAAAGGTTGGGAATAAAGAGTGAAATGTCACATCAAAGTGACTTTCACAAATATCCTTAAAATACGCATGTTAAGGAATTGATTTCAATTCCTTAAATGCTCCCAACCATATTTGTACGGCCTGGTCCACATCAGCATGAACCTTGCCTATAAATATAAGGCTTCTCACAACTTGCAAAGTGCTTGAAACTTTGGCATTGCAACTTGTGAGTTATACTCTAAGTAATCTTACGAGTATTTCCAAGTTATTTAGATCACTTGTATTTCAAGGTTGTTTAGATACTACACTTTGGGTGTTTATCTTTGTTCCGCAACAACCTTTTTATTTTGTTTATAATAATGAATAAAATACATTGAAAAGTACATCATGTCTCAATGCTACATACTTGACTTATATATATTATTTTTATAGTTTCAGCGCTTTAGTTTCTTGCATTTACTTTGTGTTATTTATATTTGCTTGTTAACCCTAATCTGGATCGTCATTCTGAACTGGTTCCTTCCAGATCAGAATTGCTTGCCAGTCATTGTTATTGATATAGAGGTATCTTCGGGTAACCCATCACTTTGGGACTTACATTTGGTATCAGAGCAGATAGGTTGAATTATTTAAATTCTATAACCTTGATCTGCTGTGATGGCTAACCCCAAAAACAATGAAGAACCTAACCCTAACCCTAATGTTAATCCTAATAACCCACCCCATGTTATCAACAACAATATACCTTTGCATAACGTCCATGTGCACTTTCCAAACAACCATGTTCCTAAATTTGATGGGAACAGTGAAACCTTCATCACATGGAAGGCTTGTATGCTCAAGTATATTGCTGGTGTAGAAAGACATTTGACCTCCATTTTAAAAGAAGGACCCTTTGTTCCCATGAATGCGTCAACTGTTGTTCGTAATGCCGATGGGACTCCTAGGATGACACCTAAGGAGAAGGATCATTGGTCTGAGTAAGATCATAGGCTGGTAGATCTTGATACTAAGCTTCAGAATATGATCTTGTATGCAGTTCCTGAAACCCTCATGGCCACTCTTGTCTTACTTGAAAATTCTAAATTAATGTGGGAGGAACTCATGACACAGTTTGAAGGCACTTCTGAAACAATTGTCACAAGAAAAGTTGCTTTAAATAAGATGTTAGGACCAGTTCACCTGGAACTGTCCAGTCACCAGTTCACACTGACCAGTCACCAGTTGCATCTGGTGACCCAGTAAAACTGGTGACCAAGAAGATTTGTCCAGAAATATATTGAAGTCCAGTTGCACCGTACAGTCAACGCAACTGAAGACTTCCTCCAGTTGAGAACTGACCAGTTGAAGAATCATTCCAGTTGAAGTCGAAGACAACAAATGGAAGATAGAGAATGGCAATGGCAGCGAAGCCCAGTTGGCATTCTAGTCAGTTACAAACTGGAGACCATCAGTGGAAAGCCCTTACAAAGCTTTACACTGATTACGAGGAATTGACTTGTATGCTTTATGTACCTTTACCCGGATAATAAGCCTTATCTTATTATTTAAGTATTATAAGGTACATAAAGGTGGTTATGTAAAGTCACTTTAACATGCGACTTTACACTGCTTTTTAAGGAATTAAATGCTATTCCTTAAATGCTCCCAACCACATTTGTACGGCTAAAGTTAACATCCCAATGTTAACTTTGCCTATAAATACAAGTCATTGCACAACCAAAAATATTAACTTCTTCGAATAAACTTCGATAGAATTCACACTTTGCAAACCTGCAATATTCTTGGTGAACTTGTGCAATCTTCTCTCAATCGCTAAAAGGAACATTTCACAACTTTAAGTGTTTCGATTGTCTTGAGAAATTCCGAGTGTAGATCAATTGTATTTCATAGGTTGTTAGGATATTTACATTTGTGTATTATCTTGGTTCCGCATCAACCTTGTAATTTGTTTAATATCAATAAATAAATTACACATTGAAAAATACATATTGTCTCATCAAGTTATCTTACAAGTTATTTGTATTATTGCATTGTTCTTTACTTATTGTCTTTTATATAAGTAATCTATCTAGAACTTGGTATATACACACTGCAACTGGTCGTCTCCAGTTCAGTGCATATATTGCAAAGTAACTCCACCATCGACATAGAGGTGTCTTCAGTAGTACCATCTAACGAGTTGGGACTTACAAGTGGTATCAGAGCAGAAGGCTAATAAACTTGCCTAGATCTGCTAAGATGAACACTACTGAAGGTGGAGATGGTTCTGGTTCAGGTGAAAACCCCTCGAATACAAATGCACAACCTTTTCAAAATGTTAACACCACCCCTCCTCCTCCTACTGCCCCAAACCATGTCCATGTACACTACTCTAACACTCCTGTTCCAAAATTTGATGGAAACAGTGAGACATTCGGTACATGGAAGGCTAGAATGCTTTTGCATTTTGGTGGGATTGAAAGGTATATGTTGAAAATCCTTAAGGATGGACCATATATACCCATGTCCCTTGGGGTTAGTCCTCTTCTTGATCCAACTGGAAGAAGAGGTTCAAGGGAAAAGCCTGAAGACCATTGGTCTGATGAGGATCGCAGACTGGTGGACTTGGACACCGGACTGAAAAACATGATCCTTGGGGCTGTCCCTGAAGACCTAATTCCAACACTTGTGTTGTTTCCCAGTGCCAAGTCTATGTGGGATGAATTAGTGATTCAATTTGAAGGAGGTGATGACACAATTGTCACCAGAAAAGTTGCTTTAAACAAGAAGTATGAATCCTTCTTTGCCTTGCCCAATGAAAGTCTAACTGGTACATACACCAGATTTTCTAGCCTCATCAATCAGTTGAGAGGATTGGGTGTAGAGAAGGATAAGGATATTCTTCTTGAGAAGTTTTGTGATATTCTTCCTTCCAAATGGGAAAACATGGTTCTTGTCTTGAGACAAGGTAAAACCTTGCACACTCATACTCTTGCATCGCTCTATGGAGCCTTCAGATTCACTGAAGATAATAATGCTGCAAGACTTGTGGCTGAGCAAGATGCCATGAACCATGCCCAGAGTCCCAAGGTTGCTAGTGCAACTGAGCGACCTTGTGCTGCTTTAATGTCTGCTGAGAGTGTCCAGGTACACTCGATGAAGGAGATGTTGAACAGTTTCTTAAACTCTGGACTGACCACTGAAAACAGTGATGGTTGTAATGAAACTGACGATGATGATCTGGTCGCCATGATTGCTAAAACCTTTAATAGGTTTAAGCATAAATCCAAAAGATTTAATGGCCCCAACAATGCTTCCAGCTCCAGCTCTCTGGATAAGACCAATCTTACATGCTATAAGTGTGGTAAGAAAGGTCATTTTATGAAGGAATGCAGATCTAGTCAGTTGAACAACCAAACTGGCCCCTCTGTCCCTAATTTCAATCGGCCTGATGATAGCTACAAAGCTAAATACAAGAAGCTTAAGGCCCAGATTGCCCTCCTGTCCATGGAAAAGAAAAAGGATCAGTGCTTAATGGCACAAACTGAGGGAAAATGGGAGTACTCTGATGACTCATCTGATGATGAAGAAGAGGAAAGGGACATGTGTTTCATGGCCTTGGAAGATCAACAACAGCAACACGTGGTGAAAGAAGATGTCATCTCTGGAAGATGGGTGGACATCATACTGAAAAAGGTATGTGACTATGATAACCAGGTTGACCCTGAACTAAAACTGGACCTGGCTGAATCATTAAGTGGTGATTTGGCATTTGTGGAAACTGTTAGAGCTGATAGTGAAAGATATCTTGACACTATCCTAATTGAACTGAACAATGTTAAACCACAACTAAATGATTTGCAAAGTGTCCAGTTGGCTCTCAAGGAGTCAGTTTTAAAGATTGAGGCTTTAGAACTTGATAATCAAAAATTATTTTCTGATTTTGAAAAAGCACAAAAGATTATCAAGTCATGGGTAAAAGCATCTGGCAAAAACTACGATGCATTTTCAAGAACTATCGATGCCCAGAAAAATGCATGGAAATCTGAAGATCTGGAGATGGCAGCTCTTATACCAGATCTTCATGCATTGCCTCCAGCTCTCCAGGTTGAAACACCTTATGATCAACCTGAAGCTGTTGAAACTGAAACCAATGAGACCACCCCCTTTGAGGTTAAAACTGGAGCCAAACAGGCTAAAGCTTCAGTCAAAAAGGCCACTGGTAACAAGCCTTTACCTCAAAAGTCTAAGGTGCCCAAGACCCGACAGACTAAAGCACCAGTTGAACCAAGGTCCAAGGTTCAACTGCCTGATCAAAATAATATTTTGGTTAATCTGGAAAGACAACTCCAACTTTTGTCTCGGCAGGTTCAGAGTTGTACTGCCCGGATTAACAATCTGGAAGGAGGTTTATCACCTCCAGTTTTCAAACAAAATATTAAACCACTCCCTTCTGTACCTAAACTAAAGAATGTTCCTTCTGGAACAAAATCTGGTAAACTTAAAGGGAGTAAGTATCAAATACCAATTGTTTTTACTCCTGCACCTGGAGCTGGTGATAATGCTCCAGATGTAGCCTCCAGTTCAACACCTCAACAATCAACTGTGGCTTCTGTAGAGAAGTCCAGTGGACCCATCAAGAAAAGATGGGTTCACAAAAAGAACTAATGATTTTTTGTGTGTGTGTAGGGCGATCGAAAGAAAAATATCTGGTATCTGGACAGCGCTGCTGGCCGGACTATGACCGGATGTAAGCCCCTACTGGAAGAGTTCACTGTCCAAGATGGACCGACAGTGACGTTTGGTAACGATCAATCTGGAAAGACTGAAGGATATGGTGTGCTCAATAATGGACAAGTCGAATTCAAAAGAGTTGCATTTGTGAATGGTTTGAAATACAACCTGATCAGTGTCAGCCAACTTTGCGATGATGGCTTCAGAGTATTGTTCGATATTGCACAAGGCACCATATTTAACAAGGATTGGAAAGTGGTGATGATTGCACCAAGAAAAGGAAATGTGTACATCATGGATATGGAACCAGCTCCAAAAGAGCAATGTTTCTATACCAAGCTGATGAGGACACCAACTGGCTATGGCATAAAAGGTTATCCCACCTTAATTTCAAAAACATTAACAAGTTGTCTCGCAAGCAACTGGTTGATGGGATACCTCAAATTTCCTTCAATAAGGAAAAGCCATGTCCAGGGTGTGAGATGGGCAAGCAGAAAAGAGCCAGTTTTAAAACTAGGCAAAATTTTAGCATCACTGAACCTCTTCACATGCTTCATATGGATCTTTTTGGTCCAGTGAATGTTCAAACTAGAGCTGGAAAGAAGTACACTCTAGTTGTGGTTGATGAATTCACCAGATATTGCTGGGTGGTATTCATCAGATCCAAAAGTGATGCTCCTGCTGAAATCATCTCTCTTATCAAACGAATTGAGCTCAAGTATACTCGAAAAGTTTGTCAGTTGCGAAGTGATAATGGTACTGAATTCCAAAACAAAGTACTTGAAACATTTTGCAATGACACTGGCATCTCTCAAAACTTCTCATCAGTTCACTCTCCAGAGCAAAATGGAGTTGTTGAAAGAAAGAATCGTACACTGATAGAAGCCGCCAGAAGTATGCTATCTGAATCTGGTCTTCCCACCAGTTTTTGGGCTGAGGCAGTTGCAACTGCTTGTCACACCCAAAACCGGTCAGTCTACATCAAGAGACATAAGAAGACTGCCTATGAAGTACTCAGGAATCGTAAACCAAATATTGGATATTTCCATGTATTTGGTTGTCCAGTTTATATACTGAACGATTCCAGTCAGCTTGGAAAGTTTGATGCAAAAGCTGATGAAGGGGTATTTTTAGGCTATTCAGATATTCGAAAGGCCTTTAGAGTTTATAATTATAGACTCCAAAAGGTGCATGAGACAATTCATGTCACATTCGATGAATCAACTGAAGCAATCAACAAGAGACCAAGCCTTGATATTTCTCCAGTCATTCCAATCAACTTTGGTGAAACTGACCAAGTTCATCGGTCAGTTGTTTCACCAGAAGATGCTTCCAGTTACAACAAACTGGAACCAGTCAAGAAGAAGAAAAGCACCAGTGACACATCATTTTATCCTTCTATCAATTTCAACTTACCACAAGAATTGGTGATTGGATCTGATGTTCGTGCCATTCCAATATCAGCACCAGTTCAAGCACCTACTTCTCCAGTTACTCATGAAATACCTTCAACTGAGGAATTTCATGATGCTAATCGAGACCTCATTGACTCTGATGAGGATGTAGAAGTTGTTTGGACTGATCCTTCTCCAGAAGCTGTTGCAACTGCTTGTCACACCCAAAACCGGTCAGTCTACATCAAGAGACATAAGAAGACTGCCTATGAAGTACTCAGGAATCGTAAACCAAATATTGGATATTTCCATGTATTTGGTTGTCCAGTTTATATACTGAACGATTCCAGTCAGCTTGGAAAGTTTGATGCAAAAGCTGATGAAGGGGTATTTTTAGGCTATTCAGATATTCGAAAGGCCTTTAGAGTTTATAATTATAGACTCCAAAAGGTGCATGAGACAATTCATGTCACATTCGATGAATCAACTGAAGCAATCAACAAGAGACCAAGCCTTGATATTTCTCCAGTCATTCCAATCAACTTTGGTGAAACTGACCAAGTTCATCGGTCAGTTGTTTCACCAGAAGATGCTTCCAGTTACAACAAACTGGAACCAGTCAAGAAGAAGAAAAGCACCAGTGACACATCATTTTATCCTTCTATCAATTTCAACTTACCACAAGAATTGGTGATTGGATCTGATGTTCGTGCCATTCCAATATCAGCACCAGTTCAAGCACCTACTTCTCCAGTTACTCATGAAATACCTTCAACTGAGGAATTTCATGATGCTAATCGAGACCTCATTGACTCTGATGAGGATGTAGAAGTTGTTTGGACTGATCCTTCTCCAGAAGCTGTTGCAACTGAAGAAGATCGCCAGGTGACTTGCACTGATATTGTAGTTCACCAGCCTAGTCAATACACTAGATGGACTCGAGCCCACCCAATTGAACAGATTGTGGGTGATCCAACTAGTGGGGTTCAGACTAGAAGAGCCACCAGTGAGCAATGCTTAAACGTCACCTTCTTATCTTTAATTGAACCAAAGAAGATTGACGAGGCTATGGCAGACCCAAGCTGGGTGGAAGCTATGCAAGAAGAGCTCCTCCAGTTTGAAAGGAACAATGTTTGGGAGCTTGTTCCTTGTCCACCAGGGTTAAAGAAAGAACCTATTGGTACCAGATGGGTCTACCGAAACAAAATGGATGAAGATGGCCATGTTGTAAGAAACAAGGCCAGACTAGTTGCCCAGGGTTATTGTCAAGCAGAGGGCGTTGACTTTGATGAAACTTTTGCTCCAGTTGCAAGACTTGAAGCCATAAGAATATTCTTGGCTTATGCAGCCCATCTGCAGTTCAAGGTCTTCCAGATGGATGTCAAAAGTGCGTTCCTTAATGGAACATTGGAAGAAGAAGTTTATGTTAAGCAGACTCCAGGTTTCATCGATGAGAAGCATCCTCATTGGGTTTATAGACTGAACAAAGCATTGTATGGTCTAAGACAAGCCCCAAGAGCCTGGTATGATACTTTAACTAAACATCTTCTTAAAAATGGCTTTCAAAGAGGTGCAATAGATAATACCTTGTTTATCTTGAAAGAAAGAGGTAATATCTTATTGGTACAAATTTATGTTGATGACATTATTTTTGGTTCAACTGATGATGCAATGTGTAAAAAGTTTTCTAAAATCATGTCATCTGAGTATGAGATGAGTTTAATGGGTGAATTAACATTTTTCTTAGGTCTTCAGATTAAGCAAACTGAAAATGGAATTTTCATAAACCAAGGAAAATATGTCAGAGATTTGTTAAGAAAATACAAATATGATTCAATCCCATCAAAAAACACACCTATTGCAGCACCATTGAATTTGGACTCTGACCCAACTGGCAAACCAGTTAACATAACTGACTATAGAGGTATGGTTGGTTCACTGATGTACTTAACTGCCAGTCGACCAGATATAATGTTTGCAACATGTTTATGTGCCAGGTTTCAGGCTAACCCTAAAGAATCACATTTGCACGCTGTAAAGCGTATCTTTAGATACCTGAAAGGGTGTCCTAATCTTGGTCTTTGGTACCCCAAAGGCTCAGGATTAGATCTAATGGGTTATTCAGATTCTGATCATGCAGGTTGTAAGATAGATAGAAAATCAACAACTGGTGGTTGTCATTTCCTTGGAGGAAAACTGGTAAGTTGGACCAGCAAGAAGCAGACTTCAGTCTCTATGTCCACTGCTGAGGCAGAGTACATTTCTGCGGCCAGTTGCTGTGCCCAGATTCTCTGGATCAAGAACCAGTTACTAGATTATGGTCAGAAGTTTACTAAGACCCCAATCTTTTGTGACAACACCAGTGCAATTGCTATATCTCACAACCCAGTGATGCACTCCAAAACAAAGCATATTGACATCAGGTATCATTTCATTCGAGATCATGTTATGAAAGGAGATATTGAAATTCATTTCATCCCCACTGACAAACAGTTAGCTGATGTTTTTACTAAACCTCTCGATGAGAAAACCTTTAAACATCTCATCAGCGAACTGGGAATGTTAAACCCTTAACTGGAGCTTTCTTTGTTATTGAACGCGTCAGTGACACTGATGAAGTTCTCCAGTTGAGGAGGTCCAGATAATCTTTGCTCGCCAGGCTATCGAACGCCTTTGTGATACTATCTTGGCACTAATTGATTACTGGATCATCATTTTAGGGGGAAAGACTCAAAATAATTTTCTGACTAAAATTCGTTTTTGTTTGAAAATGCAACTGGAGAACTCTTCAGTTGGAAACTGGTACTGGACTGATCCTCCAGTTACCAGGTTCAGTCTTTGTCTAAATTTTTATAACGTTACAAATACTTGGTCAATATGTGTGACACGTGATGATACTCGAGTGTTTTAAACCACTTGATATCGTGATCTGACGTGTTTGAAACCATTTTAGTACTTGACAACTGTTTGTATTGGGAAAACAAAAAGTGAGTGGGGTCATGGGTAAAGTAAGCCGTCGTAGCATTTAATGCTGACATGGTAACATTTAATGCTTACATGGAAAGTTATATTTTTATTTCAAAATTCAAACCACTTGATATCGTGATCTGACGTGTTTGAAACCATTTTAGTACTTGACAACTGTTTGTATTGGGAAAACAAAAAGTGAGTGGGGTCATGGGTAAAGTAAGCCGTCGTAGCATTTAATGCTGACATGGTAACATTTAATGCTTACATGGAAAGTTATATTTTTATTTCAAAACTCAAACTCATTTTGTCAAAATATCTTCAAAATTGATTTGGTTTAATAAAATATAATTTTTGGTTTTACATTGGGATCTTGAATCCCCTTATAAATACCCTTATTTACTCCGTAACTCATTTATTTTTTCTTTCTCTTACATTCCTTCATTTACTTCCAATCATCAATATTGCTTCATTCTTCTCTTTGCTTCACAAATCAAAAACCCTAAATCCCAAATTTCATTTTCATTCTTCTATGGCTCCTAGATCATCACGTTCAAGAGATGTAAATCTCTTGACTGTTCCATACAATCCCTCACCAGATGTCACACAGGCACCTGGTGCCCCTAGTAGTGCTTCGGTCATAAAACTAAATCCAAATAATCCTATGGCCAGCCTACGAGGATCTCAAGGGTCCGATACCCTTATTGGTAGAATTCAAAAGTTTTTGAAGAATTCTCCAATAGGACCCTCATTCTCTCTAAACCCACGTAAGATGTTTCACAACTACTTATGTGAGTTTTGGTACACTGCCGTTCTTTCTTCCGATTGTTCCTCCATCAGTTTCACGTTAAAGGATGGAACAATCCAGTGTACCTTGTCAGCTGATACATTGAGGGATGCCTTACGCCTCAATTACTGGAGAGAGGGTGAATCTCCAGTCGTCTTGCCCCCTAATATAAACTTTCGCCAAGTACTCCTTGAAATGGGACACAGGGAGTGTTTGGAGAATGGGGTGTTGAAGACAAAAGGTGCGATGACCATGAAGGGCCTTACACCTTCATGGAGGTATTTTTTCATCCACCTGGTGGAGAGCATGGGTGGGAGTTCTGGTGGACTTGACCAGATTAACTCCTCGCAAGCAGAGATGGCTTACTGCTTGTGGAACGGATTGAGAGTGGACTTTGCAGATATTTTGTATAGAAGCCTAGTACAAAAACTGAAGGGCTCCAGGGGTGTGTGTATCCCCTTTTCAAGGTTTCTCTCTCTCTGTTTTCAACAAATTCTGGGCCATGAAGAGTATAAAAGTACAGATTCACCGTACACAAGGCCATGATATGTTGAGGAATCTAGACTCTCTGGTATCTGAAGCTGGAGAGGTCGAAATTCCAGAGCGAATGCTACTGGCATTTGCTAAAACTGATGCACCTTTGGAAAGTGAATCAGAAAGACAATTGGGCGGGCCTCAAAATAATGAGGGACCCTCCAGTTCGTCTCAAGTTGTGGTTGAGGATAGAGCAACCATAACTGAAGCAACTCCAATCACGTCTATCCCTGGTGAAGATACTTCGGTATCTGATCCTCCAACAGATGTACCCATCCAGGAAACTGGGGAAGGTCATCTGGAGACTGTCCAGGTAACTGAACAGCCCTCTGTCACATTCATGGATCTGGACATGAGTGTTAATGACGAGGAAATCCTTATAGAATCTTCGGATTCTGAAGGTACTGAAACAGACCAGGAGATTCTTGATGCTTCTGTACAAGCTCAAGACCCTTCATCTCCAGTCTTACCTCCAGACGCATCAATTTCATTTTCACCCCCTCAAGTAAATACTCCTACTGATACATCCTTACCAATATATTCCGCTCCCTTACCAACTGGGCAATTCTCACTTGCTCGAGAAATGCCCCCACCACCGTCGCCGTTGTTCACACCTGAGCATTCTCAGCATGAACAACACATTGAATTTCCAGTCCTTTCTTCTTCCACCACTCCTTCTATATATTCAACTGCTGGCCTGACAACTGGGGAGACTTCCATCAGTTTGCCTCCTCCAGTTGCTCCAGTAGTAACTGCAAGTGGTCCAGTGACACCTTCTCCTTTGTCACTGGACAGTCAAGTTGTCTCCATTCAAGCCGATCTCCAAAACCTTCTAACCAGGGTGGAGGAGATTCAGAAGACACTTGACAAGAACACCAAGTCTTTCTCCAGATACCACAAGGACTCTTTGACAAACATCAAGGTGGTCGATCTGGGGATAAACAAGTTTTCTTCTAATGAAGACTTGGTGTTTGGAAAGCTTAATGAGTTGGTCACTGGCTGCAACAATCTGGCTGGTACTCTAAAAGAAGCCTTTGACCTAACTCACTCCAAGGTCACCAGTTCAATCTCCAACCTGCTAGGAAATACTGTCAGAACTTCAGAGGTTGACTTGAGAGAGATTGAAAGGCAGGTTAAAGAACTTATTGAAAGACCTGGCCTAGATGTAACTGGCCTTGGAGAGCAGTTGATGTCTTCAGTTGGTCAGAAGATAGAAGATACGTTGGGTGCTAGAGAAGAACGTTTGATTGAAAGGGTGATGTCTGAGATCACCAAGCTGGCCACTCCTCAGGTTGATCTGGCCCCACTTACCAGTGAGATCAACCAGTTGAGGGGCAGCATTGAAAATTTGAACACCCAAGTATCTCTACATGCTGAATCATTGAATAAACTGACCACTGAAGTAGAGAATATGAAGAAGAATGATGAGGATGTGAAGGAAAGGGTTGTCTCTAGGTTGGATGAAGACTCCAAAATCTTGAATGAATTGAAAACTGGTCAAGACCAAGTTGTTGCAAATGTCTTGACCCAGTCAAAGGAGACGAACCACTTATGGAGGTCCTTCAGGATGATGTGTGGGATCTTTAAAGAGTGCAAGAACTTGCAATCATGGCAGCCTCTTGACCGGTTGCCATCTCACCCCTCTGAATGGGAAAGTATTCGGGCAGGTCTAGAGACTGCCAAGGGGGAAAGAAGTCAAGTTCATGCACCAGTTGCACCTGGAAGGACTCCAACTGGAAGGGAATTGGTTGTAGCTACCAGTACTGAAGCTGGTGAGCAAAGGGTAGGTGGATCTGGTGGTAATGGAGATAGTGGGAATGTTGTGATGGACAAGGGTAAAGGATTGGCTGTTGAAGCATCTGCCCAGCCGGCCACTGATGAAATGTTAGAAACTGGAAATACTGACATACTTCCTCCAGTTTCAGATAGTGATAGCAGAAGACTGGCCAGACTTGGAAATGACATTAAAGAAAAGAAGAAAATGAAACAAAGAAACCAAGTGGAAGCCAGGGCACATCTTGCTCAAATCAAGTTGCTTGATATGAGTGATGCCAATCTGTTGGGTATCACTAAGGAGGAGTATCTTAGGGTTAAAAATGATCCCAGGATAGTTGACCAGTTGAATGAAATGCTAGATGTAGAACTGGATAGACACTATGCTGAGGATGAGGCAGAATTTGATGCCAGAAGTTTAAACATTTCAGTGGAGAAGGCTAAAGAAATGAGGGCCAGTGGGATTCTGAAGAGAATTGCAAATGTCAAAAAGGTTGTGAAGGATGTTTTGAATCCACCAAGGAGAAGGATTCCACAACCAAGAAGACCACTGACAAAAGATGCAAGGGATGCTGACCTTAGCACATTCGTTGAACCAACTGGCGAAGTTTCAAATGAAGACATTAAGTCCGCTGTACTGGCTGCTGGTGCTGGGAGTATAAAAATCACAAATGAATCTGAAGCTAGAAATTACTACTCCCAGATCATGTCAACCAGAAGACATGGTGGTACTATTAGTAGTGTCAATGTTACAATCAAGCCAGGCACCAAGGTTTTTCAAATCGAAGTTAAGTATACTGGTGGGCCACTGGTTAGAACTGATGATCCTGGTGCCATGCAATATGGGTTCAGCGAATGGGTGGAGATGGTGAATGTTTTGGATGCTAAGGCACAAAAGAATAGGTTCGAGAAAGCATGGGTAAACTTTCTAAGGGGGAAGATTCAACATAAAGAAAATCTTGAGCAAAAGTTGAATATTGACCCTGAAGATACTCAGCCTATCTCTTCAGTTGCCAAGAGAAGAAGAACTGGCGAAGGGCCATCTCATTAAGTTCTTTCTTCAGTTTATCTACTTGTAATTTGTATTTACATTCTGTAACTTGTATAAATTTCATTCCCTTGTATAAATGAAGTTACCAGTTTGTAACCACAAGGTAGATAAAAGATTAAAATCTAACAAACCTAAAAGAAAAACCTAAGGCATTTATTGATCTATAAAAATGCCTTAGATAACTTAAATAGATTTAAATCGAACAAGTCTCTCCAGTTCACACTTGTACAGATACAAGAACTAGAAAAGACTTAGACTATATTTCTAGACAAATAGGGGGAATTTGTTAGGACCAGTTCACCTGGAACTGGCCAGTCACCAGTTCACACTGACCAGTCACCAGTTGCATCTGGTGACCCAGTAAAACTGGTGACCAAGAAGATTTGTCCAGAAATATATTGAAGTCCAGTTGCACCGTACAGTCAACGCAACTGAAGACTTCCTCCAGTTGAGAACTGACCAAGTTGAAGAAGCATTCCAGTTGAAGTCGAAGACAACAAATGGAAGATAGAGAATGGCAATGGCAGCGAAGCCCAGTTGGCATTCTAGTCAGTTACAAACTGGAGACCATCAGTGGAAAGCCCTTACAAAGCTTTACACTGATTACGAGGAATTGACTTGTATGCTTTATGTACCTTTACCCGGATAATAAGCCTTATCTTATTATTTAAGTATTAAAAGGTACATAAAGGTGGTTATGTAAAGTCACTTTAACATGCGACTTTACACTGCTTTTTAAGGAATTAAATGCTATTCCTTAAATGCTCCCAACCACATTTGTACGGCTAAAGTTAACATCCCAATGTTAACTTTGCCTATAAATACAAGTCATTGCACAACCAAGAATATTACTTCTTCGAATAAACTTCGATAGAATTCACACTTTGCAAACCTGCAATATTCTTGGTGAACTTGTGCAATCTTCTCTCAATCGCTAAAAGGAACATTTCACAACTTTAAGTGTTTCGATTGTCTTGAGAAATTCCGAGTGTAGATCAATTGTATTTCATAGGTTGTTAGGATATTTACATTCGTGTATTATCTTGGTTCCGCATCAACCTTGTAATTTGTTTAATATCAATAAATAAATTACACATTGAAAAATACATATTGTCTCATCAAGTTATCTTACAAGTTATTTGTATTATTGCATTGTTCTTTACTTATTGTCTTTTATATAAGTAATCTATCTAGAACTTGGTATATACACACTGCAACTGGTCGTCTCCAGTTCAGTGCATATATTGCAAAGTAACTCCACCATCGACATAGAGGTGTCTTCAGTAGTACCATCTAACGAGTTGGGACTTACATAAGAATTGGTTTTCTTTGCTGTCCCTGGGGAAACTTTAACTCAAACTTACATCAGATTTACAAATCTGGTAAATCAACTGAAAGCCCTGGGTGTAACCAAAGACAAAGAAATTTTGTTAGAAAAATTTTGTGACATTTTACCTTCTAAATGGGAAAATTTGATCTTGGTTTTAAGACAAGGAAAAACCTTGCACAGTCACACTCTTGCTTCCCTTTATGGAGCCTTCAGATATACTGAAGAAAACAAAGCTGAGAGAGCTTTGGCTGAGCAAGATGCCAAAAACCATGTTTCTACCAGTTAGTCGTGGTTCAATATTCTGAGCCACATGGGACTGCACTGCTATCTTCTGAGAGTGATCATTCTGACTCAATGAAGAAGATAGTTTCTAGTTTATTAAGTACTGGTATTACTGATGGTGTCACACATGGTTGTGATGAAAATGACAATGATGATCTGGTTGCCATGCTGGCTAAAACGTTTAATCGTTTTAAGGCTAAATCTAATCGATCTGGCAAACCATTTGCTTCCAGCGCTTCTATTGATAAGTCTAATCTTGAATGCTTTAAGTGTGGCAAGAAAGGACATTTCATGAAGGAATGCAGATCTAGTCAACCCTCCTCATCACAATCTGGTCCTAACCATTCTATTTTTCAGAAATCTGATGAGAGTTATAAGGCTAAGTATAAAAAGCTTAAAGCCCATATAGCTCTCATGGCACAAGACAACTCAAGCGAAAATGGTTGTATGATTGCCAAAACCGAAAAATGGGAAGATTCTGATGAATCATCTGATGATGAAAAGTAGGGACATGTGTTTCATGGCACGTGAAGATCAAGGTCATTTGGTCAAGTCTGATGTTGAATCTGGTCGATGGGTGGATATAATCATGAAAAAGGTTAGTGATAAAAAAGGGGATACCAATTAGGCAGGGTAAAAGTAGTTCATTAAAAAAAAGAATGAAAAGATTGAAAATCAGAAAAGAAAAAAAAAAAAAAAAAAAACGAAAAAAAAAAAAAAAAAAAAAAAAAAAAAAAAAAAAAAAAAAAAAAAAAAAAAAAAAAAAAAAAAAAAAAAAAAAAAAAAAAAAAAAAAAAAAAAAAAAAAAAAAAAAAAAAAAAAAAAAAAAAAAAAAAAAAAAAAAAAAAAAAAAAAAAAAAAAAAAAAAAAAAAAAAAAAAAAAAAAAAAAAAAAAAAAAAAAAAAAAAAAAAAAAAAAAAAAAAAAAAAAAAAAAAAAAAAAAAAAAAAAAAAAAAAAAAAAAAAAAAAAAAAAAAAAAAAAAAAAAAAAAAAAAAAAAAAAAAAAAAAAAAAAAAAAAAAAAAAAAAAAAAAAAAAAAAAAAAAAAAAAAAAAAAAAAAAA
>CM067168.1:102193304-102265804 GCA_034093135.1 Erigeron breviscapus
TGCAATTATATTTCATCTTTATTATTATTATCATGATTATTCATTATATTCCGGTGTTCATTTTGTGTAATCTTAATAGATGATACAGATGATACAGAATTACTTTTCGATGGTGATGAACTTGAGGAGGGTGAGCTTGTTCCTGAACCGGATATGAATATATTCAAGAAACCTTATGGATTTGATGATGTTTGGGATTCAACTCCTGAAGACCCATCTTTGGAAGAAAGAAAAGAGTTGGAGATAAAGAGGAAAGAAGTTAAGGAAAGAATGCTTCAAACTTCAATTAGTAGCTCCGCTAAAGTTTTAAACTTCGTGGTATATGCTAGGATTGATGATGCATTGATTCCTTTTCACTGGGAAATCAATTTGACAAGACCTTTTAATCCAATAATTATCCTGTACCTCTCAGAGAAGATGATCCACTACATGAGATTGATAGACTTGTGCCTGGTCAAAGAATCAATGATTATATAGTCACATGGGATACTATGAAACCCATCATGTATTGGACTCATATCTCAGATAAAGATGCAGCAAGATATAAGACAATAATCTGGAGTTGGTTTTATGATGAAGAACTGAAGCTGTTTGTTCTTAAAAGACCAGAAGGTTGTCAATATCTAGCATGGCGTGAGAGACATTTTAGAAGTTTGTGTGAAGAAGACTTACATGAACTAGGAAATAACAGGATTATCAATCCAAGTAGTTATGGTCTTGCAGATGTGATTGGTAAGAACCTTCATGAAGATTTCAAGTTGAGGTCGAATATGAAAGACTCTGAAAAACCAAAGTTTCATATTGAACCAAGATGAAAGAAGAAGGTGGTGAAGCCAGATAAAAGTGTTGAGTATATTCAACGTGATATCAAATGTATGATCAAAGTCCCTGCCAAGAAATGGGCACAAGATGTCTTGGATAAACTGGATAATTGGGAGATTGATCGAAATTCTGGTGAAGCTAAGATGTATGCAGATTCAAAGAAGAAGATATTGTTGAGAAGGATGTATGATCCAATGCAGTTGGTGAACTTCTCAAGAAATGATCAGAGAAAATTATACGATACTGAATGCTCATTTTTACCATTTTGGAAGAATGAAGAAGATAAATATCGTAAGATTCTCCAAGTTTGCTTACATGAAAATATCCATGCAAATAGCAAACGATTGTTATTTGATGGATGATGAAGATTTTTTGAAGACTGAAGAAATCGAAGATGCTGCTGTCAAGGGGGAGTTTGTTGATGCATGTTGATGTGACAACAACAACTTAGATTTGATTATGTCTTATTCATTTATATGTAATTGATAGATTATGGACTTCGTGTTTTAGTAATGATTGATTCATGTTTTGGTGTTATTTATATGTTTATATATGATGTTTGTTATGTATATCATACAAGTACAAACATAATATATGTTAGGTTTCTTGTACATAAAGTACTTGGAAAATAACTAAGCATAGATGTTGATGGTATTTAGTACTAACGAAGATAATCTTCGTTTTATGGGCTGGACTGCTAAGTTCGTAAGAACAAAGCCCAGCAAGCCCAATATCGATTGTGAACATATATAAACGATTGGAAACCCTAAAGTGAGGATTCCAGTTGATATTACACACACCAAAGGCGACTAAGTTCGTTTTCTATGCTATAGCAAACGAAGATAGATCATTTAAGGCTGATTATATTGAAATAATTAGCAATATACACGATAACTAATCAAACTAGTTATCTCGTGAGGATTCCGCACTCACGATATAACAATAGACGATCTCGAGAGCGATCAGTAGCTATCGAGGGACTCACATTAAACGTGCATTACAACTCTGCACTTGTCTAGCCAATAGTTGAAGTTGACTTTCTAACCTTAACAAAATTGATTCTTCATTAGACACCTGAGCCTTACCTGAATCTGAGGTAGATGGCTCAGTGGGGGAGAAATTTTTCTTCTTCTTTAGGTCTTTAGGAACCTTAGATGAAGTCTGAGGGGATAGCTTTTTGGATTTAGCCTTCCTTTCTGAAACAGTTGTCTGAGCTGTTTCAGATTTACCCTCAGATTGTTCCTGGGCTTTATTAGTTACAGTTTTCTGCTTACCAACTTTAGGAAAGATGATTTCAGGTTTTATTTCCTTTGGAAGAGCATCTAAATCAGTGATTATAGATGCCAAATGAAGATTACCAGACTCATATGCTGCTCTTTGTGATGCAAAAGTATTTTTAATTGCAGCATCTGGCCTTGGTGCTTTCATCCAAGATTTAATAATTGCTTGTTCTTTTTCAAGGATGGATTTTAATTCTTCCTTTTCCAATTCTAAAGTTGCAACCATAGACTGATAACTTTTTAGAGCCAATTGAACATCTTTCAGTTCTTTCAGTCTGGCATGACTGACGTTTAGTTCAGAAGCATTATTTTCAAACATTTTTAGGCTTTCTGAACGCACTGTCTCAACAAATGAGATGTCAGCCTCTAAAAGAGCCAAAAGGTCCAGTTTGTGTTCCTCATTATTTTCAAAGCCAAAATTACTGACCTTTTTCATTACAATATCCACCCAGCGGCTAGATTCAACATCGGATTTGACCAAATGACCTTGATCTTCTTGTGCCATGAAATACATGTCCCTAACTTCTTCTTCATCATCAGATGATTCATCAGAATCTTCCCATTTTTCAGTTTTGGCAATCATACAACTGTTGCTTGAGTTGTCTTGTGCCAGAAGAGCCATATGTGCCTTTAACTTCTTGTATTTGGCCTTATAGCTGTCATCAGATTTCTGAAAAATAGAATGGTTAGGAGCAGATTGTGATGATGATGGTTGACTAGATATGCATTCCTTCATGAAATGTCCTTTCTTGCCGCATTTAAAGCATTCAAGATTAGACTTGTCAATAGAAGCGCTGGAAGCAAAAGTTTTGCCAGCTCGATTTGATTTGGCCTTAAAACGATTGAACGTTTTAGCCAGCATGGCAACCAGATCATCATTGTCATCCTCATCACAATCATGAGTAACATTACCAGAGACACCAGTTTTTAACATTTCAGAAACCATCTTCTTCATCGAGTCAGAAATGTCACTCTCAGAAGATAGTAG
Source organism: Erigeron breviscapus (assembly GCA_034093135.1). Taxonomy (NCBI): domain Eukaryota; kingdom Viridiplantae; phylum Streptophyta; class Magnoliopsida; order Asterales; family Asteraceae; genus Erigeron; species Erigeron breviscapus. The sequence goes on from CM067168.1 coordinate 102,196,395, forward strand.
AGCAGTGCTATGTGGTTCAGAATACTGAACCATACCAGAACTGGTAGAAACATGATTTTTGGCATCTTGCTCAGCCAAAGCTCTTTCAGCTTTGTTTTCTTCAGTATATCTGAAGGCTCCATAAAGGGAAGCAAGAGTGTGACTGTGCAAGGTTTTTCCTTGTCTTAAAACCAAGATCAAATTTTCCCATTTGGAAGGTAAAATGTCACAAAATTTTTCCAAAAAAATTTCTTTATCTTTGGTTACACCCAGGGCTTTCAGTTGATTTAACAGATTTGTGATTCTGATGTAAGTTTGAGTTAAGGTTTCCCCAGGGATAGCAAAGAAAGACTCATATCTTTTGTTTAAAGCAACTTTTCTTGTGACAATTGTCTCATTGTGCCTTCAAACTGTGTCATTAGTTCCTCCCACATTAATTTAGAATTTTCAAGTAAAACAAGAGTGGGCATAAGGGTTTCAGGAACTGCATATAAAATCATATTTTGTAACTTAGTGTCAAGGTCTACAAGTCTATGATCTTCCTCAGACCAATGATCCTTCTCCTTAGGTGACTGCCTAGGAGTCCCATCGGTATTTCTGACAACAGTAGAAGCATTCATGGGGACAAAGGGTCCTTCTTTTAAGATATCGGGCAAATGTCTCTCAACACCAGCAATATACTTTAGCATGCATGCTTTCCATGTTTGAAAGTTTTCCCTGTTCCCATCAAACTTGGGAACAGGATTATTTGAAAAGTGTACGTGTACATTATGTGATGGTATATTGTTGTTGATGACAGGGGGTGGAGTAGTGTTATTAGGGTCAGGACGTTCTTGTTGAAAGTCAGCCATCTATGCAGATCAAAGGTTAATGAATTGGAATAATTCAACCTTTAGGCTCTGATACCAATTGTGAGTCCCAAATATAGATAATTAACTAAACCCGACTGGCAAGTACAACTAATCTTGATGGACAAGTTAAGTTTACGATCCAGATATGGATAACAAGAAACAATTGACTTAAAGTAAAATACAAGAACTAAATGGCAGAAACTATATAAAGATATATATATATGTATAATCAAGTATGTAGCATTGAGACACGTTGTTTTCTTTCTAATATATTTGATTTATTGATATATAAACAAATACAAGGATTATTGCGGAACAAAGATAAACACCCAAGTGTAAGTATCTAAACAATCCTGAAAAACAAGTGATCTAATTAACTTGGAAATACTCGTAAGTTTACTTAGAGTATATCTCACAAGTTGCAATGCAATAGTTTCAAGCAGTTTGCAAGTTGTGAGAAGACTTTGTATTTATAGACCAAGTCCATGATGATGTGGACAAGATCGTACAAATGTGGTTGTGAGCATTTAAGGAATTAAACCTAATTCCTTGCATGCTCATACTAGGAAGAGTATATAAGTCAGTTGATGTGACTTATAGTACTATGTTCCAAACCTATACTTTTACCTTGTACCTTTTATTAATAGATAAATCTATTAACTGGGTAAAGGTATGTAAAGTAAAAAGTCTTCCTCGTAATAAGTGTAAAGTGTTGTAAATACTTTACCTGAGATGCTTCAGTCTTCAATCTGGTTGAATCACTCTTTGCTCGATTCTGAGATGATTCTCTTCTTCATACTTCAGTCTTTGACTTCAGAATGAATGCTTCAGATTTATCTCGATCTGACCTGAAGTGAAGCTTCAGTGAAGGAATTCTGAGACATCTCAGAATTCTGTACAAGCGTCTTCACTAAACTTCAAGCTATTTCTGAACAAATTATACTTGGTCGATTTCCGACCTAACAATAACTGTGTTCCAACACAGCTTAGAACATAAAGAAAAGAAATGACCGATATTGTTCCAAAAACAAATTCCCTATTAGATATTCATGATTGAAGGCTTTTACAATAGTATTTTTAAACATGAACTAAAGAGAAGCAACATAAATTAATTAAGAGAAAAACAGAAATTGGTGCAGAAAGGAATGGACAAAAGCAACATTATCATAATCTACGACATTGGTGTAAGCTAGTATGCCCGAATAACCCAAAAAACAGATCAATAAGCATGCATCATTGCCATAAACTTGCTAGAGAGGCCTCACCTATTAGCAATGCAACATTGATATATCCACAGTAAAGCAGTAATGAACATATAAGACATGAAAGTGATATCTCTACCTCAATTACAAGGTTGAACCCTCCCTCATGATGTAGCAGACCTCTCAACGTGGTCATCAATAAGTGTCGTCATCACTATGACCATCTCGTTGATCAAGCAGAAGTAGAGTTTCCATGTAAGAGCTCACAAAGAAAGAACAATCTTTTCCACAAATCCCAAGCTTACTGATTTGTTCTGAACACGGGTCATAAACTTCAAGTATGGCAGTTTTTTCGTCCTGATAGTGTGTTTCCATTATAGGTTCCCCATTTTTTCTAAAACCTAGAACCGTCTTTGATAACGGATTTGGTGCTTTAATGGTGTATAGCTTTGTGAAAGATTTCGTTACGATATCATCCATCACCCAAACGACACAAACGTCATTCATGGTGTCGCTAATGTATTCAACCACAACAATTGACTCTCGTATCATAGAGAAATTCATGTAAAAGGGGTGCGATAAACTATCTGGGAGGTCTATCACTTCAAACTCATGGGTAGTCATATCAAATGATACAATCAAATTAACGTTCTGAGGTTCTGCATCTCCAACAACAATCCTACTTTCTGTTGAGTCCTAATGTTCATTGATAAAGGTTTGTAAATTTGGTGATGACAAATCTGACTTTTAAACACTTAGTAATCTTTTGGTTCTTGTAATCTGATCTGGGTCAGACTAAGCTGACACAGCTTACGATCTGTTTCTGACCCAGATCATGCTTCATACTTTGTAATTGTAAAATCTAATGGAAGCAAGTGTTATTCAAGCTGCGTCAACAATATGATAGCATTCAATCCAAGTCAAAGAGGAGGATTGAAGATAGAAGACCAAGCTGTTAGTGGAAGGCAACTTGGGATTAGCAGTCAGCTTGGAAATACTTAGGCAGATTGGTGCTTTGACAAACGGCCCAATCTGTGTCTGACAATCAAGTGAAGATAACAACCTGGATTGAAGATAAAGACAAATGACGTGACTAGGAAGAATCCTAGGATCCAGGTTGGTGAAGAATGTGCGTCAGTACGTGGGGGACCACAAGTACCATGAAAGGCACGATTGATTATTCCTTTGTCATCCATTGAAAGAAGAATACGTGGCTTCATTGGATACCAAGATAAGGAGAGCTTTCGCCTATAAAAGCCTCATTCATTGATTGCATATGTGCGGCATTCCTGAGAATCATTCTTCACACAAGTTTCTCTGCTCTTATACACAGCTTAGTCTGTACGAGATCAGCCTGGGCTGATTCTCTTGAGCTAGAACTTATTGATTGTAGTTTGTCATTTCAGGGGTTGTTTAGATATCTATAGGCTATCTTTATTCCGCAACAACCCTGTAATTCTTTGTATAGATTATTTCTTGATAAAGGATTACATTGAAAACCACAATCTGTGTTCAAGAATGTTTTGTTTCTTTATTGCTTTACTGTTTTAATGATTCCTGCTCTTTACTTACTTACTTAATATATATAAACTGAATCTTAAAACGTTTTAGTTAAAAAGTTTGTAAAGTTCGAATTAAGTTGTATTCACCCCCCCTCTACAACTGTTCTGTGTACAATATACTTTGGTATATTGATACACCTTGGGACGTATCAATTGGTATTAGAGCAGGGGTTAAGAATTAACTTGACTTGATCCTTGCATATTTTCTTTAATAGTAAAGCATTATGTCATCCTATATTGATAATGGTTCTTCAACCAGACCACCCATGTTTGATAAAGATGATTTCAGTGGGTGGAAAGGTCGTATATCTTTGTTCCTTGAATCCATCGATAACAATATGCCTGACATCCTTGCGGATGGTCCTTATGTTCCTACACAGACCATTGTAGTTGAAGCTGTGGTAAGGGAAGGTCAACCAACCATTTCTGCCACAGTCAAATCTATTGTTAAGGATAAGGCAGATTGGGGGGATGAGGATAGGAGGTTGGCTAACTTGGATGTGAAGGCTAGAAATTTCATTGTCCAAGCTGTGCCTAAAGACCTTTACCATTCTATTAAAATGTGTTCTACAGCTAAGAAAATGTGGGGTACATTGACTGTCATGTATGAGGGTTGCTCTACCTCCATGGAATCCACCATTACCACTTTAACCAGGAGGTATGAGAGATTTTTCTCTTTGAGAAATGAATCCTTGACTGACACTCATACTCGCTTTAATGCTTTGGTAAATGATTTAGCTGCTGTTGGAATTGTTAAGAAAAATGAGGTTTTAAAGAGTAAATTTCTTGATTCATTACCACCTAAATGGAACAACTATATTTCTTTTGTTAAATTAAGTTATGTTTATCATGATCTTGATCTCCCTGGACTCTTTGGTTTACTTCATAACCAAGAGTGTTCAGAGGCTGAAAAGTTAATTGCTATGGGTGATTCTTATAGTCAGCCTGCTGCTGCACTTGTTGCTTCTATGACTGAACACCCTAGTTCAATTAGTAATGAGATCATACCTTATGTTAATGATGATATTCCTGTGATGTCTAATCCTAACTCTGTTTGTGCTTAATCTGAATGTGATGAATCTGATGGTGATGAACTAGCTAATGAAGTAGCTATGTTGGCTGAAAGGATCAAAAGGAGATCCTTTAATAAGTTTAAAGGAAAAGGAAAAGGTGGCCAAGCTGATAAGACCAAGAAGCCATTTGACCTATCCAAAGTCACTTGTTACAAGTGTGGCAAGACTGGGCATATGGCTGGAGATTGCAGATCTAAAGAGTCCTCTCAAGCTGTGCCAGCCAAAGGTGGAAGAAGTGAAAAGTACTCAAAGCTCAAGACAAAATACAAGGCTTTGAAAGCACAAGTAGCTGAGCTATCTGAGAAGGTGAACAAGAGTGAAAAGAGTCTGGTAGCCAAAGACTGGGCTAAAAGTGCCACTTCATCTGATGATGAGCTATACAAAGATGCCAAGTGTTTCATGGCTAAAGAAGCTACTCAAAAGTTTGCTGAAGATCTGGTAAAAATCCAACAGCAATATGAGTCAGCTCACCAGGCATCTACCAGTCAGACTGCTCCACCTGAGGTAATTTCATTTTCCAATCTGTCTGATAATGAGAAACTGTCTAGACTGAATAGACTTGGTGATGAGGTTCTTTTACAAAAAACACTTTAATCAAGAACTCAAAAAGGAAATACATGTTTTGAAACTTGATAACAGCTCTAAAAGTCACACCATTGAAAAACTAGAATCTGGAGTTAAAGCTCAAAAACAATTAAACTCCATTTTGGTTAAAGAAGCTAAAACTGCAGAAGAAAAGTTTTTAAAAGTTAAGCACATTACTGAATCATGGTGTATATGTTCCAAAAGAGTTGCTAAGTGTGTAAATGACCAAATACCTCATCAGATCCAAGCTATTTTTGATGGTGATTATGATAGGGCCATAGCCATTGCTGAAGTCTGTGCTATGGAGCCTTGTTATCAGCCTCCTTCACCACCCAAAGTCCAAACCAAAGGAATGAAATCTAAACCAATTAAGTTGGTTTAGAAATCTGGTATTGGGTTTAAAGATACTGAAACCATTGGTCAGACATTGCTGAAGCTGTGTCTGAAGCTGATAAGGTTGTTGAGTTAAAACCTGAAGAAAGTCTTGACTTATCCAAGCTGACCATTACCCAATCTGAATCAGATTCAAAGTCTAAAACAAACAAGGGTAGTTTAAAGAAAAACAAAAGAAAGGTTAGAGATCATAGTGTTCCTAAAGAGAAAATAAAGCTTTTAAAGAGTAAGAAGTCTGGTTCTCAAGGAAATGAGTCACAAACCAAAACTGAGTCTGTTTCAAAAAACACCAAATCTGACTCTGACAAAATGATTACAAAATATGTTGAGTCCAGAACTGGTAAGGTTTCAATTGATGCTGATTTTCTTAAAAATGTGTCTGATCCAAAAATTATTGATCAAAGAAAATTGAGAGCTGAATGTAAGAAATCTGGAATAGGCAAAGGTTTTGTTCAAAAGGAAACTCTAAATGTTGCTGGAAAGAACTTTGAATCTGGTAAGGGACAGATCAAGCAACAATGGGTGTCCAAATGTGATAAGAGTCTAAGTTCTGTTTCTCAATCTGAGTCAGACCAGAAGGTCAGCTCTGGTGAACCCATCTTTGGATGGGTTCCCAAAAGGAACTAATCTCTTATTGAAAATGCAGGGCAGTCATGACGATAATACCTGGCACTTGGACAGTGGGTGTTCCAAGCATATTACCGGATGTAAGTCCCTGCTATGTAGCTTTAGGATTCGCGCTGGTCCTAATGTTACTTTTGGAGATGACTCTCAAGGAAAGACTGAAGGATTTGGTATACTTTCAAATGGTCCTCTTACTTTCAGAAGGGTCTCATATGTAAATGGTTTGAAGCACAATTTGATCAGTGTGAGTCAGTTGTGTGATGCTGGTTATGAAGTGAGATTCAGGTCTGATAAGGGTATTGTTCTTGATTTAGAAGGCAATGTGGTTCTTATTGCAAAAAGGGATGAGTCTTTGTATTCTTTTGACATGAGAAATCCAACTGTCACAAGAGAAGTTTGTTTCATGTCAAAGACTCAAGATGAGCTGAACTGGTTGTGGCATAAAAGGTTGTCTCATATGAATTTTAAAGACATCAACAAGCTGTGTAAGAAAGAGTTGGTGTCTGGTCTTCCAGTGATAAATTATGAGAAGGACAAGCTGTGTGGTGCTTGTGAGAAAGGCAAACAACACAAAGCTACTTTTAAATCTAAAACATGCTCAACCATTGATAATTGTTTGGATCTGCTTCATATGGACTTATTTGGGCCAATTAGTACTCCATCATTCACTGGAATGAGGTACTCCTTGGTAATTGTTGATGAATATTCAAGATACACCTGGGTTTTCTTTCTCAAACACAAGAGTGAAGCTGCTGATAGCATTATTCATTTCATCAAGCAAGCTGAAATTCTCTACAAAAGGCCTGTTAGGCAATTAAGAAGTGATAATGGTACTGAATTTAAGAATATCACTCTTAATTCATTTTGCAGTGAAAAAGGAATTTCACAAGTCTACTCAGCTGCCATAACTCCTCAACAAAATGGTGTTGCAGAAAGAAGAAACAGAACACTTATTGAAGCTGCCAGATCCATGATGGCTCAAAACAATGTCAAGTCTCATTTCTGGGCTGAAGCAGTTCACACAGCTTGCTTTACCCAGAACAAATCCCTTATTGTGAAAAGACACCAGAAGACTGCATATGAACTTCTTAGGGGGAGAAAACCTGAAATTGGTTTCCTAAGAATGTTTGGAAGTCCTTTTTACATTCTGAATCAGAAAGACCATCTTGGAAAGTTTGATGAGAAAGCAGATGAAGGTATCCTACTTGGATATGCAACAATGATGAAAGCCTACAGAGTGTACAACAAAAGAACTAAAACAATTGAGAACTCTGTTAATGTAAGCATAGATGAAGGTTGTTCTAAGCCAGATTGCTCTCCTCCTGAAGATGAAGATTTCAATTTTGAAGAACTGGCTGAGAATGAGCCTCCAACTAATCCTCCAGTTGGAGCTGATAATGCTCAAACTCAGGGGAGCAACTCATTGAAGAAGAAGAAGGTGTTCCAATCTTTGAAAATGAGCAAGCTGATCCAACTCCTACTGAAGAAACTTTTGTTAATCCATCAAATGATGCTCCAGGTGACTCAGATTCCTTCATTCCAGTCCAAGCTGATCAGCCTCTTCCTCAAGCTGATCATGCTGGACCTTCTAATCTGAATCAGTCCATTGTCCCATTTGCAAATAATTCAACTCATGTTACCAAATGAACAAGGAGTCATCCAATCAATCAAATCATTGGTGATCCTCTTTCTGGTGTTAAAACAAGAAGAAAGGCAACAAACAATTTTTGCATGTTTGTTAATTTTGTGAGTAAGATGGAACCAACTAAGATTGATGAAGCTCTGGCAGATCCATCTTGGGTAAATGCTATGCAAGATGAACTCACACAGTTTGAAAGAAACAAGGTTTGGGAACTTGTTCCAAGACTTTATCACAAGACTGTGATTGGAACCAAGTGGGTCTACAGAAACAAAATGGATGAAATGGGAGTTGTGACCAGAAATAAAGCAAGATTGGTAGCTCTTGGTTACAGACAAGAGGATGGAATTGATTATGATGAGACTTTTGCACCAGTGGCAAGATTAGAGGCAATCAGAATGTTCTTGGCCTATTCTGCTCACAAAGGTTTCAAAGTCTATCAAATGGATGTGAAGAGTGCATTTCTTAATGGAAAATTGGAAGAAGAAGTCTATGTTGAACAACCTCCAGGTTTTGAAAGTTCAAAGTTTCATGACCATGTGTTGAAGCTTGACAAAGCTCTCTATGGGCTGAAGCAAGCTCCAAGGGCATGGTATGATACTTTGTCTAATTTCTTTTGGCTAAAAAATTCAAAAGAGGTAATGTTGACAAGACTTTGTTTGTGAGAAAGTATAATGGTGATATCCTGCTTGTACAAATTTATGTAGATGATATAATATTTGGGTCTAGCAGTGAAAGACTTTGCAAAAAGTTTTCTGAATTAATGTCTAAAAAGTATGAAATGAGCATGATGGGAGAACTAAACTATTTTCTAGGTTTACAAGTTAAACAGACTAAAAATGGAATTTTTATAAACCAAGGAAAATATGTTAAAGATCTCTTAAACAAATTTGGTTTTAGTGATTGCTCACCTATGAAAACTCCTATGGGAACTGGTGATAAGCTGGGTGAAGATAAAAATGGCAAATCTGTTGACACCACAGCTTATAGGGGTATGATAGGATCATTACTTTACTTGACTGCTAGTAGACCAGATATTATGTTTGCTACATGTCTTTGTGCAAGATATCAAGCTAGTCCTAAGGAATCTCATCTTAAGGCTGTAAAAAGAATCTTTAGATACCTTAAAGGTAGTCCCAATCTGGGTCTTTGGTATCCCAAAGACTCAGGATTTGATCTAATTGGCTATTCAGATTCTGACTTTGTAGGCTGTAAGATTGACAGAAAAAGTACTTCAGGAGCTTGTCAATTGCTTGGCAATAGACTTGTAAGCTGGTCCAGCAAAAAGCAGCATTCAGTTTCTATATCTACTGCAGAAGCTGAATATGTTGCTGCAGGAAGTTGTTGCTCCCAAATTCTTTGGATGCAATATCAGCTTCAAGACTATGGTGTCACTGCATCAAAAACTCCAATCTTTTGTGACAATACCAGTGCCATAGCAATTTCAAACAATCCTGAACTTCATTCAAGGACCAAGCACATTGACATAAGATATCATTTCATTAGGGATCATGTGATGAAAGAAGATGTTGAACTCCACTTCATTCCAATAGATAATCAGCTTGCTGACTTGTTTACAAAGCCATTGGATGAATCAAGGTTCAATTATCTCATAAGTAAGCTAGGTATGCTAAATATGTAAAAGGCAGTGAGCTAAGTAATAACAAATCTGACCCCTTAGAGTTATTCTCAATTTTAAGGGTAAGCTGTGTCTGACCCAGACTACCCTTTCATACTTGGTGTATTTCCAAGTAAAAGAGGGTAAGCTGAGTCTGACCCAGCTTCGTGGTGATTTTTGTTATTAAATATCTCAGTGCGTTTTATTATTTACAATATTTTATTTAGTTTACTTCTTTATTCATTGTCCAGTAAATTGGTGACTGACACGTGTAGTGAAAACTGATGGTTACTGAAAAAGTACCTCCACTACTTGCTTGTCCACCAATTAAAATCTTTCTCTCTCCTATTTTCAAACGGTTAAAATATAAATTAAGTGTATATAATCACAATTTAACCTAAATCCCAAATCACTTCTTCATTTCTTTTAAATCATTTTTTTCCTCTCTAATCTGAATACTGTTTTATTAGTTTTTAATTTCTTCAAATAAAATTGTTTTAAATGGCATCATCATCTGTTTCTGCAAATAACTCTCAATCTAATTCTTCTTCTGAATCTGAGGTCCCATACCCAGCTCCAGTAAGCGTGAGTAAGCTTACACCCTATGTGGTGGGTAATAATGTGGTAGTAGTTCCGGCTGATCTTGATACTGGTAAAATCAAGATTGGTAGTCTCGTCTCAGCCAATGTTCATCCTCCTTCTTGGGCTAAAGGATATGATGAGATTGTAGCATTTTTGTGGTATCAGAGCAACCCTTGGGATTGTTAGGAGTGTATGGCGCACTTGCATAATCAACGAGGACGTTGAGTTGTGTTGAGGGGTGTGAAAGCATACATCGCTAACATACGAGGGGGATCCTGGCTATAAGTAAAACCATTGGCCTTACATAACACAACGCGTTTTGGGCCATTGGATGAATCAAGGTTCAATTATCTCATAAGTAAGCTAGGTATGCTAAATATGTAAAAGGCAGTGAGCTAAGTAATAACAAATCTGACCCCTTAGAGTTATTCTCAATTTTAAGGGTAAGCTGTGTCTGACCCAGACTACCCTTTCATACTTGGTGTATTTCCAAGTAAAAGAGGGTAAGCTGAGTCTGACCCAGCTTCGTGGTGATTTTTGTTATTAAATATCTCAGTGCGTTTTATTATTTACAATATTTTATTTAGTTTACTTCTTTATTCATTGTCCAGTAAATTGGTGACTGACACGTGTAGTGAAAACTGATGGTTACTGAAAAAGTACCTCCACTACTTGCTTGTCCACCAATTAAAATCTTTCTCTCTCCTATTTTCAAACGGTTAAAATATAAATTAAGTGTATATAATCACAATTTAACCTAAATCCCAAATCACTTCTTCATTTCTTTTAAATCATTTTTTTCCCTCTCCAATCTGAATACTGTTTTATTAGTTTTTAATTTCTTCAAATAAAATTGTTTTAAATGGCATCATCATCTGTTTCTGCAAATAACTCTCAATCTAATTCTTCTTCTGAATCTGAGGTCCCATACCCAGCTCCAGTAAGCGTGAGTAAGCTTACACCCTATGTGGTGGGTAATAATGTGGTAGTAGTTCCGGCTGATCTTGATACTGGTAAAATCAAGATTGGTAGTCTCGTCTCAGCCAATGTTCATCCTCCTTCTTGGGCTAAAGGATATGATGAGATTGTAGCATTTTTGTGGTATCAGAGCAACCCTTGGGATTGTTAGGAGTGTATGGCGCACTTGCATAATCAACGAGGACGTTGAGTTGTGTTGAGGGGTGTGAAAGCATACATCGCTAACATACGAGGGGGATCCTGGCTATAAGTAAAACCATTGGCCTTACATAACACAACGCGTTTTGGGCGCATTGGCTGTGGATGAGAGGAGAACTCCACAGTTAAGCGTGCTCGGGCGGCAGCAATGCCAAATGGGTGACCCTTCTGGGAAGTTTCCCCGAGCAACCAGAAACAAAGTCGTGAGCCTGCGGGCAAAGCGGACAATATTGTGTTATGGTAAGGCGGGATGTTACACTTTCACAAGCATACCAATAGATAAACTTATGTATAATTACCTGACAGCATTGCTCAGGGGATTGCAGATTAACTGTTTTACGGGGCAGATTGCTCGACACGGGCTTTTCCAAGTTCCGAGCTCAATGTAAAATCTTCACACAAGCATACCAATAGATAAACTTATGTATAATTACCTGACAGCATTGCTCAGGGGATTGCAGATTAACTGTTTTACGGGGAAGATTGCTCGACACGGGCTTTTCCAAGTTCCCGAGCTCAATGTAAAATCTTCAACTTTCCAAGGTAGGCTACGTACAAGGTCTCCATGTGAAATCTGGACAATAGTAGGGTCAAAAGTAACGGGATGGACCCCAAAACCTACAACTTTTGTATCTGAAGAATACGGCAAAGGAACCACAACGGATTTTCTGATTAAAGGATTCGCAAGAATAGCCATGTTAGTTTGATAATAATCATACAAGCACACCAAGCCAAGACAACAATCAATTACTTTAGAATCCCTAAGTGGTTTAGCGATACGTGGAGTCTTAACAGTAAAGTCTTGCTGGTAAAAAGTGTCATCATCGAAAACCGTGACATACCTGTCATCGGTTATACGCACAGGGTCTCTGCACCACGCAAGTAGACGGTGTGGTTGTTGGTGAAAGTTGCGGTGGTGATGAGCGATAATAAACTCGGAACTGCCGATGTAAGAATTCCAGGGTTTTGAAACAAGTCTGAATTTAACAGCTGACTTGGCAGGAAGCCTTTTGATGATTTCAATTGGAATGTATTCTGGCATTTTTTTCAACAACAAATGCTTGCTACACTTACTTAACTGAACCTAATTAAAATGACACACAAAATATATTATGTGTATAATTAATTAGTACTTCAATTTGAATATTTGGGGGAAATAAAGAAGAGCAAAATGGGGTATGATTAAAAAGGAAACAACAAGCAAACCTTGAAAATCCGGAAGGAATGATAAAATGAATGAATGGAGCACCAGTTTTTGGATCCGATTACTTTCAATCCAATTAGGGCGGTTTTTTAGGTTTCCCTCCAGGCCTCCACAAAATCAAATCTCACACCAACTATGGTCTTGTGGGACAATGTGTTTGGCTGGGTAAAACGTTAATTACAAGAAGAGTTGATGACATAAATCGTCTCTGTGGTTTACCTAAATAGTCACCTTTCATCCTTTAAAATCAAAAACCTCAAGGACAGTCCTTTATAGGAGGATAAGGTTCACGTTTGGTCCTTTGACTATTTGACCATCAACTTCTCTTCGTTAAACCCCTCACGTGCCTCCCACGTGAGGGGTATTCTAGTCATTTCCACTCTTAAGGACGATACGTGACTATTTAGGTAAACCACAAGGACGATTTATGTCATTAACTCTTTACAAAAACCAAAAGGTGTAATTAATTCTTTTAATAATATCAACAAAAAAAAATCATCCTCTTCTTTTCCAGGATCCCTTTAAACCTTTATAACACATCTTCTTATACATATACATGGATATATCTATACATCTGCATCTATCTCTTTCTAAGTATAAATCTATACATATATCTCTAAATTTTTCATATATCTCATTCTGTCACCCTTTCTCTCTCTCATTCTCTCTCTCTCTAAGTTACAGTTTGTACCTTTTTCTGAAACTGTTTTTTGAGTTTCCGGCTACCTCACCGGAAAACCACACGCCGGACATCAACATCAACAACACCTACCCCACACCTCCATCACCCCATTAGAAAACCACCTGCCATATAAGACCCGCACTACCGCCACCGCTAATCACCACACCACCAAAAACCGTCAGCACCTCACAAGCCGTCAGCCCTGCTCATCACCAACTCCGTCAGACCCATTCATCACCACCACCAACGTCCACACCACATCTGGCAGCCGCAAACGGGGACCCACATGTTGTTGTGCTCGCATATCCGTCGGGCACCACACCGCCGGCCTGTATCTAAATCTATAAAATCTGTTGTCACCATTTATATCTGGATCCATATATATCTAATCCGACCACCGCACCCCACCTCCGATCGATATTTATATCCAGATCTATACCTATATCTATAAAATCCGATCACCATAACGACGGCCTCCCCATCTCCGTCGTCACCATTTAGATATATATAGCAGATGGCCTGAAAGATTCGACGGTATGAAGGCCTGAAAAAGCCCAGCGGTGGTTGGCAGGAAAGTGGTGTATCCCCATCTTCATTCATTCTTTTTTGTTGTGTTCTCTGCCTTTGATTAATGGCAATCATTTCATTTGAATGGATGAATGAAATTGGATAGATTGATCTTCAAATAGAGATATATGTATTATTGTGTTTATGTATGTGTATAAATGTATTTAATTTTAGAATATCTAGGCTTTAAGTAAGTGAAACAAAAAGATGAAAAAATATCAGGTTTTTGTAAAGAGTTAATGACATAAATCGTCTTTGTGGTTTACCTAAATAGTCACGTATCGTCCTTTAGAGTGGAAATGACTAGAATACCCCTCACGTGGGAGGCACGTGAGGGGTTTAACGGAGAGAAGGTGACGGTCAAATAGTCAAAGGACCAAACGTGAACCTTATCCTCCTATAAAAGACTGTCCTTGAGGTTTTTGATTTTAAAGGACGAAAGGTGACTATTTAGGTAAACCACATGGACGATTTATGTCATTAACTCTTACAAGAATGGTCGCTGTTGTTATACCCATTGTTTACAATTGTGTCGTTAGATAGTTTCACCGGTATGAAACTTGTAATATTATGCGAACTACATGTATCATCTACATAATTTACACTTAAGATTTATTACTATTTTATAATAATAATCTTAGAATTTTAATAATTTTTTTTTAAATATGTGAGATAAAAATGTATAAGTAATAACATGCTAATGTCTCGTTATAATGTATGCATAGTTATAGATTATGTATACCGAAAAAATGATTGTATTGTCACTTGAACAATATTTTGAATTTTGTATTGGAGCTACCATAAATAGGTGGTTAACTATACACATTTGTTATATCTTTGTATATTGACTTTAACATTGTATCCGGTCTTCCCTAGAGGGTCTTGGGTCAGGGGAGAACCAGGTTCGAATCTTAAGGGACAAGGTTTACTTCTATTAATTGTCGTGCCGTTTGACGGATTAATAGAAGGTTCTCCGTCTGAAGATTCGAATGACATCTGTCCGAAGGACTTAGGGGCCGATAAGTGGGACGAACAGGCTCTAACCATTTCAAAAAAAATAAATTAAAAAGTCAAGACAAAACACCTCATAATTTGTACACAGCATCAAATTACTAAATTTCCATCAACTAAATTTCCGTAATGGTTGCAATAGTATTAGATACCAACGTTCATTATAAAAACAAACAGTTGCAATTGTATTCTGATTCAAACACCATCTTTTTACAAAGCAACAAACCTTGCCTTTGTTTATTCTATTAAGGTATCTTATTTTGAAGTTTTTATGTAATAAAAGGTAGTTTACAAAATTATTTGCGTAACTTTTAAAATAAAAAAATTGATGGGTTTAAATAGTACCGATGTTGAGTTCATGTGACATCCGTCACCTTGAAAACGCATCACATGTTGTTACTTGTTAACACACTGCATAGATGTATGTCAATACATACAATGACATTGGCCAATCGGGTTTTGTGTGACTCATTGATAAAGTTTTAGATTTTAGAAGGATCTATCTAAATTTGAGTCTCGCTTCTTATATTTTTGGAAATAAATTATTATCAAGAGTCATGGTTTCAACTTAGACATATGCATAGTTTAGGAATATGAGTTGGATAAAAATAATTTGAAGTGACGGATTAAGAAGAGGTTTTTCGAAAGTCATGATTGTCATTCTAAATATGCGTGTATTTTAGGAGTAGATATATATAGGGTGAAAGAATGAATGAAGCACCAATAATTGTAATTAATAATGATGGTGGTGACTGATAATAAATCTTTTTTCTTAACTTCATGGTTGTATATGATCCCAAATCCATGTGTAGTTATGATGTAATAAATTTTTTAAAGACGACATGTAATTCAAATGGCTTCATCATACTTCACATTTCTATCGGCAACAGACAACCACTTCTTTTATCCAAGCTTCGGTGTCGAAAAACTGGAGTTAGTCTATTCATTACCACTCCATACTATTTTCATGGAACCTAACTAATTGGTACCTCATGGAATTGGTTTGCACCAATCAAGATATCCTATAATTGTTTGGACAAAATCCTGTGACCCCCTGCCAACAAGGCTCAACATTGGCATAGACTCATCCCGCTGCCCAGTTTGCAACAATGACCGTGAATCTGTCCATTGCCTCAAACATCTTTTGTCAATACTCTAGAACCCTACACGAGTAATCTTAATATGTAGTTTTAAGATTAGAAGTAACAACTCAGCTCAGAAGATACTAACAACCAACAATGATCGGAGGATTACCCAATATGAGTATATGACCATACCCATGAACCTGCAGTCACTGCTAAGGCAGAGTGACAGAGCCACTCTCAAAGCCCAAAATCCACACTGGTAACATTGAACCTGCTACTTGTGTCCAGCTGTACATAACAAATTAAATTCACAGCTAGAACTTGTTTTTAACCTACTTCCACAGTTGAATTTGACTGACATATACAACGGTAGGAACGGGCAAAAGTAATAATAACATTCTGTCTTGATTATAGAACATACAGCATTCACCATGCTTCGATCACCAAAAGTGAAAACTCTAGTGCTATTTGTCATTCTTTGTTTTCTCGGCCACCAATGGTTCTTTTGTATTGGATATTCTCTGTATAGAAACTGGTTGAATCTCAAATAACCATCATTGGACTCCAGTAACAGAACTACCCTTGCATATTTCACCGCTTGTTTGAATCAATATTAAATTCATCATATACTATCATGGAAATCGACTTAATATGAAAACTCAAAATTGCTATTACCTCTGCAACAAAGAATAACTAGCACCAACAATTTAAACCAGCAGATGACATAACAATTCTGTATTTACATGTTTCCAGTAACATAGAACCTAAAGCAAATCTAATTCTTACTCTATTCAGACAATGCTATATGTGCACTTTTCCAGTAACAATTCTGTATGTCAATATACGTACTACACGACTTTCAATCTTTCATTATAACAATGTAGTAAAGTAACTAGTTTTCAAAATAAAACATTGTGTGTCTGCTCTTCCAAGAACAATATTACATATGCACACTAAAGCAGTATTGAATTATAACAGATGGAATGATACCTATACCTCAATGATGACATCAGAATCCACGAATGTAGTTCAAATGTCTTAACTTTACTATACATAAAGGATTAACGGTGCAGCTTGTGTGCTTGCCTTCTATTTTTATGTACCTTTTAATGATTCAATGTTAGCAAAAAATTTGGGATCACAACTAAAAAGAAAATAAAGAAATCAGTTGTTTGGTGTCACGTCAAGATATGAAGAACACGTGAAACAAACACCAACACCTTTCTCCCCTCGGCTGACAAACAAAAATATTCCCATCACATATAAGGTTTCCTATCAACACAACGATAAAACATGAGAAAAGACTCGAAATCCTTTTCAAGGGAATGTTGCGAGTCTCAATTCTTTAGCCTGTTATTTATGTTTGATTTTATTAATAATATTTTATTTTCTTTCAAATTATTATTTCAATGGTAATATGGTATTGTATTACACTTTCGGTTGCACGACATATATTTTAAAGGAAAATGTTAAGGGGAGTTATGCTGCTCAAACCACCATCCGCGAGTTGATGTGGACTATGAAGCATTTCTAGCTATGAATTTTGTTGGTATGATGTTTATTTGGGATAAGGTTTCAATGACTAGATATGACTTTGAACCAATGATCACTTTCCACATTCAACAACTAGGCCCTAACAACCTGAGTTACAAGAAATATGTATTGAGACAACACGGAGTGTTATGAAACACCAACCTTTGCTCCTGTATTTTGGCAGTGAATATGACTTGGTAAAATGAAAGGCCCGACATCATGTTTGAATTTCTCTTATATATAGGACAACCGAAGCAGCCAAGCTTCTGTAAGAATGTGCAGAAGCTAAAAGTCCATAATCATCAATGAAACCTATTGGCCAGCTTAGTTGTTGGAAATCTAGGAATCAACAACTCACTTGCTTATGGTGGAGATTCATGGCTAGTAGAATTAGAAGTTTGCCGTCCTTCAATTTAGGCATTGGGTTCTATATGCGGTATATTCAAACAACCAAAGAATATTAGTTGTCCAGATAACTGCTTTCAAATAGGAATCCTATAATAAAATCATGTTTGAGAAAAACCAAGTAACCATACAGATTTGTTATTCGACATTCAATGTAGACTTAATATTCGGTATTGTCAAACTTAATTGAGAGAAATCAATATTCGATGGGAGAAAAAATTGAAAGCAACATGATACATATGCATCGGGGGACAAAGAACAAGCGGGAAAAGAGTAGCAGAAGCTAGACTTCAAAACTCTAAGAACTAAAACCCAAACAAATGTTCTGTGAAACTACTGTCTTGGGACTTATCATCCATCTATTTTGTTAGTAACTTGGTATCTCAATTTGCATAGCCAAACAGCAATGAAGTCACAACAAACAATTAGCACATAGGCCAAAAATATTGTATAAAACCTTATATGGAGCTCCGCTCACTCGGTATAGAAGATACTAACAGCCAACAAACAACAAAATTGGATGATCAAGCTACAATTAGTGTTAACACAGAGCAAGAGCCCAAAGCCCAAAATCCACTCTATTTATTAACAATCATGCAGTACTTGTGTCCGGGCCTACATAACAGCTAATCAGATTCATAACTGTCACTTTTAACCTACTTGCTGGATTCAAATTGACTCACGTATGATAATAGTAAGGATGGGTCAAAGTAACAATAAGATTCCATTTTGATAATAAAATAAATAGCATTTATCTAATTTAAATCTGCAAACATTTTCACTAATAGTTGCAGTTTACCTGCTCCAAAAGCTGTAAGTTCTATGATATTCTATACTCTTTCAAGTGTTGTCATAATCATCAAATCATCTTCCTCATTTTATATCATACAGAATACTCCAATCTTACTGATCAAGCAAAAGTAGTGTTTCCATGTAGGAATTCAAAAAGAATAAACCATCGACTCCATAAATACTGATATCATTCTTCTGTTTTGAGGATGGTTCGTAAACAGAAAGTTTAGAACTGTCATCATCAATATCATCCTCCATTTCAATTATGACTGCACCACTCTTAGTGAATCCATATGCTGTAAAGACCAGAGTATCATTAGGTGAGTCAACAGTGAATAACTTTGCCATTTTAAAAGACCTTGACTGACCATGCCCTGTCATCATCCATACAGCACAATAAAATAGTCTGTCCGGGAATGCAGTGACTTCAATAACAGCAAGAGAGTCCCTTAACTTAGAGACCTTTAACAGACAATCAGGATAGCGCGCCAAAATATGAGGGAGGTCAAGTTCTCTGAACTCTTCGCTTGCCAAATCAAATGACATAACTAAATTGCAAATCCTAGATTTACCATTGACTTTAGTTGTGACAGAAGCATCCCAATAGATAAACCCATCTATAACTACCTAAGACTTTCCAAAACTGATCGATTTACGAGGGAGATTGCTGCTTAATGGACTTCTCCAAGACCCTGAACTTAATGCAAAAACCTCAACCTGATGAGGAATGCCACTATTCCCATCTTCTAAATCCGTCCAAGGAGCAACACAATTAATCTTGACTAACTTAGGGTCAAGAGTGCGAGGACACACGCCAAAACCAACACAAGTCTTATACGGGACGTTGGTTAACACATTAGGTAAAGTAATAGGAACAGATTTTCTAATTGACGGATTCCATATAATTGCCATCTTAGTTCTTTTAGTGTCGTAAAAGCAGAACAAGCCATGAGAGCTACCGACTAATAAACCAACCGAATCGGGAGGAAAGAGAGTAACCTTTTGATCATGTCGGAAACTATCATCATCATCATCAACGAATGAGACATATTTATAACCAGAATGGTCTAAATCTGCGTACCTTACAAGCAGATGATGATGTTGGGTTTCGGGGTGGCTGATGTGGAAAGTGGTGTGAGCAGCGATGAATTCCTTGCTATCGATCAACGACTTCCATTCTTTTGAAACTGATCGCGATCGAATCAATGATTTTAAATCATTAGTTCTCTTTATGATTTCAACTAGGATTTCTACAGGAATATGGCGAAGGTGATTTCTTTTCATTTTTTGGTTTTCTTTTATTTTTGTAATTTTGGGGTTTTGTTAGGGTTTAAGGTTTTAATCTAAGGACTACGGAGACTCGGTGAGAACTGGTTGACAATTGGGATTTCACTTTTTATTTCTTGATCTTATCTACGTAGAAAAAAATACCCATACAATGATACAAAATAACTTGACCCGAGGTAAGATCATACATGTGAGTATGTCACTAACACACCACCACACCACCTGTACTTCCACTTATAGGTCAATGGTTGATCATCAATTTTCCATGCTGGAGGTCTCGAGTTCTAGACATGGGAAGGACATTCCAAGGTATTTCACAATAAAGTCCTCATGTGAAAGCATTTGAGTCCTACAGAGGGGGCAGGGTTTTATCCCAATTAAATGTCGTGTCTTCGGGCGGTTTAGTTGGGAGTTTCTCCTCCTACTAGGTATTGAGGGTGAGAGGGCTCTCTAGCGCGGACCCGGTTAAGACAACGTAAGCTAGATCCCATGTTGCGAGCAAATGATCCACACCTTTCAAAAAAAAAAAAAAAAAACTACCACACCACCTGCTTCGGGTTTTAATGCGTCATTCGTCAGCCCAAAACCCAAATATTTTCTATGGTTTGGTTACTTGGTACATAGGTAATAGGTAATAGGTAATACATATAAAGACTTGAGTGACATGAATAACTTGAATAACTCATTTATATATAATTTGATTTGATATTTTTCATATGGTTATGTGTTCTTGTTTCTTTAGCATTGAGTTTAAAAGTTTCAAAGAACTCGGATTTAGGGTTTAGGGTTAAAAGTCCATACAATGTGACGACGGTATAGTAGTGGCTGCAGGGGCTGGTGGTGGTATAGTTAATAAAGTTACAAGCTTCATAAATGATGAACATTTGTTTTCGATACAAACTATTTGTATAGTTCGTATAATCTCAATACATCTTATTTTTTCATGTTTTTAGAAAATGTAAAACTTTGTTAATTGTTTACATTTGAAAATGTGTAAAAATAATTTCATATTTGGAATTGTAATAAAATTTTTAAAAACATAATCTTTTCACAGTGGTAAATAACTTAAAAGTGTGAACAAACGACAATTTCAAGCTTAAAAATTTGGAAGTCAATTTGTAATACGAAATATTTACAGACTTTTTTTTAGTGTAGAAGTTCCGTGTTAAATTTGACTTTTATATTTTTGTAACCGTAGACATCTGATGTTAGGGTTGTTCGTTGAACAGTCCAAACCGCAGTATCTTGATTGGTTATGCCATATTAAGTTGTTAGAGTTTGGTTTGACAATTTAATTTAAACAAAAACTAATTATTTGGTCTAGCTATAGTATGCGCATACAAAAATCGCTAAAACCGAATCAGACGAGTGATAAATGTATACATATATTGGTATACACACATATCTAACCATCTTTTTAAAAGAAAAGATGTTGAACCTATCCCAAAGTTAACACTAAAATAAAATACATAAGATATCTTTTGTTGTATATTGAATTTAATATATTTACAAACCTTCAATGATCACAACTTAAAAGAGTTGTTATGACATTTGATTTAATATCAACCTTCATACAACCACAAAGAATACAAATGCTTTAATTTACAAAGAATACAAATGTTTTAATTTTGAGTGTTTGTTATGCATCTTTTTGACACAATACCGAGATGAATAAAACCAATATCATATAAAAATAATAATTAAAAAAAAATAGATCTCGAAACTAGGGTCAAACCAGCCAAACCGGATCATTTAATTACTTTAGTCTAATCTTGACAAACAGCAATCATGTTTTGATTTAGTTTGAAATATAGTAAAATTCGAACTAAACCGGCATGCGAAAACCCCCAAGTATTATTCAACTAGCTAATTAACCTGGGTTTAACCGGGACATATTAATAAAAGTTTTGTAAAAATCTATTTTCACCATTGAAGTTGCGAAGAAATTGATTGAGCCTATTCCTAAATATCTATGTGATAATTTACTAAAACTTTTTTTAATTTTGATAAACAAAGCGTATATATAGCTACCTTCAAGTTTTTGTATCTAATATACTTAGTGTGTGTATTCAACAAACATAAATATGTTACTCATAACCTCGGAATAATATATCCTATGTTTCAAATAAATATAATTAGCTTATTAATGTGCATAATAGGTGGCTAATTTGAAAATATGTAGCGACAAAATTATTTAAATGATGAAAAATTAAAAGACCATGTATAATAGAGTTTCCAAAAAAATTTGAAACAGTTTTTCTAAAAAATGAAATCATAAATAACAAAAAAAAAAATGAAATAAATTTTAAAAAAGAAAATGTTTATGACATCATAAGTAAATTAAATAAAAAACTAAACTTTAAAAAGAATTTGGAGGTGACAAATACTATTTTTAACTGTTATATCATAACAATTATTTTTTATATTTAATATAGAAATATTATGAAACAAAACAAAGGGCCTTCACGTCTTCAAATAAAAAAGGAAAAAAAAAACACAAAAACAAAAACAAAGGAGAGAGTTGCTGAGTAAAAAGAGTTTTTTTCCAAATTGGTGTAATGGGAAAACTTATTTACCAAATTAGTATGGTTTCAAAAATATTTACCATTTTAGTATAAAACCTAATTAAATATCATAACTATTATTTATAAAAACAAAAATATCCCTCAACACTAATTAAAAAACTCTATCTCACGTCCCTTTATCTTCTTCAACCCTTCTTATTATCAGACTAAAGACCATCCAACAACCCTCTCTGCCATCGCCTTCATCTGACGATCAATCTGTTTTTACGGTTCCAGGTTAGTTTTAAACTTTTTTTGGTTTTTGCTGCTCGCCTCTCCTTGCTGTAATTTTTTAGTTTTTCGTCTATAATCGCCCCTTTTTGTTTTTATGTTATGTTAGCACAATGAACATGAACCAATTGAATGTGGTCTCACATGACTCAAAACGAAGATTTCGATATAATATCTCGGACTGCCGTTGTGAATAATTCTGGTGATAATAATGTTTTAGAAGATGAAATTAATATGGATGATGTTTTTGAGGAAGATGGATTTGAAGATGAAAGTGAAACACAAATAGAAAAAGATAAAATATTAGATTGTAACATTGAAATACCTTCAACTTACACCAAGACTATTTGATGTAATTCTGTTGGATTATGTTTTAGTATTTTTGATGTAATTCTGTTGGATTGGTTAGCATATTTTGATGTTGTTGTTGCAAGACTAATGTTATGGTCATTGGCTATGGTCACTTTTATGGTCAATTTTATGCAAGATCAATTTTATGCTTGTTGCTGCAAGATCATGTTTTAGTAGTAGTTTTTGTTTGGTGGAGTACTGAAGTCTGATGTACTAAATTTGTTGGTAAGGAAAATTTGTGTTGCAGATGAGAATGTGGTTTTATGTGCAGGTATACATTCTGCATTTTGTTAAAAAACTTTGATGATGATGGTGGCAACTTAGTTACAAGTACATGAGGGGACCATTGCTATTTTTTTGTCTTTTACGTATCATCTTCTGCAAACTCATATTATAGTTTTTGTCTTTGCTTAAATCATCTTCTCCAAACCCATGTTTCTAGTATTATATGTATTATCTGTATTTGTATTTTTGTCTGTATTGTACTCTTGTTGACTCTTGGATTCGCTGAAAGACTCAGCGAGGGACTTTGTCAGCGAGCTGTCAGCGATCAACAATTATCTTCGAGTTAAAGGATAAGTTCAATGACTCACCGCCATGGTTTGTAAGTCAAATATGGGCGGGAAAATGAAGATAAGAAGACTGGTCCCCAAGGACACGTGTTGATAGATCAGAATGAAGACATGTGACCTTGTACCAAAATGGTACTAAGGTGTTTCTCTTTCATACCGTTTTGGAAAAGAAACAAGATGGAAAAAGAGATTCCTGTAGGCCAGTCTTACACACCAATAGATGGTTGACAACCTTCATGTGTCAACATCTATTGGGTTGTCATGTGATGTCTTTTCTCTCCTATATAAAGCATCACTTGACCTAGCCGCAACCCTGTTGGTTTGTTCCACAATTACACTTAGTGTGTTTTTCTCTCTTTGTATAATTGTTAAGTTTTAGTGTGTCGAAAAACTTAACAATATTTTCTCTTTTCTTTTTTGTAAACCGACCATGTATTCATCGTTTAATCAATGTTACTTATGATTAAACTTCTTTACTTTCTTGTCTTATGTTCTTAGAGTAATTTACATTAGTTGTTAATTACATAATCGTTGCAAACTTGGGACTTTCAGTTGGTATCAGAGCAGTGTTTCGATACACTGAAACTGATCTGAAAAGTGTTTACAAGATTATCTTTCTTTCTGTACTTTTAATTTTCTGCATCCAAAATCTTTTCTTTTCTTTTCTTTAAACTTATCTTTTTACATGGCTTCGGTTCCTACTCTGGTTAATACCAGAGACTTTGGGTATGTCTCCATCCCACCAAGATTCGAAACCCATGATTTTGGATCTTGGAAGGAGAGAATGCTCCTACACATCGTAGGAGTTGAACCTTACCTAATGACCATTCTGACCAGAGGGCCATATGTACCGGTTCTGGTTTCCAGGACACCAGGAGCTACCACTGATGCTCCTGAAGTTATCACTGAAATTATTAAACCAGAAGTACAATGGACAGATGATGAGCGTAGGCTTGTCAATCTGGATGCTCGGTTAAGAAATTTGATTATCAACACCCTTCCCGATGACATAATGAAATCTGTCATCAAACTTTCTTCTGCTAAAAAGGTGTGGGATAATCTTTGTACCAGATTTGATGGTACGGAATATGTTCTTGCTACCAAAAAGATAGATCTTAAACGTGCCTATGAAGGATTCTTCTCTCTTCCTAATGAGAGTCTGGATGGCACTTACAATCGGTTCAAATGTCTTCTGAATGATATGACAAACGCTGGCATAGAGCATGATATGCTTGAAGTGTGCCACAAGTTCATTGACAGCTTGCCTATCAAATGGCAAGGTTTAAGACAAATTCTTCGAACCACCAAACTGCTAAAACAACATGATCTGGAATCACTCTATGGCACTCTTCAATTTGAAGAGAGAGCCCTTGCTCAAAACTTGAGAGCTGAGGCTGATTCCAAAAGGCATGCTGGTTCATCTTCTTCTTCTTCTTTATCTAGCACCCCTCATATTCATGACCCTCTTGCTTTGCTCTCTGCTGAAGTTAGCACTATCCATGTTAACAACAGCAACTCCACCCCATCTCATATCCAAGATCTTGTCAATGACCTTGATTTCGAGGAGAGACAAGAGATGTTCTCGGATTTCATGCAATTTGCTCTTATCGCTGGTAAAAGATATTCTAAGAAATGGAACAGTCGTAGGTCGAATGTTTCACAAAAACCAGTGGTGGACAAATCGCAAGAAGAATGTTGGAGATGTGGTCGAAGAGGCCATTATCAAAAGGAATGCAAAGTTTCTATTCCTTCTTTGCAGGTAGCGAAGTGTAACATCCCAAACTTTTCTTTACTAGTTGACTAATGCCGTTAAGTCAATATTGTGTGTGTCGTTAAGTCTATTTTAGATTTTATGCATATGTGTAGTTAATGTGTGTTATGTGTGAGGCTTGGAAGCCTAAATGTTAATGTAGTATAAATGTGTGTAATATGAAGATTAATGTCAATGTAGTGACATTTAATGAAGGATTAATGTTGTATATGGTCATTAAAGTAGTTTGTGACCAATAATGAAGCATTAGGAAGCCTAGGGGCTAGTTTTGACATAGAGGCAAAGTCAAAAACGGGTTAAGGAGTTTAGGGAGTGTCATTAGATCATTATTTGCAGATTTCTTTCCTCCTAAACAAGCCCTATCCGTCCTCTATCAATTCTCCATCAATTGCAAGCCGAAAAGCTTCCTTACGTGTGATTTGAGTGTGTATTGTCAAGAGTTTTGCATCCTTAGTGTGATCTACGTGTATAGAAGGTAATATCTCTTTGATTTCTGGTCCTTTTGATTATATGAGTCATTAGGATAAATTATAGGGTTATGGTGAAATCGTTTAATGAAGATTAATGGTGGTTTTGATGGATTAAAGTCATGTATGGTGTAATTAATGATTGAAATGCTTTGCAATGGCCTAAATATGAAGGATTATGGTGTTTTGAAACTGTATTTTAGACCTGGAGTCGTTTGGGGTCGAATTGGGGGTGAAAACGATTTTTGTAAAAGTGCAGGTCGAGGGGGAGTTGCGGCGCAACCCAAATGCAGAAAGATAAGCTGCGGCGCAATGAGGAGCATTGCGGCGCAACTCAGTCTATTTTCAAAATGTTTATACTTTTGAACCGTAACATTGTTTTGACACGTAGATTAGACTTGAACCTTAAGTGAGTCTTTAAAGTATGTGGGGTCTAGTTATGACCTTAATAAAGTGAGAATGTAGTTGTCTAATGCTTGTTCACTAATTATAGGTAGACGAGCATAGTTACTTGCATTGTAACTAGTTGATTGATATTTGTGGACGTCTCGGAGGTAAGATACACTACTTTTGTCACGCTGAGGGTTCAACGAAAAGAATGGTTTCCCAATTATAACTTCCCAATTGGTAACTTATCTTGTTATGGGTATATGGGGTTACACGGGAGGTGATATGGGTTATGAAGTTGACTATGAAACCTGAAATGCAGTCCCTCGTGACATGTAATGTAGTATATGTTATGATATGAAGTATAATGTAGTGTTATGATATGCAGTAACTTGTGATGTTATGAGATGCAGAATATGCTGTTATTGGTTGATGTAGTGTAATGTATGAAGAATAATGTAGTTTTATGTTGTTATGTGCATGTTTGTATGGCTTGCTCATCTAGTACACTAGACTTGCTAAGTTGCCATGTCACGTGCACGTTTAAGGGCCCAAAACGTAAAAGCAGTAAACGTAGTAAATGTTTAGGTAATGCAGCCACCTAAACTAAATAACGCAGGATCGAGCTCGTTAAACTTTGATGTAGGAAAGTGTTAAGCTTAACCCGTACTTGCCCTAGCACGGCTAAGTGCGTTGACGTAGGTTGCTTGGGTGGCTCCTTGCAACATGGTCATTTAATGCAGGGCGAGTAATACAAGGGGTCTGACCCGCCTCCATATACAGATTACTCCGCGATTGGCTTGCCATTCCTTAACGATGCTTGATGTACAACCGTGTGGGGTTTGTCATCTAGTCGGGTGTAACTTATGTTACACATTAACGCAGTTAATAACATAGTGTTATCTTACTTAGCTAATTCGTTAGCTAACACTTGTTTATTAAATGTGGTTGTTCCCTCAGGTTTAGCTTGAAGGACTAGTTGATGCAGGAAAGTGTTAAGCTTAACCCGTACTTGCCCTAGCACGGCTAAGTGCGTTGACGTAGGTTGCTTGGGTGGCTCCTTGCAACATGGTCATTTAATGCAGGGCGAGTAATACAAGGGGTCTGACCCACCTCCATATACAGATTACTCCGCGATTGGCTTGCCATTCCTTAACGATGCTTGATGTACAACCGTGTGGGGTTTGTCATCTAGTCGGGTGTAACTTATGTTACACATTAACGCAGTTAATAACATAGTGTTATCTTACTTAGCTAATTCGTTAGCTAACACTTGTTTATTAAATGTGGTTGTTCCCTCAGGTTTAGCTTGAAGGACTAGTTGATGCAGGAAAGTGTTAAGCTTAACCCGTACTTGCCCTAGCACGGCTAAGTGCGTTGACGTAGGTTGCTTGGGTGGCTCCTTGCAACATGGTCATTTAATGCAGGGCGAGTAATACAAGGGGTCTGACCCACCTCCATATACAGATTACTCCGCGATTGGCTTGCCATTCCTTAACGATGCTTGATGTACAACCGTGTGGGGTTTGTCATCTAGTCGGGTGTAACTTATGTTACACATTAACGCAGTTAATAACATAGTGTTATCTTACTTAGCTAATTCGTTAGCTAACACTTGTTTATTAAATGTGGTTGTTCCCTCAGGTTTAGCTTGAATGACTAGTTGATGCAGGAATAAGAGTGAGAATGGGGTAGATGCATGCAGGAGGACTTAGCTACTCATAGACGATTGTCTCTTTAGACATTTATTTACATTTCGTACTTGATGTCGAATTTATGTAGTATTGTTGAACGGTTGTTTTGTGTTGGGCAACCGTTGGGTTTTCATTTTAAACTATTTGATGGTATTGCATGTAACACCAACTAAACGTAGAAACCGAAAAGTTTTCATCGGTTTTGACTTTTAAAGTCTTTTCTTCCGCAATTTGACACCGTTAGGTGAAAGTTTTTGAAAACCCATATTTTTAAATGTCGGGTGTTACAAGTTGGTATCAGAGAATTGGTTTAAGTGAACCAAGATTCGACTTTGACCGTAGGATTTTGGACTTAGACCGATGAAGACCATGTTAGGCTTAAGTAGGATGCCTAGCTTTGAGATGAAGTACTCTAGGACGGGTTGGGTTTGAGTGAGAGTGTAGGATTAAGGCTATTTGATGTGTGTTTATTGATATGTGGATATGTGTTTTAGCCTTTATTCTTCCGTTTCTCGCTCCTCCGTCGCTAGTTATCCTATTGCTACGATAGACGGTCCACGAGGTGATGTGCCATTTCTCCAACTGAATTTGATAAGTGTGCGATGTAGTTTATGTGTGAAGTGTTTGAAATGAAGAATGTTGGGGGAATAGGTGAGATGGTATTCCGTTAATGTCCAACCCATGGGGTTTGTGACATGGATCGAAAAGGAAGTGAAATGTTATACGTGTGAGGATGGTCGCGTGAATGGATTTGGTGAAGAGAAGGCGATACACAAATGTGGTAACGGACATGCAAGTGAAAGGATACAATTACAATTATGGTCCGGAACGTAATTGCAAGCGTATCACGACACGAACGTGTTTGTATGGCCATGCTTGTGTTGACCGGTGTACAAAGTAATGAAGTTGGGGAGATTTCTATGTAGTGTATCTCTATTTGTAATAAGTAATGTAGTTTTATGTTGTTATGTGCATGTTTGTATGGCTTGCTCATCTAGTACACTAGACTTGCTAAGTTGCCATGTCACGTGCACGTTTAAGGGCCCAAAACGTAAAAGCAGTAAACGTAGTAAATGTTTAGGTAATGCAGCCACCTAAACTAAATAACGCAGGATCGAGCTCGTTAAACTTTGATGTAGGAAAGTGTTAAGCTTAACCCGTACTTGCCCTAGCACGGCTAAGTGCGTTGACGTAGGTTGCTTGGGTGGCTCCTTGCAACATGGTCATTTAATGCAGGGCGAGTAATACAAGGGGTCTGACCCACCTCCATATACAGATTACTCCGCGATTGGCTTGCCATTCCTTAACGATGCTTGATGTACAACCGTGTGGGGTTTGTCATCTAGTCGGGTGTAACTTATGTTACACATTAACGCAGTTAATAACATAGTGTTATCTTACTTAGCTAATTCGTTAGCTAACACTTGTTTATTAAATGTGGTTGTTCCCTCAGGTTTAGCTTGAATGACTAGTTGATGCAGGAATAAGAGTGAGAATGGGGTAGATGCATGCAGGAGGACTTAGCTACTCATAGACGATTGTCTCTTTAGACATTTATTTACATTTCGTACTTGATGTCGAATTTATGTAGTATTGTTGAACGGTTGTTTTGTGTTGGGCAACCGTTGGGTTTTCATTTTAAACTATTTGATGGTATTGCATGTAACACCAACTAAACGTAGAAACCGAAAAGTTTTCATCGGTTTTGACTTTTAAAGTCTTTTCTTCCGCAATTTGACACCGTTAGGTGAAAGTTTTTGAAAACCCATATTTTTAAATGTCGGGTGTTACAAGTTGGTATCAGAGAATTGGTTTAAGTGAACCAAGATTCGACTTTGACCGTAGGATTTTGGACTTAGACCGATGAAGACCATGTTAGGCTTAAGTAGGATGCCTAGCTTTGAGATGAAGTACTCTAGGACGGGTTGGGTTTGAGTGAGAGTGTAGGATTAAGGCTATTTGATGTGTGTTTATTGATATGTGGATATGTGTTTTAGCCTTTATTCTTCCGTTTCTCGCTCCTCCGTCGCTAGTTATCCTATTGCTACGATAGACGGTCCACGAGGTGATGTGCCATTTCTCCAACTGAATTTGATAAGTGTGCGATGTAGTTTATGTGTGAAGTGTTTGAAATGAAGAATGTTGGGGGAATAGGTGAGATGGTATTCCGTTAATGTCCAACCCATGGGGTTTGTGACATGGATCGAAAAGGAAGTGAAATGTTATACGTGTGAGGATGGTCGCGTGAATGGATTTGGTGAAGAGAAGGCGATACACAAATGTGGTAACGGACATGCAAGTGAAAGGATACAATTACAATTATGGTCCGGAACGTAATTGCAAGCGTATCACGACACGAACGTGTTTGTATGGCCATGCTTGTGTTGACCGGTGTACAAAGTAATGAAGTTGGGGAGATTTCTATGTAGTGTATCTCTATTTGTCGAAAGTAAACACCATGTAGCAAATTTTAATGACGCTAATGCCCCAAGTGCGTGGAAATGTGTGAAGATCGGTGAAAAGTTATAGCCGGTTAAATGAGTATGATGACTATGAAGTACATGAAGTTAAATGAAGTTTAAAGGTAGGTGAAGAGTGAAGTGATTGGTAGACATTGTTGTTGAGTCTACTAGTTCAAAGAATATGGACTTGAAGTTGACGAGTAGAGCTAATGCTGATATTTGAAGGGAGATTAATAGGTGATGCATAGAAGGGTTACCGGGTACACGCATGGAAGGATACAGTTACAATTCCGGTCGCGAACGTAATTGTAAATGTATCACGACATGTGTGTGTTTGTGAGACCGTGTCTGTGTTGATCCGAATGAAGAAGAATTGGCTTGAGTAAGGGCCGAAAGTGATGCTGAAATGAGAAGCTAACTTGCGTCGGAATGAGCAAACCGATGAGAATAACTCTAATCCCTTTAATGAAGCTGAGCCATCTAATGTGAGGTCGCAGGTTGCTCCTGAAAATGTTGTTGCAGGAGTGAATGGTGGAGGTAACGTGGTGGAGCTTCGTGTAGTGGTTGCTCCTCGTACTACCAATTTCAAATACGAGAGTTTCAGAAATGCGGTGCTCAGGATTTTGACGGTACACAAGATGCAGTTGGTGCAAGGGAGTGGATAGCGGACTTTGAGGTGGTCTTTGCTTCATGTTATTGTCCTGATGACATGAAGGTTTTGTGTGCAACTCGAATGCTGAAGAAGAATGCCCGTAATTGGTAGAGGGCTACTGCGGTGTCAATAGCTCCCGAGGTACTAGCGGTGATGCCTTGGGGTACATTTAAGGAGA
The DNA here is from genome assembly GCA_034093135.1 of Erigeron breviscapus. NCBI lineage: Eukaryota > Viridiplantae > Streptophyta > Magnoliopsida > Asterales > Asteraceae > Erigeron > Erigeron breviscapus. The sequence goes on from CM067168.1 coordinate 102,227,574, forward strand.
AATTCTTGGAAGAGTATGTGGGAACTTGAGAGTTGAGGCTTATTGTGATGGTCTCCCGGCTAATTAACGTGGTTTATGTAGGCAGCACACTACCTTGTCTACAACTATAAAGGAGTCTAAGAGGTTGGATGATGACCTCAAATCTGAAAAGTTGTTGAGAAAGCCGATGAAAAGGAGTCGGGGTTCAAGAGGAGAGCTCATTGTTCTTCGGGTTCTAATAAGAAGTTTAAAGGTAGGTGAAGAGTGAAGTGATTGGTAGACATTGTTGTTGAGTCTACTAGTTCAAAGAATATGGACTTGAAGTTGACGAGTAGAGCTAATGCTGGATATTTGAAGGGTGATAAATAGGTGATGCACAGAAGGGTTACCGGGTACACGCATGGAAGGATACAGTTACAATTCCGGTCGCAAACGTAATTGTAAATGTATCACGACATGTGTGTGTTTGTGAGACCGTGTCTGTGTTGATCCGAATGAAGAAGAATTGGCTTGAGTAAGGGCCGAAAGTGATGCTGAAATGAGAAGCTAACTTGCGTCGGAATGAGCAAACCGATGAGAATAACTCTAATCCCTTTAATGAAGCTGAGCCATCTAATGTGAGGTCGCAGGTTGCTCCTGAAAATGTTGTTGCAGGAGTGAATGGTGGAGGTAACGTGGTGGAGCTTCGTGTAGTGGTTGCTCCTCGTACTACCAATTTCAAATACGAGAGTTTCAGAAATGCGGTGCTCAGGATTTTGACGGTACACAAGATGCAGTTGGTGCAAGGGAGTGGATAGCGGACTTTGAGGTGGTCTTTGCTTCATGTTATTGTCCTGATGACATGAAGGTTTTGTGTGCAACTCGAATGCTGAAGAAGAATGCCCGTAATTGGTAGAGGGCTACTGCGGTGTCAATAGCTCCCGAGGTACTAGCGGTGATGCCTTGGGGTACATTTAAGGAGAAATTCTTGGAAGAGTATGTGGGAACTTGAGAGTTGAGGCTTATTGTGATGGTCTCCCGGCTAATTAACGTGGTTTATGTAGGCAACACACTACCTTGTCTACAACTATAAAGGAGTCTAAGAGGTTGGATGATGACCTCAAATCTGAAAAGTTGTTGAGAAAGCCGATGAAAAGGAGTCGGGGTTCAAGAGGAGAGCTCATTGTTCTTCGGGTTCTAATAAGAAGTTTAAAGGTAGTTCTAATTCGAATAGAAGTAAGGGCAAGAAGAAGAGTGGCACGTGGTGCCCAACTTGCAAGATTACACATGAAGGTCAATGTTCAGACAAGACCAAAGGGAGCCTTACGTGTGGTTCATTGGGGCACATTGCAGCTAATTATAAGGATAGTATCATTACTACAAGTGTCATGAAACAGGACATCTTATTGCCGATTGCCCTCTGATGAAGAACGAAGGAAAGAATGCAGCCGCTCCAAAGACGGGAGTTCAGGTTCTTCGAATGACGGTGGAAGCCGCTAAGAACAAACGACGAGGTGGAGATTCTTTCTCATATTGCAGGAATGAATGGCGAACTAACACGTGAACCTCCCAGCAGTTCTATCGCTTACTGCCTTCGCCGGTGTGACGTGAAGATGATATGGAGATCCTATGTTTGCACAGAATTTTACGTATGGCTGCTTCTCAAGATAATGAGTTTTCCCTTAAGAGAAGTTAAGAAGAAAAATGATGGATTTAATTGCAGTCCCTAATGTAGTGAAATGAAGTATTGCTTAATGTAGTGTATTATTATGCAGTTTATGTAGTATTATGAAGTATCTCATTATGCATGAAATGTAGAAATGAAGTTGATGTGTGATATATGCATGCTTACATGGCTTGTACACCTAGCTCACTAGACTTATTAGGTGGCCATGTCACTTGCACGCTTAAGGATCCAAACGTAATGAGGTTAAAGTGTGTGAATGTCTAGGAATGTGTGTTACCTAGACTATATGTGTGTGACGGTTTAGGAATGTGTGTTACCTAAACCGTATGTGTGAAATCAAATACCATCCGGGTAAAGCCAATGTAGTGGCGGATGCACTAAGTAGGAAGGTGCAAAGTTCTTCTTGTAAGTTGATGAGCATGCAAGTTCAAGCCAAGTCGGGGCCACTTGATCGAATTAAAGAAGCACAAGCGAGGGCATTAATGAAGGATAACATTGACAAAGAAAGCATTGGAAAGAAGAAACGTCTTATGATGGAGACTAATAGCCGTGGGTTCAAAACATACAAGGGTCGAATTTGGGTGCCATTGCTTGGTGGTAACCGAGAATTGATCCTTGAGGAAGCCCATAGAAGTAGATATTCGGTTCATCCCGGTGTCACCAAAATGTATGCAGATTTGAAGCCGATTTATTGGTGGCCGGATATTAAAGGAGAAGTAGCTCATTTTGTAGCAAAGTGTTTGACGTGTGCACGTGTGAAAACGGACCATCAAAAGCCGTATGGTTTGTTGCATCAATTAGACGTTCCCGAGTGTAAATGGGATCATATCACCATGGACTTTGTAACGAAGCTACCGAAAACGTCGAAAGGAAATGATATGATATGGGTGATTGTAGATAGATTGACGAAGAGTGCCCATTTTCTAGCTACCCGACAAGACGTGCCTTTAACGAAGCTGGCAAAGATATACATTGATGAAGTAGTTTCGAAACATGGAGTCCCTTTATCTATTGTTTCGGATCGAGACTCGAAATTTGCGTCTAACTTTTGGAAGGGTCTTCAACGGGAGTTGGGTAGTAGAATAAATTTGAGCACTGCCTATCATCCTCAAACCGATGGGCAAAGTGAGAGGACTATTCAAACGTTGGAAGATATGTTGAGAACGTGTGTACTTGAGTATGGTGGAGCATGGGATGATCATTTGAAGCTGATTGAGTTTGCTTATAATAATAGTCACCATGCTAGTATTGGTATGCCACTATTTGAAATGTTGTATGGAAGGAAATGTAGGACTCCACGTTGTTGGATGGAACCCGGTGAAAAGCAGTTGACCGGTCCTGAAATTGTTGAAGTTACGGCTGAAAAAGTCAATGTGGCTAAAGAAGCTTTACGTGTGGCTAGAGAAAGGCAGAAAACTTATGCAGATAAGAAAAGGAGACCAATGGAGTTTAGTGTAGGTGACTTAGTGATGCTGAAAGTGTCACCATGGAAAGGAGTTATCCGGTTTGGAAAGAAGGGCAAGTTGAGTCCAAGATTTATTGGACCTTTCAAAGTGTTGAAACGCATAAAAGATCTATCTTATCAGTTGGAATTGCCTCCAGAATTGGAAGGAATTCACAACACTTTCCAAGTATCCTACCTAAGGAAGTGTCTAGCCGAGGAGTGTGATTCCAATTCAAGACGTGAGCATTGACCCAATGAAGAGAATGGTTGATGAGCCGGTGGCGATACTTGGAAGAAAGCAAAAGAAGTTACGCAGGAAGGTGATAGATCTTGTCTTGATAAAGTGGAAGCATAATCATGGAGAAAGCTTGACTTGGGAAACTGAAGCAGTAATGAAGGAGAAATATCCCGAGTTGTTCCTTAATGATGAGATTCCGGGGACGGAATCCTCTTAAGGGGGAGGTAATTGTAACATCCCAAACTTTTCTTTACTAGTTGACTAATGTCGTTAAGTCTATTTTAGATTTATGCATATGTGTAGTTAATGTGTGTTATGTGTGAGGCTTGGAAGCCTAAATGTTAATGTAGTATAAATGTGTGTAATATGAAGATTAATGTCAATGTAGTGACATTTAATGAAGGATTAATGTTGTATATGGTCATTAAAGTAGTTTGTGACCAATAATGAAGCATTAGGAAGCCTAGGGGCTAGTTTTGACATAGAGGCAAAGTCAAAAACGGGTTAAGGAGTTTAGGGAGTGTCATTAGATCATTATTTGCAGATTTCTTTCCTCCTAAACAAGCCCTAGCCGTCCTCTATCAATTCTCCATCAATTGCAAGCCGAAAAGCTTCCTTACGTGTGATTTGAGTGTGTATTGTCAAGAGTTTTGCATCCTTAGTGTGATCTACGTGTATAGAAGGTAATATCTCTTTGATTTCTGGTCCTTTTGATTATATGAGTCATTAGGATAAATTATAGGGTTATGGTGAAATCGTTTAATGAAGATTAATGTCAATGTAGTGACATTTAATGAAGGATTAATGTTGTATATGGTCATTAAAGTAGTTTGTGACCAATAATGAAGCATTAGGAAGCCTAGGGGCTAGTTTTGACATAGAGGCAAAGTCAAAAACGGGTTAAGGAGTTTAGGGAGTGTCATTAGATCATTATTTGCAGATTTCTTTCCTCCTAAACAAGCCCTAGCCGTCCTCTATCAATTCTCCATCAATTGCAAGCCGAAAAGCTTCCTTACGTGTGATTTGAGTGTGTATTGTCAAGAGTTTTGCATCCTTAGTGTGATCTACGTGTATAGAAGGTAATATCTCTTTGATTTCTGGTCCTTTTGATTATATGAGTCATTAGGATAAATTATAGGGTTATGGTGAAATCGTTTAATGAAGATTAATGTAGTAGTGACATTTAATGAAGGATTAATGTTGTATATGGTCATTAAAGTAGTTTGTGACCAATAATGAAGCATTAGGAAGCCTAGGGGCTAGTTTTGACATAGAGGCAAAGTCAAAAACGGGTTAAGGAGTTTAGGGAGTGTCATTAGATCATTATTTGCAGATTTCTTTCCTCCTAAACAAGCCCTAGCCGTCCTCTATCAATTCTCCATCAATTGCAAGCCGAAAAGCTTCCTTACGTGTGATTTGAGTGTGTATTGTCAAGAGTTTTGCATCCTTAGTGTGATCTACGTGTATAGAAGGTAATATCTCTTTGATTTCTGGTCCTTTTGATTATATGAGTCATTAGGATAAATTATAGGGTTATGGTGAAATCGTTTAATGAAGATTAATGGTGGTTTTGATGGATTAAAGTCATGTATGGTGTAATTAATGATTGAAATGCTTTGCAATGGCCTAAATATGAAGGATTATGGTGTTTTGAAACTGTATTTTAGACCTGGAGTCGTTTGGGGTCGAATTGGGGGTGAAAACGATTTTTGTAAAAGTGCAGGTCGAGGGGGAGTTGCGGCGCAACCAGAAAGCAGAAGATACGTGCGGCGCAATGAGGGTCGAGTTGCGGCGCAACCCAAATGCAGAAAGATGAGTTGCGGCGCAACGTGGTGTTGCGGCGCAACCCAAATGCAGAAAGATAAGCTGCGGCGCAATGAGGAGCATTGCGGCGCAACTCAGTCTATTTTCAAAACGTTTATACTTTTGAACCGTAACATTGTTTTGACACGTAGATTAGACTTGAACCTTAAGTGAGTCTTTAAAGTGTGTGGGGTCTAGTTATGACCTTAATAACGTGAGAATGTAGTTGTCTAATGCTTGTTCACTAATTATAGGTAGACGAGCATAGTTACTTGCATTGTAACTAGTTGATTGATATTTGTGGACGTCTCGGAGGTAAGATACACTAGGTTGTAGGAAAGTGTTAAGCTTAACCCGTACTTGCCCTAGCACGGCTAAGTGCGTTGACGTAGGTTGCTTGGGTGGCTCCTTGCAACATGGTCATTTAATGCAGGGCGAGTAATACGAGGGGTCTGACCCGCCTCCATATACGGATTACTCCGGGATTGGCTTGCCATTCCTTAACGACGCTTGATGTACAACCGTGTGGGGTTTGTCATCTAGTCGGGTGTAACTTATGTTACACATTAACGCAGTTAATAACGTAGTAAAGCAGTTAATGTAGTAAAGCAGTTAACGTAGTAAAGCAGTAGTCAATGTAGAAAGCAGTTATGTGGTTAAACGTGTGTAAAGAAGTAATGCAGGATAGGCACATTTAGGGTGATTCATCCTAATTGATATGAAGTTGATATGCAGTTATGTGTGAACGTGTGGTGTGTGTTGTGCCTGAATAAACTTGTCTAATAATGAAGATTGTTTTAATTGGACAAATGCTTTAATAACATAGTGTTATCTTACTTAGCTAATTCGTTAGCTAACACTTGTTTCTTAAATGTGGTTGTTCCCTCAGGTTTAGCTTGAAGGACTAGTTGATGCAGGAATAAGAGTGAGAATGGGGTAGATGCATGCAGGAGGACTTAGCTACCCATAGACGATTATCTCTTTAGACATTTATTTACACTTCGTACTTGATGTCGAATTTATGTAGTATTGTTGAACGGTTGTTTTGTGTTGGGCAACCGTTGGGTTTTCATTTTAAACTATTTGATGGTATTGCATGTAACACCAACTAAACGTAGAAACCGAAAAGTTTTCATCGGTTTTGACTTTTAAAGTCTTTTCTTCCGCAATTTGACACCGTTAGGTGAAAGTTTTTGAAAACCCATATTTTTAAATGTCGGGTGTTACACGAAGTCCTCTTCTTCGTCAGCAAGACCCTCTTCTTCATCAGTCAAGCCTGCTGATGAATATAAAAAGAAGTACTATGAGCTTCGTGCTAAAATGGCTGAAGTGGAAGAAGCCAAAGCTCCTGCCAAAGGTCTTGTTGCTGAAGAACATGACTGGGCTGAATCTGATGTTTCTGACAGCGAGGACTTCGTTGATGCCATCTGCTTCATGGCACTCGCTGATGACCAGGCGCTGACTAAGGATCAAGTGTGCTCCAGTCAGTGGGTGAATGTCACAATCAAGAAGGTATGCAACTTTTCCTCTGCCTCTGAAGAGGACAAACCTAAAATTCTTGAATCTCTTACTTGTGATATTCAGTACTTCGAATCAATTCGTGTTGACCTCATGAGTGAGAGTGTAGGATTAAGGCTTTTTGATGTGTGTTTATTGATATGTGGATATGTGTTTTAGCCTTTATTCTTCCGTTTCTCGCTCCTCCGTCGCTAGTTATCCTATTGCTACGATAGACGGTCCACGAGGTGATGTGCCATTTCTCCAACTGAATTTGATAAGTGTGCGACACAGTTTATGTGTGAAGTGTTTGAAATGAAGGAATGTTGGGGGAATAGGTGAGATGGTATTCCGTTAATGTCCAACCCATGGGGTTTGTGACATGGATCGAAAAGGAAGTGAGATGTTATACGTGTGAAGATGGTCGCGTGAATGGATTTGGTGAAGAGAAGGCGATACACAAATGTGGTAACGGACATGCAAGTGAAAGGATACAATTACAATTATGGTCCGGAACGTAATTGCAAGCATATCACGACACGAACGTGTTTGTATGGCCATGCTTGTGTTGACCGGTGTACAAAGTAATGAAGTTGGGGAGATTTCTATGTAGTGTATCTCTATTTGTCGAAAGTAAACACAATGTAGCAAACTTTAATGACGCTAATGCCCCAAGTGCGTGGAAATGTGTGAAGATCGGTGAAAAGTTATAGCCGGTTAAATGAGTATGATGACTATGAAGTACATGAAGTTAAATGAAGTTTAAAGGTAGGTGAAGAGTGAAGTGATTGGTAGACATTGTTGTTGAGTCTACTAGTTCAAAGAATATGGACTTGAAGTTGACGAGTAGAGCTAATGCTGGATATTTGAAGGGTGATAAATAGGTGATGCACAGAAGGGTTACCGGGTACACGCATGGAAGGATACAGTTACAATTCCGGTCGCGAACGTAATTGTAAATGTATCACGACATGTGTGTGTTTGTGAGACCGTGTCTGTGTTGATCCGAATGAAGAAGAATTGGCTTGAGTAAGGGCCAAAAGTGATGCTGAAATGAGAAGCTAACTTGCGTCGGAATGAGCAAACCGATGAGAATAACTCTAATCCCTTTAATGAAGCTGAGCCATCTAATGTGAGGTCGCAGGTTGCTCCTGAAAATGTTGTTGCAGGAGTGAATGGTGGAGGTAACGTGGTGGAGCTTCGTGTAGTGGTTGCTCCTCGTACTACCAATTTCAAATACGAGAGTTTCAGAAATGCGGTGCTCAGGATTTTGACGGTACACAAGATGCAGTTGGTGCAAGGGAGTGGATAGCGGACTTTGAGGTGGTCTTTGCTTCATGTTATTGTCCTGATGACATGAAGGTTTTGTGTGCAACTCGAATGCTGAAGAAGAATGCCCGTAATTGGTGGAGGGCTACTGCGGTGTCAATAGCTCCCGAGGTACTAGCGGTGATGCCTTGGGGTACATTTAAGGAGAAATTCTTGGAAGAGTATGTGGGAACTTGAGAGTTGAGGCTTATTGTGATGGTCTCCCGGCTAATTAACGTGGTTTATGTAGGCAGCACACTACCTTGACTACAACTATAAAGGAGTCTAAGAGGTTGGATGATGACCTCAAATCTGAAAAGTTGTTGAGAAAGCCGATGAAAAGGAGTCGGGATTCAAGAGGAGAGCTCATTGTTCTTCGGGTTCTAATAAGAAGTTTAAAGGTAGTTCTAATTCGAATAGAAGTAAGGACAAGAAGAAGAGTGGCACGTGGTGCCCAACTTGCAAGATTACACATGAAGGTCAATGTTCAGACAAGACCAAAGGGAGCCTTACGTGTGGTTCATTGGGGCACATTGCAGCTAATTATAAGGATAGTATCATTACTACAAGTGTCATGAAACAGGACATCTTATTGCCGATTGCCCTCTGATGAAGAACGAAGGAAAGAATGCAGCCGCTCCAAAGACGGGAGTTCAGGTTCTTCGAATGACGGTGGAAGCCGCTAAGAACAAACGATGAGGTGGAGATTCTTTCTCATATTGCAGGAATGAATGGTGAACTAACACGTGAACCTCCCAGCAGTTCTATCGCTTACTGCCTTCGCCGGTGTGACGTGAAGATGATATGGAGATCCTATGTTTGCACAGAATTTTACGTATGGCTGCTTCTCAAGATAATGAGTTTTCCCTTAAGAGAAGTTAGGAAGAAAAATGATGGATTTAATTGCAGTCCCTAATGTAGTGAAATGAAGTATGGCTTAATGTAGTGTATTATTATGCAGTTTATGTAGTATTATGAAGTATCTCATTATGCATGAAATGTAGAAATGAAGTTGATGTGTGATATATGCATGCTTACATGGCTTGTACACCTAGCTCACTAGACTTATTAGGTGGCCATGTCACTTGCACGCTTAAGGATCCAAACGTAATGAGGTTAAAGTGTGTGAATGTCTAGGAATGTGTGTTACCTAGACTATATGTGTGTGATGGTTTAGGAATGTGTGTTACCTAAACCGTATGTGTGAAATCAAATACCATCCGGGTAAAGCCAATGTAGTGGCGGATGCACTAAGTAGGAAGGTGCAAAGTTCTTCTTGTAAGTTGATGAGCGTGCAAGTTCAAGCCAAGTCGGGGCCACTTGATCGAATTAAAGAAGCACAAGCGAGGGCATTAAGAAAGGATAACATTGACAAAGAAAGCATTGGAAAGAAGAAACGTCTTATGATGGAGACTAATAGCCGTGGGTTCAAAACATACAAGGGTCGAATTTGGGTGCCATTGCTTGGTGGTACCGAGAATTGATCCTTGAGGAAGCCCATAGAAGTAGATATTCGGTTCATCCCGGTGTCACCAAAATGTATGCAGATTTGAAGCCGATTTATTGGTGGCCAGATATTAAAGGAGAAGTAGCTCATTTTGTAGCAAAGTGTTTGACGTGTGCACGTGTGAAAACGGACCATCAAAAGTCGTATGGTTTGTTGCATCAATTAGACGTTCTCGAGTGGAAATGAGATCATATCACCATGGACTTTGTAACGAAGCTACCGAAAACGTCGAAAGGAAATGATATGATATGGGTGATTATAGATAGATTGACGAAGAGTGCCCATTTTCTAGCTACCCGACAAGACGTGCCTTTAACGAAGCTGGCAAAGATATTCATTGATGAAGTAGTTTCGAAACATGGAGTCCCTTTATCTATTGTTTCGGATCGAGACTCAAAATTTGCGTCTAACTTTTGGAAGGGTCTTCAACGGGAGTTGGGTAGTAGAATAAATTTGAGCACTGCCTATCATCCTCAAACCGATGGGCAAAGTGAGAGGACTATTCAAACGTTGGAAGATATGTTGAGAACGTGTGTACTTGAGTATGGTGGAGCATGGGATGATCATTTGAAGCTGATTGAGTTTGCTTATAATAATAGTCACCATGCTAGTATTGGTATGCCACTATTTGAAATGTTGTATGGAAGGAAATGTAGGACTCCACGTTGTTGGATGGAACCCGGTGAAAAGCAGTTGACCGGTCCTGAAATTGTTGAAGTTACGGCTGAAAAAGTCAATGTGGCTAAAGAAGCTTTACGTGTGGCTAGAGAAAGGCAGAAAACTTATGCAGATAAGAAAAGGAGACCAATGGAGTTTAGTGTAGGTGACTTAGTGATGCTGAAAGTGTCACCATGGAAAGGAGTTATCCGGTTTAGAAAGAAGGGCAAGTTGAGTCCAAGATTTATTGGACCTTTCAAAGTGTTGAAATGCATAAAAGATCTAGCTTATCAGTTGGAATTGCCTCCAGAATTGGAAGGAATTCACAACACTTTCCATGTATCCTACCTAAGGAAGTGTCTAGCCGAGGAGTCAAATGTGATTCCAATTCAAGACGTGAGCATTGACCCAATGAAGAGAATGGTTGATGAGCCGGTGGCGATACTTGGAAGAAAGCAAAAGAAGTTGCGCAGGAAGGTGATAGATCTTGTCTTGATAAAGTGGAAGCATAATCATGGAGAAAGCTTGACTTGGGAAACTGAAGCAGTAATGAAGGAGAAATATCCCGAGTTGTTCCTTAATGATGAGATTCCGGGGACGGAATCCTCTTAAGGGGGAGGTAATTGTAATATCCCAAACTTTTCTTTACTAGTTGACTAATGTCGTTAAGTCAATATTGTGTGTGTCGTTAAGTCTATTTTAGATTTTATGCATATGTGTAGTTAATGTGTGTTATGTGTGAGGCTTGGAAGCCTAAATGTTAATGTAGTATAAATGTGTGTAATATGAAGATTAATGTCAATGTAGTGACATTTAATGAAGGATTAATGTTGTATATGGTCATTGAAGTAGTTTGTGACCAATAATGAAGCATTAGGAAGCCTAGGGGCTAGTTTTGACATAGAGGAAAAGTCAAAAACGGGTAAAGGAGTTTAGGGAGTGTCATTAGATCATTATTTGCATATTTCTTTCCTCCTAAACAAGCCCTAGCCGTCCTCTATCAATTCTCCATCAATTGCAAGTCGAAAAGCTTCCTTACGTGTGATTTGAGTGTGTATTGTCAAGAGTTTTGCATCCTTAGTGTGATCTACGTGTATAGAAGGTAATATCTCTTTGATTTCTAGTCCTTTTGATTATATGAGTCATTAGGATAAATTATAGGGTTATGGTGAAATCGTTTAATGAAGATTAATGGTGGTTTTGATGGATTAAAGTCATGTATGGTGTAATTAATGATTGAAATGCTTTGCAATGGCCTAAATATGAAGGATTATGGTGTTTTGAAACTGTATTTTAGACCTGGAGTCGTTTGGGGTCGAATTGGGGGTGAAAACGATTTTTGTAAAAGTGCAGGTCGAGGGGGAGTTGCGGCGCAACGCCTAGTTGCGGCGCAACCAGAAAGCAGACAGATAAGTTGCGGCGCAACGATGTGTGTTGCGGCGCAACGAAAGGGTCGAGTTGCGGCGCAACCCAAATGCAGAAAGATAAGCTGCGGCGCAATGAGGAGCATTGCGGCGCAACTCAGTCTATTTTCAAAACGTTTATACTTTTGAACCGTAACATTGTTTTGACACGTAGATTAGACTTGAACCTTAAGTGAGTCTTTAAAGTGTGTGGGGTCTAGTTATGACCTTAATAACGTGAGAATGTAGTTGTCTAATGCTTGTTCACTAATTGTAGGTAGACGAGCATAGTTACTTGCATTGTAACTAGTTGATTGATATTTGTGGACGTCTCGGAGGTAAGATACACTACTTTTGTCACGCTGAGGGTTCAACGAAAAGAATGGTTTCATAATTATAACTTCCCAATTGGTAACTTATCTTGTTATGGGTATATGGGGTTACACGGGAGGTATTGTGGGTTATGAAGTTGACCATGAGACCTGAAATGCAGTCCCTCATGATATGTAATGTAGTGCATGTTATGATATGACGTAGAATGTAGTGCTATGTATGAAGTATAATGTAGTGTTATGATATGCAGTAACTTGTGATGTTATGAGATGCAGAATATGCTGTTATTGGTTGATGTAGTGTAATGTATGAAGAATAATGTAGTTTTATGGTATGAAGTAATATGAAGTGTCTTGTAATGCAGTGTGATGTAGTTTTATGTTGTTATGTGCATGTTTGTATGGCTTGCTCATCTAGTAAACTAGACTTGCTAAGTTGCCATGTCACGTGCACGTTTAAGGGCCCAAAACGTAAAAGCAGTAAACGTAGTAAATGTTTAGGTAATGCAGTCACCTAAACTAAATAACGCAGGATCGAGCTCGTTAAACTTTGATGCAGGAAAGTGTTAAGCTTAACCCGTACTTGCCCTAGCCCGGCTAAGTGCGTTGACGTAGGTTGCTTGGGTGGCTCCTTGCAACATGGTCATTTAATGCAGGGCGAGTAATACGAGGGGTCTGACCCGCCTCCATATACGGATTACTCCGGGATTGGCTTGCCATTCCTTAACGACGCTTGATGTACAACCGAGTGGGGTTTGTCATCTAGTCGGGTGTAACTTATGTTACACATTAACGCAGTTAATAACGTAGTAAAGCAGTTAAAACGTAGTAAAGCAGTCAATGTAGAAAGCAGTTATGTGGTTTAACGTGTGTAAAGAAGTAATGCAGGATAGGCACATTTAGGGTGATTCATCCTAATTGATATGAAGTTGTTATGCAGTTATGTGTGAACGTGTGGTGTGTGTTGTGCCTAAATAAACTTGTCTAATGATGAAGATTGTTTTAATTGGACAAATGTTTTAATAACATAGTGTTATCTTACTTAGCTAATTCGTTAGCTAACACTTGTTTCTTAAATGTGGTTGTTCCCTCAGGTTTAGCTTGAAGGTAGACGATGAAGGAAAAGTGAGGTGTGGGTAGATGCATGCAGACGACCTTAGCTACCCATAGACGATTATCTCTCTAGACATTTAATTACACTTCGTACTTGATGTCGAATTTATGTAGTATTGTTGAACGGTTGTTTTGTGTTGGGCAATCGTTGGGTTTTCATTTTAAACTATTTGATGGTATTGCATGTAACACCAACTAAACGTAGAAACCGAACATTTTTTTATCGGTTTTGACTTTTAAAGTCTTTTCTTCCGCAATTTGACACCGTTAGGTGAAAGTTTTTGAAAACCCATATTTTTAAATGTCGGGTGTTACACCGCTACTACAAAAGATCATTTCCCATTGCCATTCATTGATCAAATCATTGAAAAGCTTGCAGGTCAGAAGTTTTATTGTTTTCTAGATGGGTATTCGGGTTATAATCAGATTGCTATTCATCCCGATGACCAACATAAGACCACATTTACATGCCCATATGGGACTTTTGCCTTTAGGCGAATGCCATTTGGAATATGTAATGCTCCAGCCACCATTCAAAGGTGCATGATGAGTATCTTTTCAGATATGGTCGGTGATTCCCTAGAAATCTTTATGGATGATTTTTCAATTTTTGGCCAAACCTTTGATAATTGTCTCAATGAACTAACCAAAGTTTTGAAAAGATGTGTTGAGACAAATTTGGTTTTAAGTTGGGAAAAGAGCCACTTTATGGTTCAAGAGGGGACAGTTTTGGGTCATGTGATTTCAAGTAAAGGCATGGAAGTTGACCGGGCCAAAATCAAAGTCATTTCTACTTTACCCCCTCCAACCAATGTCAAGGGTGTCCGTTCTTTTCTTGGGTGGCTCCTTGCAACATGGTCATTTAATGCAGGGCGAGTAATACGAGGGGTCTGACCCGCCTCCATATACGGATTACTCCGGGATTGGCTTGCCATTCCTTAACGACGCTTGATGTACAACCGAGTGGGGTTTGTCATCTAGTCGGGTGTAACTTATGTTACACATTAACGCAGTTAATAACGTAGTAAAGCAGTTAATGTAGTAAAGCAGTTAAAACGTAGTAAAGCAGTTAAAACGTAGTGACGCAGTTAAAACGTAGTAAAGCAGTTAAACCGTAGTAAAGCAGTTAAACGTAGTAAAGTAGTTAAAACGTAGTAAAGCAGTTAAAACGTAGTAAAGCAGTTAAAACGTAGTAAAGCAGTTAAAACGTAGTAAAGCAGTTAAAACGTAGTAAAGCAGTTAAAACGTAGTAAAGCAGTTAAAACGTAGTAAAGCAGTTAAAACGTAGTAAAGCAGTTAAAACGTAGTAAAGCAGTTAAAACGTAGTAAAGCAGTTAAAACGTAGTAAAGCAGTTAAAACGTAGTAAAGCAGTTAAAACGTAGTAAAGCAGTTAAAACGTAGTAAAGCAGTTAAAACGTAGTAAAGCAGTTAAAACGTAGTAAAGCAGTTAAAACGTAGTAAAGCAGTTAAAACGTAGTAAAGCAGTTAAAACGTAGTAAAGCAGTTAAAACGTAGTAAAGCAGTTAAAACGTAGTAAAGCAGTTAAAACGTAGTAAAGCAGTTAAAACGTAGTAAAGCAGTTAAAACGTAGTAAAGCAGTTAAAACGTAGTAAAGCAGTTAAAACGTAGTAAAGCAGTTAAAACGTAGTAAAGCAGTTAAAACGTAGTAAAGCAGTTAAAACGTAGTAAAGCAGTTAAAACGTAGTAAAGCAGTTAAAACGTAGTAAAGCAGTTAAAACGTAGTAAAGCAGTTAAAACGTAGTAAAGCAGTTAAAACGTAGTAAAGCAGTTAAAACGTAGTAAAGCAGTTAAAACGTAGTAAAGCAGTTAAAACGTAGTAAAGCAGTTAAAACGTAGTAAAGCAGTTAAAACGTAGTAAAGCAGTTAAAACGTAGTAAAGCAGTTAAAACGTAGTAAAGCAGTTAAAACGTAGTAAAGCAGTTAAAACGTAGTAAAGCAGTTAAAACGTAGTAAAGCAGTTAAAACGTAGTAAAGCAGTTAAAACGTAGTAAAGCAGTTAAAACGTAGTAAAGCAGTTAAAACGTAGTAAAGCAGTTAAAACGTAGTAAAGCAGTTAAAACGTAGTAAAGCAGTTAAAACGTAGTAAAGCAGTTAAAACGTAGTAAAGCAGTTAAAACGTAGTAAAGCAGTTAAAACGTAGTAAAGCAGTTAAAACGTAGTAAAGCAGTTAAAACGTAGTAAAGCAGTTAAAACGTAGTAAAGCAGTTAAAACGTAGTAAAGCAGTTAAAACGTAGTAAAGCAGTTAAAACGTAGTAAAGCAGTTAAAACGTAGTAAAGCAGTTAAAACGTAGTAAAGCAGTTAAAACGTAGTAAAGCAGTTAAACGTAGTAAAGCAGTTAAAACGTAGTAAAGCAGTTAACGTATTAAAGCAGTTAATAACGTAGTAAAGCAGTTAAAACGTAGTAAAGCAGTCAATGTAGAAAGCAGTTATGTGGTTTAACGTGTGTAAAGAAGTAATGCAGGATAGGCACATTTAGGGTGATTCATCCTAATTGATATGAAGTTGTTATGCAGTTATGTGTGAACGTGTGGTGTGTGTTGTGCCTAAATAAACTTGTCTAATGATGAAGATTGTTTTAATTGGACAAATGTTTTAATAACATAGTGTTATCTTACTTAGCTAATTCGTTAGCTAACACTTGTTTCTTAAATGTGGTTGTTCCCTCAGGTTTAGCTTGAAGGTAGACGATGAAGGAAAAGTGAGGTGTGGGTAGATGCATGCAGACGACCTTAGCTACCCATAGACGATTATCTCTCTAGACATTTAATTACACTTCGTACTTGATGTCGAATTTATGTAGTATTGTTGAACGGTTGTTTTGTGTTGGGCAATCGTTGGGTTTTCATTTTAAACTATTTGATGGTATTGCATGTAACACCAACTAAACGTAGAAACCGAACATTTTTTTATCGGTTTTGACTTTTAAAGTCTTTTCTTCCGCAATTTGACACCGTTAGGTGAAAGTTTTGAAAAGATGTGTTGAGACAAATTTGGTTTTAAGTTGGGAAAAGAGCCACTTTATGGTTCAAGAGGGGACAGTTTTGGGTCATGTGATTTCAAGTAAAGGCATGGAAGTTGACCGGGCCAAAATCAAAGTCATTTCTACTTTACCCCCTCCAACCAATGTCAAGGGTGTCCGTTCTTTTCTTGGACATGCCGGTTTTTATAGAAGGTTCATCAAGGGATTTAGTGTCATTACCAAGCCTTTGTGCAATTTGTTGTTAAAAGATGTACCTTTTGTGTTTAATGATGAATGTTTGAAGGCTTTTGAAACCTTGAAAGAAAAATTGGTTGAAGCCCCCATTTTGCAATCACCTAATTGGTCCATGCCATTTGAAATCATGTGTGATGCAAGTGACTTTGCCATTGGGGCTGTTTTGGGACAACGGGTGGATAAGAAACCCGTTGTAATTTATTATGCAAGCAAGACTTTATCGGATGCCCAACTGAATTATACAACCACCGAAAAAGAATTGCTTGCGGTTGTTTATGCTCTTGACAAGTTTCGTTCTTATATTTGTGGTAGCAAGGTTATAGTGTACACAGATCATAGCGCCGTTAAGCATTTAATGGAAAAGAAGGATGCAAAGCCAAGGCTAATTAGATGGGTGTTGCTACTACAAGAGTTTGACTTGGAAATTCGAGATAAGAAGGGATGTGAGAACGTGGTGGCGGATCACTTGTCAAGAATTCAAGCTACGGATGATGGTTCAACCAAGGAGATCAATGAGACTTTTCCGGATGAGCAATTACTAACGGTTTCTGTTGTTCCTTGGTATGCAAACATTGTAAATTTTCTGTCCGCAGGTAAACTACCGGAACATTGGGCTAAGAGAAAGAAACAACAATTCCTTGCACAAGCCAAGCAATACATTTGGGATGAGCCGGATTTGTTCAAAGTTGGCCCGGATCAATTGGTGAGAAAATGTGTTCCGGAAGAAGAAATTCAAGATGTGTTGACTCATGCACACTCATTTGCATGTGGAGGTCATTTCAGCGGCCAAAAGACAGGTTATAAGGTTCTTATGTGTGGTTTGTTTTGGCCTAGTATCTTTAAAGATGTCACTGAATTTGTTAAGAAATGTGTGAGGTGTCAACAACTAGGTAGTATCACCAAAAGGAATGAAATGCCCATGCAACCTATTTTAGTTGTTAATATTTTTGATGTTTGGGGCATTGACTTTATGGGTCCCTTCCCTAATTCTTTTGGTAATTACTACATTTTAGTGGCCGTAAATTATGTGTCTAAATGGGTAGAAGCCATTGCCACTAGAACTAATGATCATACCGTTGTGTGTAAGTTTGTGCAAAGTAACATTTTCTCAAGATTTGGAATCCCTCGTGTGATCATAAGCGATGGGGGATCTCATTTCAAAAAAATTCAATTTGGAAAACTTCTCAAACGGTATGGCATAAACCACCGGATTGCCACTCCATATCACCCACAAACAAGTGGGCAAGTAGAAGTGTCCAATAGGCAAATCAAGGAGATTTTGCAAAAGACGGTAAGACCCGATAGAAAAGATTGGTCAACCAAACTTAATGATGTTTTATGGGCTTACCGTACCGCTTTCAAAACACCTATTGGCACTACTCCTTACCGGTTGGTTTATGGGAAGGGTTGTCATCTTCCAATCGAGCTTGCACATAGAGCATTGTGGGCCGTTAAGGCCGTTAATATGGATTTTGAGAATGCAGGTAAAGAGAGAAAATTGCAGCTATGTGAGTTGGAAGAGTTGAGGAATGAGGCATATGAATGCGCATCAACCTACAAGGACAAGATGAAAGTGATTCATGATGCTAAGTTGAAGAAGAAGGTGTTTGAAGTTGGCCAAAAGGTGTGGCTTTACAATTCAAGACTCAAATTTTTTCCCGGAAAGCTCAAAAGCAAATGGATGGGTCCATATGTTATCACAAGAGTTGGAAACTTTGGAGAGATTGAGATTGAAGATCCAAAGGATGGAGTGAAGCAAATGGTCAATGGACATCGTTTGAAGCCTTACTTGGATGCAACCGACATTAATGGAGCTACAAAAGAAATGGTGAACTTCATCTCAAGTCCACCATCTTATGAGGTTGCATGAATCAAATCGAGGTAATGTCGGGCTGAGGACAATAAACTTAGCGCTAAACGGGAGGCAACCCGTTGTTTGTTTGTTTTATAGCTTCAATTTCGGTATGTTTCTTTTCGTGACTTTTATTTAGTTGTTTTGGTATTTTTATAGCTTCAACTTCGGTATGTTTCTTTTCGTGACTTTTATTTAGTTGTTTTGGTATTTTTGATTGTCAATCACACAAGTTGGATAATTCTCAGCACATATGTTTGAGAATTAAGTTGGGGAAGGATGGTTTGGGTGAAAAAGAAGACGTTTTTGCAAGTTGTTGAGCCGATTAACTCATTTCTAATTTTGGGTGTACATTGGGGACAATGTACCATTAAGTTGGGGAAGGGAGTTTATTTTTATAAACACTTGCATTTGGTTTAATTTAGGTAGTGGCTGTAGTTAAAAAAAAAAAAAAAAAAAAAAAAAAAAAAAAAAAAAAAAAAAAAAAAAAAAAAAAAAAAAAAAAAAAAAAAAAAAAAAAAAAAAAAAAAAAAAAAAAAAAAAAAAAAAAAAAAAAAAAAAAAAAAAAAAAAAAAAAAAAAAAAAAAAAAAAAAAAAAAAAAAAAAAAAAAAAAAAAAAAAAAAAAAAAAAAAAAAAAAAAAAAAAAAAAAAAAAAAAAAAAAAAAAAAAAAAAAAAAAAAAAAAAAAAAAAAAAAAAAAAAAAAAAAAAAAAAAAAAAAAAAAAAAAAAAAAAAAAAAAAAAAAAAAAAAAAAAAAAAAAAAAAAAAAAAAAAAAAAAAAAAAAAAAAAAAAAAAAAAAAAAAAAAAAAAAAAAAAAAAAAAAAAAAAAAAAAAAAAAAAAAAAAAAAAAAAAAAAAAAAAAAAAAAAAAAAAAAAAAAAAAAAAAAAAAAAAAAAAAAAAAAAAAAAAAAAAAAAAAAAAAAAAAAAAAAAAAAAAAAAAAAAAAAAAAAAAAAAAAAAAAAAAAAAAAAAAAAAAAAAAAAAAAAAAAAAAAAAAAAAAAAAAAAAAAAAAAAAAAAAAAAAAAAAAAAAAAAAAAAAAAAAAAAAAAAAAAAAAAAAAAAAAAAAAAAAAAAAAAAAAAAAAAAAAAAAAAAAAAAAAAAAAAAAAAAAAAAAAAAAAAAAAAAAAAAAAAAAAAAAAAAAAAAAAAAAAAAAAAAAAAAAAAAAAAAAAAAAAAAAAAAAAAAAAAAAAAAAAAAAAAAAAAAAAAAAAAAAAAAAAAAAAAAAAAAAAAAAAAAAAAAAAAAAAAAAAAAAAAAAAAAAAAAAAAAAAAAAAAAAAAAAAAAAAAAAAAAAAAAAAAAAAAAAAAAAAAAAAAAAAAAAAAAAAAAAAAAAAAAAAAAAAAAAAAAAAAAAAAAAAAAAAAAAAAAAAAAAAAAAAAAAAAAAAAAAAAAAAAAAAAAAAAAAAAAAAAAAAAAAAAAAAAAAAAAAAAAAAAAAAAAAAAAAAAAAAAAAAAAAAAAAAAAAAAAAAAAAAAAAAAAAAAAAAAAAAAAAAAAAAAAAAAAAAAAAAAAAAAAAAAAAAAAAAAAAAAAAAAAAAAAAAAAAAAAAAAAAAAAAAAAAAAAAAAAAAAAAAAAAAAAAAAAAAAAAAAAAAAAAAAAAAAAAAAAAAAAAAAAAAAAAAAAAAAAAAAAAAAAAAAAAAAAAAAAAAAAAAAAAAAAAAAAAAAAAAAAAAAAAAAAAAAAAAAAAAAAAAAAAAAAAAAAAAAAAAAAAAAAAAAAAAAAAAAAAAAAAAAAAAAAAAAAAAAAAAAAAAAAAAAAAAAAAAAAAAAAAAAAAAAAAAAAAAAAAAAAAAAGCAATAAAAAAAAAAAAAAAAAAAAAAAAAAAAAAAAAAAAAAAAAAAAAAAAAAAAAAAAAAAAAAAAAAAATTTTTTTTTTTTTTTTTTTTTTTTTTTTTTTTTTTTTTTTTTTTTTTTTTTTTTTTATTTTTTTTTTTTATTGCTTTTTTTTTTTTTTTTTTTTTTTTTTTTTTTTTTTTTTTTTTTTTTTTTTTTTTTTTTTTTTTTTTTTTTTTTTTTTTTTTTTTTTTTTTTTTTTTTTTTTTTTTTTTTTTTTTTTTTTTTTTTTTTTTTTTTTTTTTTTTTTTTTTTTTTTTTTTTTTTTTTTTTTTTTTTTTTTTTTTTTTTTTTTTTTTTTTTTTTTTTTTTTTTTTTTTTTTTTTTTTTTTTTTTTTTTTTTTTTTTTTTTTTTTTTTTTTTTTTTTTTTTTTTTTTTTTTTTTTTTTTTTTTTTTTTTTTTTTTTTTTTTTTTTTTTTTTTTTTTTTTTTTTTTTTTTTTTTTTTTTTTTTTTTTTTTTTTTTTTTTTTTTTTTTTTTTTTTTTTTTTTTTTTTTTTTTTTTTTTTTTTTTTTTTTTTTTTTTTTTTTTTTTTTTTTTTTTTTTTTTTTTTTTTTTTTTTTTTTTTTTTTTTTTTTTTTTTTTTTTTTTTTTTTTTTTTTTTTTTTTTTTTTTTTTTTTTTTTTTTTTTTTTTTTTTTTTTTTTTTTTTTTTTTTTTTTTTTTTTTTTTTTTTTTTTTTTTTTTTTTTTTTTTTTTTTTTTTTTTTTTTTTTTTTTTTTTTTTTTTTTTTTTTTTTTTTTTTTTTTTTTTTTTTTTTTTTTTTTTTTTTTTTTTTTTTTTTTTTTTTTTTTTTTTTTTTTTTTTTTTTTTTTTTTTTTTTTTTTTTTTTTTTTTTTTTTTTTTTTTTTTTTTTTTTTTTTTTTTTTTTTTTTTTTTTTTTTTTTTTTTTTTTTTTTTTTTTTTTTTTTTTTTTTTTTTTTTTTTTTTTTTTTTTTTTTTTTTTTTTTTTTTTTTTTTTTTTTTTTTTTTTTTTTTTTTTTTTTTTTTTTTTTTTTTTTTTTTTTTTTTTTTTTTTTTTTTTTTTTTTTTTTTTTTTTTTTTTTTTTTTTTTTTTTTTTTTTTTTTTTTTTTTTTTTTTTTTTTTTTTTTTTTTTTTTTTTTTTTTTTTTTTTTTTTTTTTTTTTTTTTTTTTTTTTTTTTTTTTTTTTTTTTTTTTTTTTTTTTTTTTTTTTTTTTTTTTTTTTTTTTTTTTTTTTTTTTTTTTTTTTTTTTTTTTTTTTTTTTTTTTTTTTTTTTTTTTTTTTTTTTTTTTTTTTTTTTTTTTTTTTTTTTTTTTTTTTTTTTTTTTTTTTTTTTTTTTTTTTTTTTTTTTTTTTTTTTTTTTTTTTTTTTTTTTTTTTTTTTTTTTTTTTTTTTTTTTTTTTTTTTTTTTTTTTTTTTTTTTTTTTTTTTTTTTTTTTTTTTTTTTTTTTTTTTTTTTTTTTTTTTTTTTTTTTTTTTTTTTTTTTTTTTTTTTTTTTTTTTTTTTTTTTTTTTTTTTTTTTTTTTTTTTTTTTTTTTTTTTTTTTTTTTTTTTTTTTTTTTTTTTTTTTTTTTTTTTTTTTTTTTTTTTTTTTTTTTTTTTTTTTTTTTTTTTTTTTTTTTTTTTTTTTTTTTTTTTTTTTTTTTTTTTTTTTTTTTTTTTTTTTTTTTTTTTTTTTTTTTTTTTTTTTTTTTTTTTTTTTTTTTTTTTTTTTTTTTTTTTTTTTTTTTTTTTTTTTTTTTTTTTTTTTTTTTTTTTTTTTTTTTTTTTTTTTTTTTTTTTTTTTTTTTTTTTTTTTTTTTTTTTTTTTTTTTTTTTTTTTTTTTTTTTTTTTTTTTTTTTTTTTTTTTTTTTTTTTTTTTTTTTTTTTTTTTTTTTTTTTTTTTTTTTTTTTTTTTTTTTTTTTTTTTTTTTTTTTTTTTTTTTTTTTTTTTTTTTTTTTTTTTTTTTTTTTTTTTTTTTTTTTTTTTTTTTTTTTTTTTTTTTTTTTTTTTTTTTTTTTTTTTTTTTTTTTTTTTTTTTTTTTTTTTTTTTTTTTTTTTTTATTTGTCTGATGATGTGTTGAATGGGGTAGATCAGGGTACGAATTGGATAGAAATGGTAGCCGAGTTGTTTACTTATCCTGTAGATGCTTTGAACTTAAATCTTAAGTTAAGTCGTGCTAGATTGAAACCACTGCCCCGATTGATTATGAATGTCCTTAGCTGGAACGTTTGTCCAAGAAGTAGTGACAAGGCTGCAGTGAGACACCAAGAAGTTGTGGTGTTATATGCATTGGTAACGGGAAGGTTAGCTTTGTCACTTAGACACATCATCATGACAAACATTTGGGAGACCCGTAACAAGAAAGGGAAGTTGATCTTGCCCTACCCGAGGCTTATTTCTCGCCTCATCTTGTTACAAAAAGCCGCTACAATTGACTCACCCACGATTAAGGTTAATCAAGTTGTTATTTCTATGAAACGGTTGTTGCAAGGAACCGAGTGGAGATTGGAGGATAGACCCTATTGTAGAATTCTTAATGATTTGAAATCAGGGGGCGTTTGATAGCTCCTAAGGAGGGGTTTACTCTAGAGGATGTGATGGCTCAGCTGGAGCCAGTGGGTGGTAATGGCCGGGGTGAGTCTAGTGGTGCTCGGGAGGTTAATGAAGAAGAAGAACCCCAAAGGAGGGATGGTTTATTGGGTGCTGGATTTGGAGGTGTTGGGCCGAGTTTTGGGATTGAGCAGCCTAGAGAGTATAATCAGTGGACCTCTTATGAGAGGAGTATGTGGGATATGACTGCTCAGCATGGTGTGCAGCGGAGGAGTTATGAGCTAGCCATGGCATATGCTCATGAGCAGGACAGGAGGATGCAGTTTGAGTATTCAGAGCGAGTGCGCCACCATCAGGACCATATTGCGGGTCTTGAGTATAGAGAGACTCCACCTCCATATGACTACAGGCAGACTTATGTTCCTACATCTCACCCATACTATCCTCAGGGCCACGATTCTGAGTGGTTCCCTAGGCATTCATGTGCCGGGCGAGTTGAGGATAACTCAGATGTTCCACCAGCAGCCTCTGATCCATTTGAGGCCCGTTCTCTGTACCAAGGGCTAATGGAGTCGATCTTTGGACCGCAAGGTCCACGACAGTGATTGGTACCTTCTATTTATCTTTCTGTTCTTCTTGTGTGACTATGTGACTATGTGTTTGTTTTATGTTCTTGCATTTTCAATTCGTAGGTAGATTTCAATTTTTAGTTAATTTTATTTATGTTTCTAGTTTAGATGTTGATTTACTTTCTTGTAATATGAAATTGACCCTTAGGGGCAAAATATTCGAGTTATATTAGCTATACATGTTTGTAAAATGAGATTTTCTTGTGATTGGATTTGTACATGTAAGTGGGGCTAGGTAGTGTAGGCTAGGTTGCATGACATGGTTGACTTATGAGCGTCTTGATAGAGTTGCTAGCAAGTAAAAACATAGAAATGTGCAAATAAGGGTAATATGCCAATTGTGAGCTATAATGCATGTATCACACTTATATCCGTTATATCCTTCAATTTCATGAGAGAAAAACGTCTCGTCGACGATTGATTTAGATTGTTAGCGTAGCATGTTTTCTCGTGATTACTATATTGTGTGAACTCATTATTGTACATTAGGTTAGAACTAGTGCACTTACCGTGTCGAGACCTCTAACCCGGATTATGTGCTTAAAATGAAAACAATCATACAATTCAATCCATATTCCACCTCACCTCGTCATGAAATCCGTTAATTGTTCAAAGTTGTGTTGTTTATGATGAATTGAAAGAAAGAACAAAATCAAAGTCAAAATTGCAATATCCGGTTGAAAAAAAAAGTCAAAATATGGTCATAAAAAAAAAAAAAAAAAAAAAAAAAAAAAAAAAAAAAAAAAAAAAAAAAAAAAAAAAAAAAAAAAAAAAAAAAAAAAAAAAAAAAAAAAAAAAAAAAAAAAAAAAAAAAAAAAAAAAAAAAAAAAAAAAAAAAAAAAAAAAAAAAAAAAAAAAAAAAAAAAAAAAAAAAAAAAAAAAAAAAAAAAAAAAAAAAAAAAAAAAAAAAAAAAAAAAAAAAAAAAAAAAAAAAAAAAAAAAAAAAAAAAAAAAAAAAAAAAAAAAAAAAAAAAAAAAAAAAAAAAAAAAAAAAAAAAAAAAAAAAAAAAAAAAAAAAAAAAAAAAAAAAAAAAAAAAAAAAAAAAAAAAAAAAAAAAAAAAAAAAAAAAAAAAAAAAAAAAAAAAAAAAAAAAAAAAAAAAAAAAAAAAAAAAAAAAAAAAAAAAAAAAAAAAAAAAAAAAAAAAAAAAAAAAAAAAAAAAAAAAAAAAAAAAAAAAAAAAAAAAAAAAAAAAAAAAAAAAAAAAAAAAAAAAAAAAAAAAAAAAAAAAAAAAAAAAAAAAAAAAAAAAAAAAAAAAAAAAAAAAAAAAAAAAAAAAAAAAAAAAAAAAAAAAAAAAAAAAAAAAAAAAAAAAAAAAAAAAAAAAAAAAAAAAAAAAAAAAAAAAAAAAAAAAAAAAAAAAAAAAAAAAAAAAAAAAAAAAAAAAAAAAAAAAAAAAAAAAAAAAAAAAAAAAAAAAAAAAAAAAAAAAAAAAAAAAAAAAAAAAAAAAAAAAAAAAAAAAAAAAAAAAAAAAAAAAAAAAAAAAAAAAAAAAAAAAAAAAAAAAAAAAAAAAAAAAAAAAAAAAAAAAAAAAAAAAAAAAAAAAAAAAAAAAAAAAAAAAAAAAAAAAAAAAAAAAAAAAAAAAAAAAAAAAAAAAAAAAAAAAAAAAAAAAAAAAAAAAAAAAAAAAAAAAAAAAAAAAAAAAAAAAAAAAAAAAAAAAAAAAAAAAAAAAAAAAAAAAAAAAAAAAAAAAAAAAAAAAAAAAAAAAAAAAAAAAAAAAAAAAAAAAAAAAAAAAAAAAAAAAAAAAAAAAAAAAAAAAAAAAAAAAAAAAAAAAAAAAAAAAAAAAAAAAAAAAAAAAAAAAAAAAAAAAAAAAAAAAAAAAAAAAAAAAAAAAAAAAAAAAAAAAAGGGAAAAATTGGAAAAAAAAAAAAAAAAAAAAAAAAAAAAAAAAAAAAAAAAAAAAAAAAAAAAAAAAAATAATGGGTTGAGAGCTTCATATATACATATTAGCACATCTTTTGCTAATTCACTCAAAATATGAACCGAGGGGAGTGCACATTGTGAGAGTGTGATGCATGTATTGTGGCAAACTTGAGGTTTATTAGGTTTAATTGCACATTTATATATTTCTATTTGCTAGTCGTAAATCTTTTGATAGTTGTAAGTCTCATGAGTTGGTTGTGTTATGTGATTTGGTTTGCATTACTTAGTTTCGCCCAAGTGTACTTTGAAGATTGCTTGAGAGTTGAGTTTTACAAGTATGTATAATTGATATAACTCCTATATGGTGTTTCTTTGGTGATAGGAAGTATTATGAGATTGTAAATTGACTTGTCACATGAGGAATGTCTTTTTCGGGACGAAAAAGAGTTAAGTTGGGGAATGTGATAAACGCCTAAATCGTCTAACTTTAAGATATAAAATTGACATGTTTTGGTGCTTGTTAATAGACGATTAGGGCGGTTTTATGTTTGTTGAGTGATTTCAGGTCATAAGTAGCAAAATGGAGCTAATTGGATGAAGGAACGAGTCAAGAAAGGTCAAAGCAAAAATCTGGAAAATTGCCATTTCTGGGGCACAGTGCAGGACGCCCAGAACCACAGTGCGGGACGGTGGCACCTGTGCAAAAATCCGAATTTTATGGATTTAATTATTTTTCAGTTTATATTACTTTCAAACACGAACTTGGAAGTTATCCTTCATATTTTTCACACACCTGGAGCAGTTTTTCATCCTCTCAACACCCCAATATCACTATCAATTCATAATTCCATGGAGATTCAAGCCTTAATTGAAGAATCAATGATGAAGATTTTAGGCTAATTTTCTTTTGATCATTCTCATGTGAACAATTATGTAAGCCACTTATGTTCAACCTTTCTTATATTCATGTTGGATTAGATGTTTAAATTCTCATTAATCTTTTACATCTAATGTTGTTTGGATTGTTTGAATGATTATTTGTTTATGACTTTGAATGAAATTCATCTATCATTTGGTTTTAACTTGTTAATTAATCATTGATTATTGAATGAATCTCTTATGAACTTGTAATTTTACTTTAATGAATTAGAAATCTAGTTGTGTCAATTCTCCGGTTTTTGTTATCGTGAATCATCACAACCGATTAATTTAGTTCTTAAGTTCATTCGATCCAAACGTTTTAACGAATCATGTCTATGTGATTTCCAATGAATATAAGTTAGGTTACATATTTGAAAGCATAATTGGGAGCATGAGAATGGTCTACTTTCATTTTATTGAATTATATTGTTAAGTTCTTAATTAATTTTTGAGTTAATCAAACCAATCAATCAAATCAATTTTAAGTTTATGTCTAGTTTAATCAACTTTGTAAATTGTTTAACACTTTCCCATGATTCCCTGAGGATACGATACTCGACTTACCCATACTAGTTATAGGTATTTAGTTTATATTTTTGATCGGTCCAACGACATCGATCACAAACCTCTGTTGTTGCAAATTTGACATCCGATGTGGAATTGATAAAACAAGATGTAATGGCAGTCGAGAAAGAAGTTAATGAGTTGGTGAAGAAGCCCAATGTTGATGAGAAAGAACTTGGGTCTTCTATAAGTGTTGCTTTGGTTGAAAGGCTGAAGTCTGAGCTGTCTCAGGAACTTGTTGCTCAGATTTCTGCGTCTGTGACTGAAAAGGTTGAAGAAAGGGTCAGAAGGATGGTCGTTGAACTAACCAAAGACACTACAAAGAGAGTTGATAAGGCTGTTGAAGAAGTACAAAAATCAATATCTACTCTTTATGTAACTGTTAGAGACCAGTCCCAGAAACTTGATGAAATTCTGACCCTGCTCAGAAAAGAGCCACTTGTTGCTCCCACCCCTGCTACTTCATTCACTGAAGATGGCAGAACGCAGCTGAATGAAATTGTTAATAAAGAAAGTCTGAACCTGAATGCTTCTTTCAGATTAAGGTCTCAGTTTTCTACCTTGTCTAGGGAACTTGCTGACTGTCTGAAACAGCAAAGTTGGGAACCTCTGAAAAACATGCAAGTGGCAATTGAAGAATTTGCAAAATTGCCTTCAGAGGTCCCCAAAGGGGGGAAAAGATCAAGTGCCTATTGGCTTGCTGTCTAGTACTCAGAAATTGATTGAAGCAACAAAGAAGCAAACTGAGACACAAGCTGGTGGTGCTTCAGTTCAGGGGGAACAACGTACTTCTGAGGCACATGTTTCTGAGGCACCTAAGAAGGATAAGGGCAAAGCCCCAGTTGTTGAAAAACCATTCTTTGCATGATCTAACTGTCGATGGTAAGAAGTTAGAGGCATTGCAAAAGAAGGTCTCCAATCAGTTCATGGCCTGGAGAGAAAACAAAGAAAGGGAAAGGGCACAACATCTCTCAATGGGGACCCTTGACCATATTGATGTTGCAGCTTTGGGTCTTTCCTTAGAAAGATATCAAAAAATCAAAGAAGATCCTAGAGTGCAGAAGGCCTTGGCTGATATGGGTGATTATGAATATGGAAAGATGTATTCGCCCTTGGAGCAGAAGCTGGAAAGTCTCACATTCAAACTGTCCATTGAGGACTTGGTGAAAAATAGACAAAGTGAGATGGAAATCAAGAAAAAGGCGATTCTAACTGAAGTTGCCAAGGTGGAAAGAGAAAAGACAAGGCCACCATCCAAAGCAAAAGTGACTGGACCAAGATCCACAAGAAAGAATACTCAAGATGCTGACCTCTCTACCTTCAAGCCTGTCTCAGAAAGTGCTGCTGAAGTACAAAGAAAGCATGAAAAAGATCAATATGAGCACTATCTGAAACATCGATCCCATCCTTCCAAAATTATTTATGTAGATGTTGTCAAGGAAGATGGATTGAAGTTGTTTGATCTGGTGGTTACCAGAGAAGGAAGAGCAGCAGCTGAGTACAATCAGGTCTCAGTTCACGAATTTGGCATATCTGAGCATAGAGAAATGATCCCCATTCTGAAAGCAAAGCCAAAATCTCATCTCATTGGTGCATGGATGTCAAGAATACAACAAAAGATGCAAGCCAAGGTAGAGATGGAGAACAGATTGTTTGGGAAGGATCATTCACCACTGAAGAGGAAGGCTACTGAAAGTCCTTCTGGCTCAAGGCCTTCAAAGAAGTAGCTTCTTCATTCAGATTATCATTTACTTGTAATTTTATTTACATTTGTAACAAACTTTTCAGTCTTGTATATATATGTTACAAGTTGGAGCCAATAAGTAGATGATAAGTTTAAGTTAGAAAAACAACAAGAAAAATTCTAAGGCATCAATGATCTATAAGATGTCCTTAGAAAATTTTTATAACTTAAACAAAACTTGCATTTCAGACTTACAAACATGTATAAATAGAAGTCTGAGATGCATGCACTATTTCAGGACAAATAAGGGGAATTTGTTGGGTCGAAAACGAACAAGTATAATTTGTCCAGGAAATAGTTGAAGTTCAGTGAAGAATACTTGTACAGGATTCTGAACCATTTCAGAACATTCACTGAAGCTTCACTTCACTTCAGTTCAGATCAACCCATCAGAAAACCATTCAGCTGAAGTCAAAGACTGAAGACTGAAGAAAGAGAATCAGCTCAGACGCGGAGCTCAGAAGATGATTCTATCTGATCGAAGACTATCGCAATAGCTATTGCTATACGGAGAATTTTTATTAAGGGCAAATGCAAATTCTATGATTCGTCAAAGATGAGCTATTCAAGCTCACAACATTCCGCTTCATTTGGGGTCACTAATAATCTCTCTTTAGATCTTGACACATCTTTGTCATACCGGCGAAAGAAGTATTCAGGTTTTATAGGTTTCATGGAGCAAATCCGCTTTGATTCACTAAGTAAAAAGGATTCTAAGTTCTTATTATGACGTCTAGTAAGATTGCATAATTATTTAGAAAATATTTTGTGTGATCTGACTTCTCCCTTGTTTAGGTTCTCGTTGCAAAAATCCCCTTTTGCCTCCTCGATTTGATCAGAGAAATCAATTGTGATTAGCATATACAACGGTAAAACACAAAAAAGAAATGTGAGAACTTTTTCAAGTTCAAAGCGTCCGCCTCTACATTGGTGTACGAGGCGTCACCAAACTTCATAACCTTTCGAAAGATTTGATTAACTTCTTTGGCGGCTGGTGAGGTTTTGTTGTTCGATAAGAAAAAGATAATACAGAGGACTCATATGATCGAATAAAAACTATAAACTTGGCACTACAGAGATAAAACGCCAAAAAAATTTAAAATAACAAAAACTCTGATCGACTCCAAATCGTGAATGGAATGATTCCTTCTTAATTTCATTTTAATACCTCGTAGTATCGTTCAACTTTTCTCCCTTGCATGAAAGCAAAATCTAAACCGTCTGTTGAAACGTTAGAATAAACCGTCGTATCCTTCAAGCCTTCAGGTAGCATGAGCAACAGAGCTTGACTTAAATTTTCCTCATAATTGTCGAGATCTAACTTCTTATTCTTTTTCTCCAAGCTTACCTTACAATCTTTCTAATTAATTCGGTCATCGATGAATCTATCTTCAAAAGGCTGAAAATAAAACGACATTTATCACCCGTCAACTACGAAACTTCTAATCTATATTGATCTTGTAGGTTGTCTCCACTTCGTCACCGCACTATTCCAAGCCGAATCAACCTCATTCCCTCTTTTGGGTAATCACACGATAGAGATAATTGCACTTCTTCTAATCAGACTGCTCATCCAACGAGTTTACATGAAACTTTTCCCTTTATAATAAACATAACGTTGTCAATGAAAACAATTATGAACTTATTACATAACGGCAACAATTGCGGTTCGTATGACTCATGAAAATTACAAAATCATTGATAAAATCGAAGAGCATAACTACGAATTCAAAGTGCTGGCAACGAGTATAGATAACATTTTTAGGAACATCTTCATCGCGCCTCAAGTTGATGATAAAAGAAACGAAAATTTATCTTAGAATAATAAGAAATGGCTTCCAATTGGATCGAGTAAAACATAAATCTTGACAACGGGTATTCGTTTTCGACTGTTACTTCATTTAGCTCATGAGTAGGTAAACACACGCGCATAATGCCATCTTTGATTTCATCGAAAAGGATAATTATACCTCTCGGAAACGACTAAAATGAATAATAATCTTCGGAAAAGACATTGAGAAAATCACGAACGACAAGAATATTCTCCCTAGACCGTGGTTTCCTTTCGGCGTCGATGATCCAAACATAAGAGACTTGACTGCCATACATCCATTGTCAAAACACGCGAGCGAAAGTACCAACAGAAATCAACCGCTTCATTTCTTCCCGCGAAGACAATTTTATTCTCTCGAATAGAAATATTCCATTAGTCGCCTTCTCCTCCCATGAAACTTGACGTCGTTCGTACTTAACCAATCCATATCCTAAACTTTGTATCACACGCTCTCGAAAGAAAAAGAAAACAAACTGCTCGAAGGATTTTTGATTAGGTTTTAACTTTTATAACTACCATACTTATGATTTACTAGTTCATTGTAACTATATCATCCTCATGTTTTCACTATACCATATTCATTCGTAATATTTATCATCATATAACAAGTAGTCACATATTCATTTAAGAAAAGCCTGACTATCATTTTCAAACACATTTGTCATATCCCGTAAGGTCTTTCAACATATCACCAACACAATCATAATTAAACTAGGAATCTCCAACTCTACAACTTTATATTACACTATCATGTGCATTCTTAACATGAATCACCAATTAAATCATATCATTGCACAACTGATTCTCATCACCATATTTCGTATGGTCTTTTAACAAGCACTTTATACTAACATGTAGCATGCATCCATCGCACAAATTACCAATTTAAACACGTTACTACGCAATTACTTTTCATTGCCATACCGCGTATGGTCTTTCACCACAATAATGATGCCACGGGTCTCACTACCCAATGGTCTTACACTAAATAATAACGATGCCATGGGTCTCACTACCCGATGGTCTTACACCAAATAAATACGATGTCATGGATCTCACTACCCAATGGTCTTACACCAAATAAATATCACAACACATTAGCATACATTCATCATTAATCACTTATTTATCACACCCCTCTCACAAATCAATATCAAATTTTCAATCATTACCGCTCAACAAACCATTTAGTCATGCAAGCTTTTCTATCAAACCTACAAATCAACAAGCAAAGCTATAAATAAAATCACATTGCCAAGCAAGGTCTCCAACCTATAGCTTCATACTAACATACTTCCATATTTAACGGGTTTAACTTGAGCTATTATAATATATGATGATAATAATGTTGCAGTCATTATTATGATTCTGTTAGGTCGAGAATCGACCATGTTTAATTTGTTCAGAAATAGCTTGAAGTTTAGTGAAGACATTACTTCAGAATTCTGAGATGCCTCAGAATTCAGAACTCCTTCACTGAAGCTTCACTTCAGTTCAGATCTACGTATCAGAATACCATTCAGAATGAAGTCAAAGACTGAAGTCTGAAGAAGAGAATCATCTCAGAAGCGAGCATCAGAGTGATTCTACCAGATCGAAGACTGAAGCATCTCAGTGATAAAGTACTTACAACACTTTACACTGATTACGAGGAAGACTTTTACTTTACACCTTTATCCAGTTAATAGAATTATCTATTAATAAAAGGTACAAAGTAGGTTAGGAACCTAGTACTATAAGTCACATCAAGTGACTTATATACTCTTCCTTGTGCAGCATGTAAGGAATTATGACTTAATTCCTTAAATGCTCACAACCACATTTGTACGACATTGTCCATGTCATCATGAACTTTGTCTATAAATACAAAGTCTTCTCACAACTTGCAAAGGGCTTGAACTATTGCATTGCAACTTGTGAGATATACTCTAAGCAAAACTTACGAGTATTTCCAAGTCATCTTGATCACTTGTATTTCGGGATTGTTTAGATATTTACACTTGGGTGTTTATCTTTGTTCCGCAACAATCCTTGTATTTGTTTATATATCAATAAATCAAATACATTAGAAAACAACGTGTCTCAATGCTACATACTTGATTATATTTACATATATCTTTATATAGTTTCTGCCATTTGTTCTTGCATTAATTCATATTGTCATTTGTTTCTTGTTATCCATATCTGGATCGTAAACTAAACTTGTCCATCAAGATTAGTTGTACTTGCCAGTCGGGTTTAGTCATTCGTCTTTATATTTGGGACTCACAATTACATATTATAATACGTCTCAAGTGAAATTCGTTAAATACTTTCATATGTCACTAGAAACCAAACTATACACATAAGGCAAGTCTCGTCTATGGTTTAAGTCTAGGTATCCTTGTAATTATAAAATACCTAAATCCCTTAAACCACGGCTCTGATACCACTTGAAACGACACAACTCGATTAATGGAAAAATAAGGATTTTTTTTTTACAGATATGCGCCGCATACCTTAAATATGCGCCGCATATCGCGATGCCAAAAAGATCAGAAACTTTTCATGCGTTTGAAAATGCGCCGCATAAACCCATATTTATCAAATATGCGCCGCATACATAGTATATGCGCCACATATTTCCACCTGACAGATCCAAAACCAAGTTTTGACATTTGACTCAACTTACAATCTTTTCAAACTCAATTCCAAGCTTTAGACCATAACATTTCTGAATTCAATCAAATACCTTTTTCCAAAACTCATTATAAAAGACAACGTACAAAAATTAGAAATTTCGGCATGACCTTTTCGTAAAATCTACATCCAAAAACCTGTTACGGATAATGAGTTTTTTTTTAAAATACAATTGATCATGATCTATACATTACTATTACAAAATGACCTATTATAAATAACCAAAAACTCCTTGAATACTTGACATAACAATAATTTTACCAAAACAAATCAAATGTACCATGAGCCAATAGTTCAAAGGGGTCTCTACGGGTCCTATCAATATTACCATTTTCCGCATTTAGCTAAAACATTCAAATCCATAATTTAGCTTCGAACTTCAAGTACTTGTCTTTGTTTCCACATCCGGGACAACCTATAAAAAGGGTAAACAACTAAAAGGTAAGCAAAGCTTAGTGAATAATCTTGCATACGTTTATACACACGAAGGAGGGCAACGCACAAAGGATATTACATGTAGCCTATGGCACCGTCGTACCATATCTACATGCTCACCTTTGTACTTTAACGCATTACATGGATCCATATAAGCAAAATAACACAAACAATATCACATACTTGGGATTCTTAGGCCCCATTCACAAGAGGTTCTTAGGCCTCATACACAAGGGATTCTTAGGCCCCATAAATCACATAATAAGAGGTTCTTAGGCCTCATTTATCACATTGCCCCACATGGGCTTTAACGCCAAATCGATTTCCATACATGAAATCCATCATCATATGGAAAATCGACCCAACGTATACATAAAGGTATGCAAATATACTCACCTCCTCCGCGACAACCAAAATCAATAATTAAGATGACCACATGAACACAATACACAAGCTTTCAACCTAGCAACAAATCATAAACGCATATAGGATCA
Organism: Erigeron breviscapus; assembly: GCA_034093135.1. Classification (NCBI taxonomy): domain Eukaryota; kingdom Viridiplantae; phylum Streptophyta; class Magnoliopsida; order Asterales; family Asteraceae; genus Erigeron; species Erigeron breviscapus. The sequence continues at coordinate 102,261,116 of CM067168.1, forward strand.
TCAATCACATACTAGGCCGTCTAGCCATAATCACTAGTATTTCAACACCCAACCCATCTTTTACAATCTCATATTATTATTGGGTTGGTTCACAAAACATGTATCTCTTATATCATAATCAAAATGCAAACTCACTTTCATGACAAAATTACCATTTTCATATTTGACCAAGCTGACTTCAAACAAGCATAATTTAAGTTCTACTCACTCTTTTTACTTGATTACAATGGCCAAATTTAGATGACACATATATCTACATTTTATCTTTAGTGACCAACATGTGAATTGTCCTTCAAAAGTGACTTCTAATCGTTTTAAAAAACAATAATGTTGTTGTTATCATTAACAAAACAGATTTGACATTACTGACTTCAAATGATCATAACTTGAGTTCTACACCATATTTTGACCTCATTCCAGTGGCCACTTCAAGTTAACACATATAGATACATTTTATCTTCAGTGACCAACAGAAGATTTGACCCGTATAAGTGTGTTTTACTCGTTTCAAAAACAAACACAGAATCGCTTCTTACTGAAAATTCAGAATGACTACACTGACTTCAAAAATTCATAACTCGAGTTCTACTCCATCTTTTTAACCCATTCCAGTGGCCACTTCGAGATGACACTTAAAGCTACATTTTCTTTTTAGGAATCAACAAGTGAATAATCTGATACAGGGTTACTTGTCACAAAATCAGAGACAGAATCTGTTAATTTCTTTCTTCTCACTAACATTCATCAAAACCTTCATGCACCCAACTAGAAACCCCCAAATTGATTAAATATCAATAACCCTAACTTGTATTAAAGCAATTAATTCAATATAAAGAAAATCCCTAATTTCCTAAATTCAATAACCCTAATTTTTAAAGAAATCAAAATTTAGGTTAAAGGAATCATTACCTTGATAAGGAGGGTTGGAATTAAGAATTGGAGTCACAAATTTCTTCCTTTTTCTTTGTAAAATCCGGCCATCATTCACCTCTCCAAAACCCTTACTTAATGCTTGGAGGATTTATTGATTGAATTAGAAGTTAAGATTGTAAAAATGGAAGTGTGAAGAAATTTTGAGAAGAAGAAGAAGAAATGGAGATGGAGGGTGAGTCATAAATGGAAAATGGCTGGCACTCCTCCTGAGTGCCACGCCTCTAACAAGTAAAAAGGGTATTTTTACCCGCTATCCGCTAAAGTTCCAACTAATTCAACCCCATATCTAAAAATAAAATACTAGGAAACTATTTTAATGTCAAAACTATAATAAAGGTTAATTTTCATTGGCTTAAAAATTTAGGATGTTACAAATCTGGATCGTCATTCTGAATTGGTTCCTTCCAGATCAGAATTGCTTGCCAGTCATTGTTATTGATATAGAGGTATCTTCGGGTAACCCATCACTTTGGGAACAAAATGTGGTACAAGTAAATACCTCAAACTAAACACACAATTATGAGCAGAGAACCCGGTCAAGTGTAGTATAGTAAGTTATAAGTACAGGATCGTTCTCATGAACGCTTGCACTACCTAGTCTAATAAAATGTGTAATTTTAGCGGTTGTGGGTTGTCACGATTTCCTATTTAAACTACTAAAAATAATTAAAAGCAAATAGAAGCCGCAACCGCTTGGTCTAGCGAGAAGCCTCTTTTAGCCCAGTAACTAAAATTGAAAGCAGAAACAGTAATTAAAAGCAAATACTTGTTTGGCATCTCCGATCACATGCATATGACAATTATCATCCTATTTATTGCTAGTCTGTTGGAAAACTTATTCACGACTCAGATTCTCCCTGGATTTACTTCACCTATGTAAGTAGTGCTGTCGTTAGACTCACACTACCCTTTAAATAAATTCTCGTTAGATTCATTGTTTAAGCTTTATTACCTAAGTTTGTGTTACTGATTCATCTTTAGCTATACCCGGCTCTTAAGCCATGACCAGATAATATTTCCCTCCGGTGACCATAGTGCACGTTTCCATGTCACTAGATTGCGTCTGACATTGTTAAGCTTCATGTTCAACTTGTTCTAATTACTATGGTTATGGATCCGTCCGTTAGAACTGAATCACCTTTTACATCTAATTATAGACCGATTAGTGTTTTCCATCCTACTATATTAGTCCTAGTGTATGATCATAGACAACCATCAGAATTAAACTAATATATTCAGATATAGAACCTATAATAATATGAAGAACGCATTAACCATGGATCTACGACAAACAGTAATCACAATCCAACAGATCTAACAGATAAAATAAGATAAATAAAAGTCTACATGATCACATCAATCCAAACAAGTATTCAGCCTACTAGCCGGACATTATTAAAGGAATAACAAAGTCTGAAAAGATGAAAGACATTGTTTACCAACTAGAAAGTAAAGAAAAGTAATAGATCTAGGTTGAAGATGAAGATCAAGAGGTGTTAGAAGCTCCAAATCCTTCTGGAAACCTGCAAAAGTTGACCTAGGGTTCTTGGGTGTCGACTTGGTGGCTGAAAGCTGCTATCTCTTAGGGTTTGAGGGCTTATTGTTCTATTTATAAGGCAAATGTCGAATCTGGACGTGGGCCTCCAGCGGCGCTGGGGTCTTCAGTAGTGATGCCAGCGGCGCTGGCTGCTCCTGCGTCTTCTAGATCTTCTTCGTTTGACTCCCGTTTTGCCTCCTTGTGTCTTGTAACTTCATCGGCCTTCATGTTGAGTTGATAGATGTCATTTACCCTCGTTCGCATCTTCCGTAAACCTGCATTTATATAGAATCCATTAAGTACCAACAGTTCACAATTATTAACTCATTTAGACATTAAAATGCGGCCTAATGATGGGGGAAATTATCACAAAATGAACGCTCATCAGCTACCCGCGCAAGACGGTGTCGTTGCATCGACGGTGGTCTAGTGGTGTCGTTGACAGTTGGTGGCAACAACTATTAATGGGGGTGGCTGTGTCGAGTGGTGTAAGTTGATGTAAATGTGATAGTAGAAATATTATAGAAGATGAGGACTTAGAGCGTAAATTATTAAGATAAGTTTTAAGATATAAATTAGTTCATTAAGGGCAGTTTGAGTAATTTCTAATAACTATTTCCACAAAAAGTGTTCATTAAGGGTCATTTTGTACTTTCACAACTATTGTATTACACCTTTTAAAAATGAGGGGTGAAATAATTTTTGTAAATAAGTAAAGATACTACACATAATAATTAACAATATGAAATCCACTTTATTCTATGGAAATATAATGCACATTATTCAAGTTATGATTGTGCATATTGAATATCAAAGCTTTACATCTTAATGTAAGAAATTTTCGTTAATTAAGTTTAATGCAGTAACTAACATAAACTAATTTAAGTTTAAGCGGTAAGTCATTTTATGGTGGTGGTCAACCGAGTGTTGATAATATAATTTGGCAAGGGTAATGATAAATCCTCCTAACTCATTCTCCTAATAATCTTTCTAATTTTTAGGATAGTGACATGTGGAAATTCAAGGGGTAAGATTAGAAAAGAGAATAAGTGGAATCCACATGTCACTATTCTATAAATTAAGAGGATTATTAGGAGGATGAGTTAGAAGGATTAATTATTTTCCATTTGGCAATGTATTATTAAATGGATAAAGGGTAAACATGTCAATATCCTAAAGTTGAACGTGGGGAGAAAGTTTCTGACTTAATGAATAAAATAAAAATATTATTTTGTATTATTGTGTATAAGAAATCTTGTAAGGTCACTCTTTATTGGAGCTCTATTTTTTCCATATTCTTTCACTATTTATCAATTTTTCTCTCTCTTAGAACCCCCAAGAACACCCTCTCCTTATAACCCCCTATTCTCCCCTTATTCTTCCTCTCACATCACGTTGAACGCGCGTCTAAAGTTGGAAGAAACCCCCAGACGCCGCCTTGGACGCACCTCCTCCTCCAACGCGTCGGACGCTGGGGACACTACAAGAAAACTGTCATTTAGAGACAAATTTAGCGACTCACAATTAAAAGTCGCTATTTTGCGATGCAAATAGAGACTTATTTAGCGACACGTACATCGTCGTTGTCGCAATTTAAGTCGAAAATGGAGTCGCAAAATGTTTCCAATTTACAAAGTCACAAGTGATGTAGCATATTCAGTCGCTATTTTGCGACGTTTTTGTACATGTCGCTAATGCCATCGCTAATATTGCGACTTTCTAATATACATCGCTAATGGTGTCGTCAATTTGCGTCATTCCATAAACTCATCTCTAGACGTGTCGTTAATTTGCGTCTCCTTACAAACCAATCGCTAATGGTGTCATTAAATTGTGAAGTGAAGGATATATTGCTATATTTCATGTTTTTAATTTGTTATTATTTTGACTAATACTTTTTAAATTTTTGTTTTGTTTTTGTTGTAGGTTTTTAGAAATAAAAACAATACTGTAATAGCTACCTATAGAAATAGACACTAATGTTTAAATTTAAATTAATTCAAATTATAAATTAAACAAATAACGAAGAAATACGACTTAAGCGTCTTTCGATTAGCGTCTTTCAATTAATTTGGAGTCATTTTCTATTTTAAAATCAAAATAACCATCACATAAATTATAAAATACTCCGTATGTTTTTAATTGGCGTCGATTGGACGTCTTCTTGATTTTCTTAACCACACATAAATTTAAGTTCCACTTGACGGGGTTTTTAGATC
>CM067168.1:102268304-102384334 GCA_034093135.1 Erigeron breviscapus
TCCTGTTTTAGTATACCGAGTATTATATTATAGTATTAAATATGCAAGAATTTTGGTTCACATGTGTTTGTACGACTTGCGTGTGGTAGCTTATCTGGAATAATCGCAGCTTTCGTAACATTTCCTTTGGATCTTTGGACTCTACAAGGTACTTGGTGCTTGTGTATTTGTGTTATTTTTAGCTTTAGTTTTATGCTTTGCTATATTGTGGGTGTATGTTTAGGATTATAAGTAGCAGAGGCATAGTCAAGAACAACTGCGAAGGATCTTAGTGGAGCTCTTCTTCTAAATATACTTTCCAAGTATTTGGAAGGTAGTGTGAATTTTCTTGCCTTCCTTTTTGTTGATGATATTTTGATTAAAACTAATGTATTTGTTAAAGTTTTTAATAGTTGATACATTAGATCTTTTGATATTTTTAAATAGCCTTTTCATCAATGATTGAGCGTAAGAATGAAGAGATGTCGCCATCTGAGTTATTTGGTGAAATAGAAAGTAGGCCAGTTGGGTTAAAATTTCCATTACCATTGCATGCATGAGCAGCATGACTACGATCAGACCTCATCGTGGGAAGGTATGCATTGCAGACCCCTGAACTTTATTTATTCATTTTTATTATTAATGATCATAGGCTTAATATATGATTTCTTACGAATCTTAACATTAAAAAAGGAATTAACTTGAAAAGTTTTTTGTACTTAGATACTTAGTTAGATGAAGCTGGTGCGTCCCTTACTACCTTGCCCAGGTAACATGTGTGTCTCTTGTTTCATATATTTGTTTGTGTGTGCTACAATGGTTTTTTAATTTGGTTTGCTAGTATTTAGCTTTAGTTTTATATTTTGCTAAATGGTAGGTCATTTTTTAGGATTATAAGTAGCAGAGGCATAGTCAAGAACAACTGCGAAGGATCTTAGTGGAGCTCTTCTTCTAAATATACTTTCCAAGTATTTGGAAGGTAGTGTGAATTTTCTTGCCTTCCTTTTTGTTGATGATATTTTGATTAAAACTAATGTATTTGTTAAAGTTTTTAATAGTTGATACATTAGATCTTTTGATATTTTTAAATAGCCTTTTCATCAATGATTGAGCGTAAGAATGAAGAGATGTCGCCATCTGAGTTATTTGGTGAAATAGAAAGTAGGCCAGTTGGGTTAAAATTTCCATTACCATTGCATGCATGAGCAGCATGACTACGATCAGACCTCATCGTGGGAAGGTATGCATTGCAGACCCCTGAACTTTATTTATTCATTTTTATTATTAATGATCATAGGCTTAATATATGATTTCTTACGAATCTTAACATTAAAAAAGGAATTAACTTGAAAAGTTTTTTGTACTTAGATACTTAGTTAGATGAAGCTGGTGCGTCCCTTACTACCTTGCCCAGGTAACATGTGTGTCTCTTGTTTCATATATTTGTTTGTGTGTGCTACAATGGTTTTTTAATTTGGTTTGCTAGTATTTAGCTTTAGTTTTATATTTTGCTAAATGGTAGGTCATTTTTTAGGATTATAAGTACCAGAGGCCTTGCCAAGAACAAGTTGCAAAGGATTTTCATGGAGTTGAATTGAAGTTTAGACATATTTACAGAGGTGAGTGCGCTTAAGAACTAGTTTCTAGTAAGGATTTTGAATGGTTGAACTAAAAGTTCGTGAATTGATTTGGAAACTAAATCGTGTTCTTTCAGGTCAGTCGAGGGGCAATTGCTTAAAACGGGCTGGAGCGCCTTTGTGAGCCAAAAGAATATGATTTGGTTTCCATGGATGCGGTTCTCTTCTTGAGGTATCTCTTTGGAGCATGTACACATTATATTTAGGTTAAAACAAGAAACCATGAAAAGATTCTGCTCGTAAAAGGTTAAACCATGAACCTGCCATCTTAAAAAAGGAAAAGTTTGGATTGTACATTAGTTACTAGTTGGAAAAGTTTCCTAATAATCTTGGCATATGATGTTTGCAGGTTCTATATGTTGTTTCTGTGCAGGTGATCTCTGATGATATATGAAATATATGAGAACATTAGCTAGCAGTCCACACATTGACAGTCAATGGGTTCTCAAAGGTATAAGGTTTGTGAAATTGCTTCTTTTAAGTACACTACATTGTTTACTATATAGTGGCTCTACTTATATCTTGTAGATGTTTATATATATCTAATGCCATCTGCCATCTGTGTATATACTTTTTAATATGTTCCAATTGATAATGCTCTAATTGGTTTTTATATATCCTCATCATGTAGACTATTATATTTTTGAAGGATTTATAACTGAGCATTTGATTAACAGCAAAAATGAACAAGAGAAGCAGGTTTGCTACTTTTTTATTCACGGGTTTGTACAATATCATTACCTTCCTCTTCTACAGTCAATGGATTCCATATGCCGGGTAATTTGTTAACTAAAAAATTGTTCTTTTCTTATTTTTCAGTTTAAATATGTTGCACTTGCTCATGAAAGCCGGAAAGGTCATGCTCAAGAAGCGGATATATGGTCATTTGAGTGGTGTAAAATGCTATAATCTTTTACGTCGAGATGCACTTCAACCCAAGCAATATATCTTTGGTTTAAACTTAAATACTTTTTGATGTTTAGTTTTTTGTAAAGTTACTTTGGAATTTGGATGTTAAATGGAATATCTTGTTAATGTAATATAACAGTTTTTATTCGAATGTTCGATTCTTCATTTGTATCGTTATTATCTATTTCGCTCAAAAAATGTTGGTTTTAATATAAGCAATGGCATATATAACGACACAATTGACATGGAACATTAAAATGTTTGTTATAATTAGCGTCACATATAGCGTCATGTATAGCGACTTGTTTGAGATTAGCGACAAGCTCACCGTCATAGTAGTCATGTCGCTAAAAAAAGTTAGCGACATGATGTAGATGACGCTCTTAGTGTCGCTACTTTTAGCGTCTTGCATATTGATGACGCAAAAATCTGCGACTTTTTTCTAGAGACTTCTCATTTGACATCGCTATGTATGTCTAGCTTTAAATATGTTGCACTTGCTCATGAAAGCCGGAAAGGTCATGCTCAAGAAGCGGATATATGGTCATTTGAGTGGTGTAAAATGCTATAATCTTTTACGTCGAGATGCACTTCAACCCAAGCAATATATCTTTGGTTTAAACTTAAATACTTTTTGATGTTTAGTTTTTTGTAAAGTTACTTTGGAATTTGGATGTTAAATGGAATATCTTGTTAATGTAATATAACAGTTTTTATTCGAATGTTCGATTCTTCATTTGTATCGTTATTATCTATTTCGCTCAAAAAATGTTGGTTTTAATATAAGCAATGGCATATATAACGACACAACTGACATGGAACATTAAAATGTTTGTTATAATTAGCGTCACATATAGCGTCATGTATAGCGACTTGTTTGAGATTAGCGACAAGCTCACCGTCATAGTAGTCATGTCGCTAAAAAAAAGTTAGCGACATGATGTAGATGACGCTCTTAGTGTCGCTACTTTTAGCGTCTTGCATATTGATGACGCAAAAATCTGCGACTTTTTTCTAGAGACTTCTCATTTGACATCGCTATGTATGTCATCGCTATGTATGTCGCTAGCTTTAAATATGTCGCTAACTAAGTCGCTAAACATGTCGCTAAACGTCATTTTTCTTGTAGTGGGAAGAAGTGCTATAAGGACCAGCCTAAAGGAAGGAAGTTGAGAGCCAAGTCTTTATTCCTCGGGTCTTTCAGAATTTGTACGATAATTTCCTTGTAGGAGATAAATATATATGTCTGAGAAATTAACATAACTAGATATGTAACCCATTACGGAAAGGTAAACTAAATATATAGGTATAAAACTATCACTCACAAAGTTACTTTGGAATTTGGATGTTAAATGGAATATCTTGTTAATGTAATATAACAGTTTTTATTCGAATGTTCGATTCTTCATTTGTATCGTTATTATCTATTTCGCTCAAAAAATGTTGGTTTTAATATAAGCAATGGCATATATAACGACACAATTGACATGGAACATTAAAATGTTTGTTATAATTAGCGTCACATATAGCGTCATGTATAGCGACTTGTTTGAGATTAGCGACAAGCTCACCGTCATAGTAGTCATGTCGCTAAAAAAAAGTTAGCGACATGATGTAGATGACGCTCTTAGTGTCGCTACTTTTAGCGTCTTGCATATTGATGACGCAAAAATCTGCGACTTTTTTCTAGAGACTTCTCATTTGACATCGCTATGTATGTCGCTAGCTTCAAATATGTCGCTAACTAAGTCGCTAAACATGTCGCTAAAAAAAAGTTAGCGACATGATGTAGATGACGCTCTTAGTGTCGCTACTTTTAGCGTCTTGCATATTGATGACGCAAAAATCTGCGACTTTTTTCTAGAGACTTCTCATTTGACATCGCTATGTATGTCGCTAGCTTCAAATATGTCGCTAACTAAGTCGCTAAACATGTCGCTAAAAAAAAGTTAGCGACATGATGTAGATGACGCTCTTAGTGTCGCTACTTTTAGCGTCTTGCATATTGATGACGCAAAAATCTGCGACTTTTTTCTAGAGACTTCTCATTTGACATCGCTATGTATGTCGCTAGCTTCAAATATGTCGCTAACTAAGTCGCTAAACATGTCGCTAAAAAAAGTTAGCGACATGATGTAGATGACGCTCTTAGTGTCGCTACTTTTAGCGTCTTGCATATTGATGACGCAAAAATCTGCGACTTTTTTCTAGAGACTTCTCATTTGACATCGCTATGTATGTCGCTAGCTTCAAATATGTCGCTAACTAAGTCGCTAAACATGTCGCTAAAAAAAAGTTAGCGACATGATGTAGATGACGCTCTTAGTGTCGCTACTTTTAGCGTCTTGCATATTGATGACGCAAAAATCTGCGACTTTTTTCTAGAGACTTCTCATTTGACATCGCTATGTATGTCGCTAGCTTCAAATATGTCGCTAACTAAGTCGCTAAACGACATTTTTCTTGTAGTGGGAAGAAGTGCTATAAGGACCAGCCTAAAGGAAGGAAGTTACCAAACCTTTCTAAAATTATCCTAACCTATTTCCAGACCTATCCAAGCCTCACTTTATCTCCCGCCTCACTAATTAAATTTTTATTAAATTAAAAACCTTAAATATATTTTAAAATATAGCAAATCTTTACTTTTAAAATATTTTAATATTCACGTAGACTTCAATATATGGGAACAAAATCTAGAATTATGATATTTACATGCTTACTAATTTAAAATAGTTAACATGTACTATTTAATATTTTAAAATAACTTTGATTAAAAATGACGTTAATAATAAATATGAATCTGAACACCAACTATAACATTAATTTTTATCTAATCTAATCTAATAAATTTATGAGATAGTTATTTTTTAATGCATTAAACAATTATTCAAAACATGTTTGTGTATATTTTTTCTCAAAAGAAACATTTTTTATTAAAAAAAGAAAGATAAATAGGTGAAAACCTTCTGGTCTCATGTACCGTCTTGGTACCCAAAGCGCACACCGAATAGATTTTATACGAGGTAACTCACCATTAATTCACACATGGATCACAATATATAGTGTCCCCACTTGCCTTTGACAAAATTTTAACATGTAGTCTTGCAGTCTTCATCTGTGAACTCTTGTGGTCATATCGTGGCGATATCAGTTGATCTATGATCAATTGGTAGAAATGTTTTTTATGTATATATTAAACAACTTTTTTAACTTCCGCACATCGTGCGGGTAAAATACCTCGTTATATATAATTATGTATAATTTGCTATTAGATAAATATGCATTTAATTCCATTTAATTAGTTAATATTATGATTGTTATATATATTATGTATAATTTGCTATTAGATAAATATGCATTTAATTCCATTTAATTAGTTAATATTATGATTGTTATATATATTATGTATAATTTGCTATTAGATAAATATGCATTTAATTCCATTTAATTAGTTAATATTATGATTGTTATATATATTATGTATAATTTGCTATTAGATAAATATGCATTTAATTCCATTTAATTAGTTAATATTATGATTGTTATATATATTATGTATAATTTGCTATTAGATAAATATGCATTTAATTCCATTTAATTAGTTAATATTATGATTGTTATATATATATTTTGTTATTATATAACATTAGTTATTATTTATAAAAATAAAATTGTTTATATATTTGAATTCGCTAGAGGTTAAAGGCATTTTCCCCCTCCGAGACTTCAATATAATATATCATGTTTCATATTCTTTATTATTTGTTGGTGACCAACCTAATATAAATGTCATGGATGTGAATTGTCTGATATACGTTTAATAAATATATATATGGTAGAATTTGTAAGATTTATTTATTTGATTTTGTTTGTGTTTAATAGATATGAAAACATACACCACATGAGTTTATACATTCAGTTTTTTCACCTTATTTTTGTTTCAAACATATACCTATTTCTAAAATCGTACCTATTTTCAAGATCATTTATAAGCGAAGCAAGTTGGACACTCATCAAGTCACTTTGGGTATGCAAGATCCCAATTAAAAGTTGAGAAAAGCGGAAGTTGATAAGATCGATTGGTAAGTAATTACATACATACGATAAATTAGTATACATACAATGCTTAAAGAATAAGACTATCTCCAATGGGGTGTTTTTGGGTGCCTTTAGGTACCCTTAGTTGTCTATGGATATCCTTTGCCATTGAAGTTTGTCCAAAACTAAAGATTTTTTGACGTATGTCCTTACCTAAGGGCATGCCCTTAAGCTATCTCCAATATTATTTTTTTGCTTGTATATAGATGTAAGGATATGTAAGGATGTTTATATGGTTGTAGGTAAAACTAAAAGATTTTAAAGATGTGTAAGGATTTTAAAGATTTGTAAGGATATGATGTGACAACTCAAAGGCGTCCTTAGCATTGGAGATAGCCTAATACCAGATTAATTAGTATACATACGATGACAAAAGAATAATTTCTACCAAAAGAAATAATATCTAGTCTAAAGGAATAATATCTATTCAAAATAATAATTTATAACCGAAAAGAAATAAAATCTATCTTAAAAGAATAATATCTATCCAATAGAACAATAAGTGTTTATGTTATGTTTATGAATCTTCTCGAGTAAACACTTTAGTTATCATCCACCGAACATAACATAAACACTTATTATCACCACAGGAATAGATGTATAAAACTGTATACATAATACGAGTTACTAGTAGGCAATCAGTTTTTTACACTTTTCAATACTAGGTATCATGAGATCTATATAAGCTTTTCATGGTATAATGATATTATGTTAATCGACGTATCAGCAAGACTAGTGTAGAATTTTAGATGGTTTGATGTTGTATCTCATTATGCAATTTGACTTGTACACATTGGTGGTTCAGTAAACATGGCTTATCATGATATAATTGAATCCTCTACATTTTTGATATAATTGAATCCAAGGATTTGTATTCAGTAGAATAGGTTTTTCGATTCAAAAAGGGATAGCGGTGCAGCTTGTTGCTCGCTTACCCATTATTCAGATGTAACTTGGAAAGTCCTTCAACTTGTCACTGAAACCTTTTCTGGGGCTCGAACAAAAAAAAGTTCTATTTGGGGGAAGAAAACCGGCTAAAATCTCTTTTATGGGGTTCCGTACAAGTAGCCAGTTAAAAATAGGGCTAATTACTTGGAAAGTCCCATAACTTGTCACTGAAATCTTTTCTGGGGCTCCAACAAAAAAAAGTTCTATTTGAGGGTATGAAAACGGCTAAAACTATTTTTGTTGGGTCTCGTGTAAGTAGCCGGTCAAAAACGGCTAAAATTTTTACTTAACACCACCGTGAAGTCTCCATAGCCGCCACCATAAACACCGCTACTATTCCGACAACGAACCTTAATACCCAAATCTGAAACTTTTAAGTTAATCAATCTTATTTGTTTTTCACCCAAAAAAGTTTTTCACGAGAAACCTAATCAGTTGTGACTTGTGAGGAAGCCAAAATTAGATCTGGAATCAAAGGGTAGCGAAGCTACCGGTGGTCGCTGTCGGAGAGGCGGAACAAGGGACAATTGGGATGGCAAGGAAATCGAAGGTGTGTAGTGGTATTTTTTGATAGTTGTGTGTGTTTGTGAAATTGGTAGATGGGTTTTGCCGATCCAGTGAAACCATTGTTCAGATTTTAGTAACTTCGTATCCAATGAAGTTTCCGACGTCGGTAGCGGTGGTTTTGAAATGGAAGTGGCTAGATGCTGATATGATACAAGGGAATATAATAAAAAGTGGCTAAATTGAACTTTTTTTTTGTTGGAGCCCCAGAAAAGGTTTCAGTGACAAGTTGAGGGACTTTTCAAGTAATTAGCCCTTAAAAATAAGGATAAAACCGGCTAGCTACTGTACACGTCAGCAAAAAAGTGGTCACGGTCCTACTATAGTAGTTTTAACCGGTTTTCTTCCCCCAAATAGAACTTTTTTTTGTTTGAGCCCCAGAAAAGGTTTCAGTGACAAGTTGAGGGACTTTTCAAGTAATTAGCCCTTAAAAAAATTTATACGAAGATTTTGCAACCAAAAAAAAAATAAAAAATAAAAATGAAGTGTTACACAAAAGACTATTTAGTTATTGGTGGAACGATTACAGCTGGATGGATTTCAATAAAAATATTTCAAGCCAACTTAAGCTACAATTTTGGCTACCTGAAATCTCGATCTGCTACAAGTCGCATACTCGCATACACACTTTTTAACTGTGAAAACATCTAGTGTACGTTCGGTAATCACTAATACCCGACACAAATATGATCACCGTGATAACATCAATTCCCAGTCCAACAATGAATGTAATCATGAAATTACACATAGCCTTCCCTCCCAAACAGCTCAAAACTACTGAAAACTAAAAAAATGGCTCAGAATTTCACCAGACACCAATGTGTAGGCATTCTGACAACCACAACCTCTTGCCGTGCCTTCTCTGTGGCTATGGAGGGTAAGACCATTAAAATATTAGGGTTTGATGAGGTCTTAGATCGATATAAAGGTTTACAAAATTAACCCTGTTAATACCCCTTGAATTCCAACCATGACGTTAGATGGCATAACTGATAACTTCAGATTCTTTGGTATACAAATTACAAAGTAGCTCAAATCCCATGGGCTACCAGTAGAATTGTCCAGGTCACGAGTAGTGATAAACGACAACTCACACCGCTAGTTTTGCAGTTTCGTGTTCTCCTGCACCAATTTCGTTGGAAATTATCATGCCATCGACTAGCAGAATATGCTATTCAATGCTAAAAAGAAAGGTCACATGACAAGATGTGACAGTTTGACCCGTTTACTTGAAATGGATTTAAGTAGCATTATATCTCTGATGACTCAAACTTTTAAACATACCTAAAAATGAAGTGTTACACAAAAGACTATTTAGTTATTGGTGGAACGATTACAGCTGGATGGATTTCAATAAAAATATTTCAAGCCAACTTAAGCTACAATTTTGGCTACCTGAAATCTCGATCTGCTACAAGTCGCATACTCGCATACACACTTTTTAAACATACCTAAAAATGAAGTGGGTCAAAATGCCCGAAGTCTGCTTCTATTAGTGTAAAGTTATCTACTGATTACATGCTGACAAATATGCACTAGAAAGAGTTAATACTTCTATTAGTGTAAAGTCAATGGAACCTTACTGTCCTTTAAAGTTGATTAACCAAAATCCGCACCATGTTAACTATCAACATTTGATGCCCCAATAGGTGCCCGACTCAAGTCTCCTACTCTCCTGTCATTTCCTTGAGCTCAGCAGTATCCGGAAGCAGTTCATACAGGTTTCACATTTTCAAAAACTCCAGAGTTCAAGGTTTTAAATTGAAGTTGTGGTTGACATCGAACCCAGTTTAGATTTTCTAATGAGCTAAATGGGAACCCCAAGGGCGCATAAGTCCCACTTGATCCACCAAGATTGTCCTCACTGTCCTTTAGAGTAGATGATTTAGAATCTGCACCCTGTTGATCATCAACGTTTAATGCACTGCCAATAGGGTCAGCACGCAGCCTCATAAGAAAGTTATCCATCTCTTCCTTAAGACGAGTAGCCCATGGAAGAAGGTCATGCACAGATTTCCGTTCTCCAGCAACCCGATAGTTCACGGTTTGATATGGAAGTTGGTATGGTGGTGATTTCAGATTTCCACAAGTTCCAGAGTTCAAGGTTTGAAGTTGAAACCAAGGCTGGACTTGTGGTGAATTAGGAGAGGCAGACACCTGAGGGTTTATGGCTTGATATTGTTGCTGATAATGAAGCGGGTTTAATGATTGAAACGGGTTAAATGGAAATCCCAAGGGAGCAGAAGTCCCGCTTGATCCACCAAGTTTGTTGCCATCAATTAACTTGACAGTAATTCTCAAAGGATTCAGGGACTGTCGAATGACTTCAAGGAGATCATCATCATGAGCAAGTGTAACCACATCACCATCTTCATCGACATAAGTCATAGAAAACTCAACATCAGAACCAAAGCTGAAGAGCCTGCGGATTTTGTCACTCAACATAACAATGTCAAGATCAAGTTTCTTGTCATTAACAGATGCAGTGAAGCGCGAGAGTTTTTCCCCAAACATAACCTGCAATTATATACGTCACACATTTATCACGTTTTTAGCTTGAATTAAACAAAAACGGCACACAAAATGCATTTGAAATGGGCGAACATTTATAAACTTGGGTTTGCATTCCAGAAATTTGCCAAATATAAGTCCACATTACCCTTCTTTTATACAAACAAAATTGCATATTTAGCCTGAATTAAAGTCCCATTGAGACTTGAAAGGTTGTTTGAGGCTCCATATTTTTAAGTGCTAATAGCTTAAAAGCTCAGCTCAAAATAAGCCTGCTTAAAATGGATATCGATCTCTTAAATCTCGGGATACCACCTAAAGAACTATAACTGCGGCCAAAACCACACCTGATAGTAAAACACTAAAACTTCATTTTGGCTTTCAAAAAAAAGGCAATAAACTATACTATACACACTTGATATACTAAAAAAGTGAAATTTAAGTTGGTTGTATAAGGGTCTTGGGCATGTAGATGGGACGAGTTCATTGATGGTGGAACCCAATGTGGGAGCTCCCAACAAAATATAAAGGTATGGTGTTAGCTACTTATGCTCGACCTTGACCGCTCATTTAGCTCGATTTACCTCTTACACATTGGGCTGGGGCGGTTTCGTGTGGGGGGCAGGCGAATGATAACCTTTTTGACAAAAGTTGATGGTATAAGGTGAAGATGGTAATTGCAAATGAATAGAAAAATAACTATAAAACCAAAACCATGAATAAAATGGGAAATTGGGAATGTAAAGGTATTTAATCAAACATAATACTACCAAATAATAATAGTTATAAAATTGTAAGTACACTTTTTAAAAACCATTTAATGATCATTATAGTCTTTGTTTTATTTATTATTCAAAACCATGTAAGTTTGTAACAACAATGACCGAATTGAAGTTAAAAACAAACACCGAATTGAAGTACATAATTAAAAAACGAAGATTTAAGAGAAGGTAGATTACATTCAGCTTACTTTACACCCAAAATGGCAACAAAAAAATAAAATAAAATAGTAGTTGCAACAAAAACCCTAACCAGCCATTAAATTAGGGGGAAAAAGATATGCAGAAAGGGTATCTAAAAACGAACCTTGATTACAATCAGAGAAGAAGAAGTAGTAGCCATCATCAATGTTTTAGAGCTCCAAATAGAAAAAAGCTTAAGGGACTGCAAAATTAAATTTTGGAGAGTTTGCTGGCATGAAGAGGAGGGAGGACTGATAAAGGGGTTGGTGGGGTTCACATTACTTTATTAATTTTTCATTTTGGTGTAAGAGAAAATGCAACAGTAATTAATAAGAGCGATGCAAAAAAACTGATTCAACGGGAAGAGGAGCTCCGACTGGTGATCGGAACAGCTCTCAAACCCTTGCCTTGGTAAGGTAGGTGGGTAATTTTAATCATAACCACAATTAACCACAATGAAAACAAAGTCCACAATAGGTCCTTCACGTTTTGATATTAACGCTGTGTTCTTGAGTTTTTTGTTAAAAGAGAAAGGAAGAGAATATGAAGGATTTTTAAAATAGTTGTGTTCTTAAGTTTCATTAAAGAGAGATGAAGAGAAATGAGTTGGGAGGAGAATTCAATACATTTTGATTACAATTCTTTCCTTCCACTTTTAGGATGATTTGGAAGGAAAGAAAATCCACTCTTTCTCTTCCATTCACCTCTCTTCTCTTCTTTCCTCTTCCTTTAAAAAAAAACTCGAGAACACGGTGTAAAGGTCGTTTTGTTGTGACAAACATTTGTTATTTTTCTATTTTTCTTTCTTGAAAAAAATTGAAAAATAGAGAATAATATTTTTAAGTTTGATATCAATTTATTGTTACATTTTTCATTTACAAATTTTAGGTACTCTACTTTCTATCTACACACTCTCAAAGTACTAAAATACTAAATTAAAAAACACTCGTCTAATTAGCTAGTTGGTGAGATGATAACTTACTAAGACGACGATCAATAGCTGGTCCAAAAGGATGATCAATTACACTAGGAATGAAACACGCCTAGATTCCTACGGGAGGCGGTAGTTAAACATTCCGTCATTATATAACTTTGTTGTGAAACTAACATAACAACTTAATGTTCATGAGACTATAGCTTTAAAAGAAAATTCTCCATATTCAATTGTAACATCCCGAATTTTTAAGACCAATGAAAAATTAACCTTTATTATAGTTTTGACATTAAAATAGTTTCCTAACATTTTATTTTTGAATACGGGATTAATTTAGTTGGAACTTTAACGGATAGCAGGTATTTTCATCACCAAAATTAGTTATGGGGCGTGGCATCTCATTAGGATGCCAGCCATTTTCCATTTGTGACTCATACTACTTCTACTATTTTCTTTAATCTTCTTCCTTCTTCATTCAATTCAATTTCACACTTCCAAATAATCAAACTCAAGTAAGTAAATAACAATCACCATAATAATAAACTCCAATTATCTTAGAAATTAAAAAGTGAGAATTTGTGTATGGTGGTGGTGGTGGTGAACGAAATTAGGAAGAAGAAGGGGGAAGGAATTGTGACTTGGATTCTTGATTTTACTCTTCCATTCCTTGAGGTAATGATTTTCCTTTAACCTAATTTTGATTTCTTGTAGAAATTATGGTTCTTACTATTAAATTGAATTGAGAAAATTGGGGGTTTTCTTTATTTTGAGTTAATTGTTTTAATACAAGTTAGGGTTCTTGTAATCTAATCAAATTTAGGGCTTTTAGTTGGGTTGCATGAAGGTTTTGATGAATGTTAGTGAGAAGAAAGAAATTGACAGATTCTGTCTCTGATTTTGTGACGAGTAAAACACCCCTGTATCAGATTATTCACTTGTTGATTCCTAAAAATAAAATGTAGGTATATGTGTTAACTTGAAGTGGCCACTAGAATGAGTTAAAAATATGGTGTAGAACTCTAGTTATGAATTTTTGAAGTCAGTATGGTCATGCTGATCTTTCAGCAAGAAATGATTTTGTGTCTGTTTTTGAAACGAGTAAAACACACTTATACGGGTCAAATCTTGTGTTGGTCACTGAAGATAAAATGTAGGTATATGTGTTAGATTGAAGTGGACACTGGAATGAGGTAAAAATACGGTGTAGAACTCAAGTTATGATCATTTAAAGTCAGTAATGTCAAAGCTGTTTTGTTAATGACAACAGCAACAGTATTGGTTTTTAAAACGACCAGAAGTCACCTTTGAAGGACAATTCACATGTTGGTCACTAAAGATAAAATGTAGATATATGTGTTAAATCTGGCCACTAGAATCAAGTAAAAATAGTGAGTAGAACTTAAGTTATGCTTGTTTGAAGTCAGCTTGGTCAAATATGAAAATGGTAATTTTGTTATGAAAGTGAGTTTGACATTATGATAAGAGATTCATGTTTTGCAAATCAAACCAAGAGCAATATGAGATTGTAAAAGATGGGTTTGGTGCTAAGATGCTATTGATTGTGGCTAAGTGACCTTGTATGTGATTGATGATATTCTATGTATTTGTAAATCATTGCTAGGTTGAAGCATACATATTGTGTACTTGCGGTTTTGTTGATTGTTGATTTGTGGTCGCGAAGGAGGTGAGTACTCTTGCATACGATTATATGTACGTTGGGTCGATTACCATATGATGGTGGATTCCGTGTGTGGTAATCGATTTGGCGTTAGGGCCTAATTTGAGGCCGGGACCTAAGAATCCCATAGTTGAATTGAGATGAGGCCTAAGAACCTCTTGTTGTATTGAGATAAGGCCTAAGAACCTTTGAGGCCTAAGAACCTCTTGAGTATACTGTTTAGCGTATATGGATCCATGTATGTTTTGTTAGCGCAAAGGTGAGTATGCAAGTGATGGTATGACGATACCATTGGCTACATGTGATAGTCCTTTGTGTTTTTGCCCTCCTTCGTGTGTATAAACGTATGCAAGATTATTCATTAAGCTTTGCTTACCTTTTAGTTGTTTACCCTTTTTATAGGATGTCCCGGAAGTGGAAACAAAGGCAAGTACTTGAAGTTTGAAGTTGATTTATGGATATTGAATGTATTAGCTAAACGCGGAAGATGGTAATGTGAATAGGACCCGTAGAGACCCCTTTTGAACCATTGGCTCATGATATGTCATTTTGATAAATTTATTGTTATGTCAACTGTTAGATTCAAAGAGTTTTGGTTATTCATAATGGGTCATTTGGTAATAGTATTGTAATGGTTATGATTAAATGTATATTGAAAAACTCATTAGGTTTTTGATGTAGATTTTACCAAAAGGTCATGCCGAAATTTCTAATTTTTGTACGTTGTCTTTTATAACGAGTTTGGTAAATGTATTTGTTTGAACTCAAAAATGTTGTGGTCTAAAACTTGGAAATGAGTTTAGAAAAATTGTAAGTTGAGTCAAGTGTTAAAATGAGTTTTTGGTTCTGTCAGGTACGAGTATGCGGCGCATATCGGGGTGTCTTTGGTTTGTGCGACGCATATTAAATCTCATAAATTTTTCTGTATAATTTTTCACTAGATTATGCGGCGCATAATCTTTCTATGCGGCGCATATATGTAAAAAAAAATCCTTATTTTTTCAATTAAATCGAGTTGTGTTGTTTCATCAATGTACAAAATATGTGATCAATGATACAACCATTGCAAGAAAAACTAATCAAGCAAATAATGCTACAATAATAACAACACCAACACCAACAAAAAGGCCTCAAATCTTGATGACATACAACTGTTAAAAGAGAAATTGCTATCATAATCTAATTTATGAAGAAGTTGATGGAATGATTAAGTATTATAGTTAATTACTTTAATGTTACCTAACGTTTGCGCGATATTGCTGGTTTAATACCTTTCCTTTTGAAATTACGCGGATCATACCTAACGTTTCCAAAACTCCACTCGGACCATACTGGAACCAAACGCCGTTTGATGGCCTTTAAAAACCCCCCACGTGACTTGCACGTTAGGGGTAAAAATGTAATATCGCGTTTCTTAATTACTTAAATGGTACCTAACGTTTGCACGATATTGCTGGTTTCATACCTAATGTTTAGTTATTAATTTTTTTATTATTTTTTTGTATTTTTTTGAAAGGTGAATTTCGCTTGAAACTTCGTGTCACGATAGGTCTAACATATGTTGTCTTTTTTTACTAACGACAACGTATGCTAGACATCCTGATGTCGAATCGCGACACGAAGCTTAAAACAATGTTTTAAATACCGGCTAGTATTTCCGGTATTTTCCGGTATTACCGTTGCGGTATTTCCGATATTTTCAAAAAAGAAAATTTGAAATTTTTTTAAAATTATTTTTATGATACTTTATTGCTTTTTTTGGTTATTTGTGAACTTTAAAACTTATATTTTGTTATGAAATACCTATTTGGTATTATTTTTTAGTGGATTATAAGTGAATATTAACTATTTTCGTTAAATTTTAACACGTTTTGGAGAATTTTTATAAAAAACAATAAAATAAATCAAAAATAGTCGTACCGGCCGGTATTTCGAGTAATACCGATAATACCGAAAATTTTTCAACACCAATATGACTAAAATACTGGTTTTTAAACATTGACTTAAAGCGAAATTCACCTTTCAAAATAAAAAAAATACAAAAAAATAAAAAAAATTAATAACTAAACATTAGGTATGAAACCAGCAATATCGTGCAAACGTTAGGTATCATTTAAGTAATTAAGAAACGCGATATTACATTTTTTACCCCTCACGTGCAGGTCACGTGGGGTGGTTTTTAACGGCCATCAACGGCGTTTGGTTCTAGTATGGTCCGAGTGGAGTTTTGGAAACGTTAGGTATGATCCGCGTAATTTCGAAAGGAAAGGTATCAAACCAGCAATATCGCGCAAACGTTAGGTACCATTTAAGTAATTAACTCTAAATATTATTTACCAATCGAAAAAAAATATAACACGAGTAGTGGTTGGAGTTCGTGCATTTGGAGACAAAAGTTAATAGTTCGATCCTCATGCCCGGTTCAGTTTGATAAACACACTAATCTTAATTTAATATAGTATAAGTAATGGTTTTCGCTAAACTTTGATAATATTTTACATTATATTACTAGTATAATGCTATTAACATTATATTACCCATTGGCCATTGTAATGTTGGTTGGTTGCCAATACTTGCTATTTGCATGATTACAAGCATTTCTACCCGGGCGTTGCCCCGGGAGAAAAACAAAACTCTCGTGATAAAAGTTAAAAAACATTAAGTTGAAAACCAATTTTCGAGTCAAAAGTTATGAAACTTTAGTGGATAAAGTTAAAAAACTCGAAGTTATGCATAAAAAAGTAGCTAAGTGAAACTCTAGCGGCAAAAGTTTAAAAACCAAAAGTTATGTGGTAAAAAAAAACAAAACTTTCGTGGCAAAAGTTAAATGAGCGAAAACTTTAAAAAAAAGCTTCCGTGACAAAAGTAAAAAAATCAAAAGTTGTATGGCAAAAAGTAAAACGGGGAAAAGTAAAATACAACGTTTTTTGTTTAGAAACTTGATGTTTTTAATTTTAATGATGGAAGTTTTTTGTTCCCTTCGTACAAGAACTTCACAATAATATATGGTTACATTTTCAAATTAATAGAAAAATTAAAGTTTAATTAAAAAAATCTATCCCATGTTAAAATTCCTCTTTTACCACTTGTTCTTACTGTTCTTATTTTAAACATGTTTTCACTGGAAAGTTATCCAATATATATATATATATATATATATAGGGTGAGGATCCTGAAGAAGGTGTCTTAAGGAGAGAAGAGAGAGAATGTCCTATGGGCCAATCAAAACGCGACATGTGTCAAAATAAAAAAAATTGCGCGGTGGCATAATCGTAAATAAATTAAAATTTTGTGAAGCTTGGTCAGCTTAGGTTCTGGGTCAGCTTGGGTTGGGTTGAGTCAGCTTGGGTTGGTCAGCTTGGTCAGCTTGGGGTTGGGTCAGCTTGGGGTTGGGTCAGCTTGGTCGTTGGTCAGCTTGGGTTGGGTCAGCTTGGGTTGGGTCAGCTTGGTCAGCTTGGTCAGCTTGGGGTTGGGTCAGCTTGGTCAGCTTGGTGTTGGGTAAGTTTGGTCAGCTTGGGCTCTCAGTCAGCTTGGTCAGCTTGGGTTGGTCAGCTTGAGTTGGATCAGCTTGGGGTCTGGGTCAGGTTGGGTCAGCTTGGGGTCTGGTCAGGTTAGGTCAGCTTGGGTCAGCTTAGGGTTGGGTCAGTTTGGGTCTGGGTTGGGTCAGCTTGGGGTTGGGTCAGCTTGACACAATTTACACATAATCTACACAAATGTAGATTAATCTACACAAATGTAGATTAATCTACACAAATGTAGATTATGGGTTTTGGGTCAGCTTGGGTTCTGGGTTGGGTCAGCTTGGGTCAGCTTGGGGTCTGGGTCAGTGAAAGGACCATACTCGATAAACCGAAAACTGAATATTATTATTATTTTTTATTTTTTTACAGAGGATACCCACTGCGCCGCAGTGGGTTCGACACACTCCCACTGCGTCGCAGTGGGATTCTACTGTCCTGCGTGACAAAAGTTCCCCCACTGCGCCGCAGTGGGGTTGAGACCCTCCCACTGCGCCGCAGTGGGATCCCACTGGTCTCAGACCTGAACAAAATCCAGCAACCAGCTTCTTCCTTTAACACTTTTACCCAAACTTTCATTCATTCAACTCATGACCAACATTTAAAACACCATCCAGAATTGGCAACAATCATAAAAACACATTTTTAAACATAGTTACAACATCAACCTGTTCCAAATCTCATTTTCAACATTAATGGGTCATTTACCCATTTTGACACCATTTTCATCCAACATACACTAGACATCTTTCCAAAAGCTCTACACTTGAACATTTACAAGACTTTTACAAAAAATATACTTTTTAAACCAAAATGTACCAAGAGCCATGAGAGGAGGGATTTCTAGGCCTCTAACCAAAAGATTGCCATTCATACAAGAATGACCTAGATACCTTCAAGTCTTGCAACAACTTTACTTCAAAAACTTCAAGCTTATCAACAACTAGTTCCTTCTCCCGGAACTACCTAAAAAGGTAAACAACTAAAATATAAGCAAAGGCTTAGTGAATATACTTGCATACAATTACGATTACGAAGGAGGGCAAAGTACAAGGACTATCACAAGTAACCTATAACATCGTCATGTCACATTTACTTGCTCACCTTGCACCCTAAACACATATATGGATTAACAACTTCAACATGGTGGTCTTTCACACATGGACAATCCACTTCAACATGGTGGTCTTTCCACACATGGATAATCAACTTCAACATGGTGGTCTTTCCACACATGGACAATCCACTTCAACATGGTGGTCTTTCCACACATGGATAATCAACTTCAACATGGTGGTCTTTCCACACATGGATAATTACTTCAACATGGTGGTCTTTCCACACATGGATAATTACTTCAACATGGTGGTCTTTCCACTCATGGACTATCAACTTCAACATGGTGGTCTTTCCACACATGGACAATCAACTTCAACATGGTGGTCTTTCCACACATGGATACCAACATAACATAAAAGTATGCAAATATACTCACCTCCTCCGCAATTAGAACAACAATGCTAAAACGATTAAGCACAAACAAGCTTCAACCTATAATCATATCATAAAATGCATAAGCTTATATTCACAACTTGACTAGCTTAACCTAGCCATACTCAATCACTAGCCTTTCTAAACCCAAAACCCAACCCATTTGTCATTGAGTTGCTTTCATCTTTAACAACAACATTAGGTAGTTCATCCTACCAATTTCATCCACCTTTCAATAACTAGCAAAAATTCATCTTTTCACATTAACTAAAATTCTCACATGAACTTATCCATTTCATAATCAAACTCAACATATAACTCAATGACAACTAGGTTAACTAAGGAATTGGGGAGAATTAACCATAATTCATTTTCTAGCAAAAACCCCCAATTTGGTTCATCCATGAACCCTAATTTCAAAAGAAAGATGAAAAACTAAATTAGGGGAAATCAATACCTCGCAACAATAAGCTAAATCAAGACTTAGATGGAAAAATTCTTCTTCCCCTCTTTTCCTCTTTGAAATTCGGCCACCACCACCTTCCACCACAAACCCTAACTTTTGAATTCTTGAATGAAGACTAATGATGGTGATAGTTATTGTTCTTGATTTAGAGAGAAATAGCTTTGATTTCCTTTGCATGAGATGGAATTGGAAGAAGAAGTAATAGGTGATGGAGTGCTAGCCAAAATATTGAAATGGGAGGTGAGTCATGAAATTGAAATGGCTGGCACATCATGGGGATGCCACGCCCCTTACTACTTTTTGGTAATAACATACCCGCTATCCGCTAAAGTTCCAACTAAATTAACCCCATATCCAAAAATAAAATACTAGGAATTTAATTTAATGTCAAAACTATAAAAAGGGGTTAATTTCTTTTACCTTAAAATCTTTGGGGTGTTACAGTCAGGTTGGGTCAGCTTGGGGTTGGGTCAGCTTGACACAATTTACACATAATCTACACAAATGTAGATTAATCTACACAAATGTAGATTATGGGTTTTGGGTCAGCTTGGGTTCTGGGTTGGGTCAGCTTGGGGTTGGGGGTCTGGGTCAGGTTGGGTCTGGGTCAGCTTGGGGTCTGGGTCAGGTTGGGTCAGCTTGGTTCTAGGTTGGGTCAGGTTGGGTCTGGGTCAGCTTGGGGTCTGGGTCAGGTTGGGTCAGCTTGGGGTTGGGTTGGGTCAGCTTGGGGTTGGGTCAGCTTGGGGTTGGGTCAGCTTGGGGTTGGGTCAGCTTGAGGTTGGGTCAGCTTGGGAGGTCAGCTTGGGGTTGGGTCAGCTTGGGGTTGGGTCAGCTTGGGTTTGGTCAGCTTGGTTTTGAAGTCAAATTATTTACAAAAATGCCACCGCGTTTTATTTTTAAAAACCACATGTCACGTTCTGATTGGTTCATAGGACCTTCTCTCCCTTCTCTCCTTAAGACACCTTCTTATTTGATCTCTCTCATATATATATATATATATATATATATATATAGGGTGGTTATTTTAGGAACCCTTAAAAAGCAAGAACCTTTAGGAACTCTTTTATCAAATATAATTAAGGGTAACATTGTAATTTGATAATAGATTTTATCCTTAATTATTGCTTACGGTTACAACCCACCCTTACATAACTATTTTAACTTTTTCACCCCCAATGTGATCATTAACTAATAACATTATATATTGTTTATAACAAAATACTTGCATACACATGTTCATATGATTGTTCATGCACATGTGATCACTAACTAATCATATTAAATATTTATTTACAAAATATTTGCATACATATATGAACATGACTGTCATATGTGATCACTAACTAATCATATTAAATATTTATTTACAAAATATTTGTATACATATGTTTATATAACTACTGGTCATGCATATTTGTGATCATTAACTAATAACATAAAACATTTATTTACAAAATACTTGCATACATATATTATATGATTTCTGGTCATGCACATGTGATCATTAACTAATAACATTATATATTTTATAACAAAATACTTGCATACACATGTTCATATGATTGTTCATGCACATGTGATCACTAACTAATCATATTAAATATTTATTTACAAAATAGTTGCATACATATGCTCATATGACTGTGCCTATGTGATCACTAACTAATTAAATTAAATCTTTATTACAAAATACTTGCATACATATGTTTATATGATTAGTGGTCATGCACATGTGATCATTAACTAATAACATTATATATTGTTTATAACAAAATACTTGCATACACATGTTCATATGATTGTTCATGCACATGTGATCACTAACTAATCATATTAAATATTTATTTACAAAATAGTTTGCATACATATATGAACATGACTGTCATATGTGATCACTAACTAATCAAATTAAATCTTTATTAAAAAATAGTTGCATACATATACTCATATGTGATCACTAACTAATCATATTAAATATTTATTTACCAAATAGTTGCATACATATGATCATAACACTATTTATTTATAATATACTCGCATACATATGCTCATAGCAATATGTTTGCACATATGTGCTTAGATCGATGATTACTTAAATGCACATATGTTCATGTCTCTCATGAAAAATATTATCATTTGTAACTTGTTGGCTAATGACAAATACCCAATCTAATTCCTACTGTTTCTTCCAATAAAAACTACAATCACAAAAAAAAAAAATCACATTTGATTAATACCTTAAAAAGTAAAATTTAGAAAAAAATATTATAACTTGATCAACAACTATAATACAACATCTACTATAAAAAAGAAAAAGGGAAATCTTTCGGATTTTCTTCATTTCTTGGACCCTTTTTTTCGTACCCCAAATCCCCAGCACACATGTTCACATGCCTCAATAGTAAATGGGAGTACATTACTCATTTATTTTTCCTATCCCCAAACAACAATAATAAATTAATAATAAAACTTTTCTTTAAAAAATGAAATGAATCGAATAACAAGAAAGAAGAAAAGACAGAGGGGTTTGGGACTTTGGTTTGTGGGGCAGATGCCATATACTCGATCTGAAACTGCAAAATATATTTATAACTGATGAATGAATTAGAGATAGTGATTTAAGTGGTGGGAAAATCATCACAAGGATCTAATAAAATAGTTTTACGGTTTCAAAAAATAAAATACTAATCAAAAACCCTATAATACCCCTGTAGACTCTCCATTAACAAATTTCATTTTCAAATTAATTACTTAAATGCCATTGGTTATTGTAACCGTTGATCAAAATTATTAAGGGTTAAGATTTTTTTAAAAGATTCTTAAAAGTTCTTGTTTTTTTTAAGGTTCTCAAAATAACTTTTCAATATATATATATATATATATATATATATGTATTGTTATTTTTTTTTTTTGAACGGCAGAATATATTATATAATAAAAGTAGGCCCTAGCAAGATGCTAGAAACCAAAGTATAAAGTTACAAATCTAGAAATAAAAGTAAAATGCTACACAATCTAGATCCTATCCATTTAGGAGAATTGTTCATAAAGTTCGCCTCAACACGTCCTATTTATGAACAAGAGAGGATTTTCTAACCATTCCTCCCATGAAAGCCTTTGATTCTTGCATCTGTTAGAAAACCACAAGTAAGAAAAATTGATAATTGAATCAGCAAGTACCTTGTCCCGTTTCTTGGAAGAGTTAAAAATGGCATCATTTCGAAATCTCCATAATTCCCACCAAGTTACATAAACGATGGTAATTATAATCTGCTTCGAGTGCTTATGTTTGTAGTTTTTATCCACAAAATCCAGAATTTCCAGGAAGTCAAGATGTAAGGGGATAGAAATGTCAAGCCATTCTTTTAGAGCTTTCCAAGTGTTCCTAGCAACTCGGCAGTCAGCTAAAGTATGATATAAAGTCTCGAGACCATTGTTACATGAAGGGCATATGATAGAAGTATCTTGAATTGTTAAGTTTTGCTACTTATAAACGGAAAGGGTCAACTCGTTATATTAAAAGAGGGCATAAAGGCTTGAGTGTACTAAAATGGATTTGTTGGCTACATTGGCTTAGTTTCTGAACCTCGTGACATGAATTGAAACTTTAGATGTCTAGTTAACATTTGGACTAGCTAGGGGCCGAAAAGAGTGTTGTGTGTGCAACTTTAGGTGGACTTCATTACTTAACCGCAACATCATATTTTCTTATATTTTAAAAAAGAAAACAAAAAACAATCTAACATTCGAATGTGTGAAGGAAAAATACATGAATTTTCACTCTGCATCTCGTTCTTTCCGGCTACTTTCGTTTTTCTTCTATTTTTTTTATCTTTCTTTTACGAGTTACTTTATATAATTCTTTTCTGTAATTTTCTTTTCACTTTTCTTTCTTTATTTCTCTCTTTTATATGTCATCTCTTCCATTTTCTTTAATTCTTCAAATCTTGTACTATTTTTGTCTATTCAATTCAAGAAAATCAAAAGTCTGCTGTCAAGTAGTGACGGATCCAATTCAATAGACCATCCATATTTTTCAATATACCATTATTCAAAAAAATCATTAATTGTAAAAAAGAATATATACTCTCATTCTATTACAGAGAATATATATATATATTTTAATATACTGGAAATAAAAACAACATATAAAATAAAACATATTTATTCACTTACTGCTTACAAAAAAAAAAAAGTTTAAATTCACTAAATAAAAAATAATGATAAATCTAAGGTAACTCATATTGTTAAAATCAAGTTAACTCATATGCTTAAAAATCAATCTAATTAGAAAATAATCACATTTAAGAGTTAAAAGGAGAAGATTAGAAAAAAACTTAATGAAATTCACGAATCAAATTCTCATAATTTTAGATTAATTTTTAAACATATAAATTAAATTGATTTATCATTTTTTTAAAATCATTTATTTATGTATACTCATAACTTTGGTTTTAAAATATGACGTAATTGGGCTGAAAAAAATAAAAAATCCCTCTTGGGCCGACCGGCCGACTAAAAATAAATATTTATTAGTATTTAGAATCTAGAAACTAAACTTATTCCCCAAGAAAATCTGAGAAATTTTAGGGTTATAAAAAGGTGGACTGAATCTTGAAAATTCGTTTCAATCATTGGATTCTGATATATATAATTATAATTAACAGTAATAATCAATAATAAATAATGGTTTCTTCTTCATCATTGTTGTTTGCTGCGAAGCAGTTGGTAGCTTCAACAAGATCGGCCCTGTTCCGTCATACCCCCAATCCACGTCAATTCAGCACCAAAACTCTTGTTATCGATGGTACTTCTTTCTTCTTCTTCTTTTATTTTCTTATGTATATATATATATAGATATATATATATAGATATATATATATAGATATATATATCTATATATATTAGCTTAGGGTGGTCAGGTTGGGTCAGCTTGGTTCAGGTTGGGTCAGCTTGGGTCAGGTTGGGTCAGCTTGGGGTTGGGTCAGCTTGACACAATTTACACATAATCTACACAAATGTAGATTAATATACACAAATGTAGATTATGGGTTTTGGGTCAGCTTGGGTTCTGGGTTGGGTCAGGTTGGGTAAGCTTGGGGTCTGGGTCAGGTTGGGTCAGCTTGGGGTTGGGTCAGCTTGAGGTCTGGTCAGGTTAGGTCAGCTTGGGGGCTGGGTCAGGTTGGGTCAGATTGGGGTCATGGGTCAGGTTGGGTCAGCTTGGGGTTGGGTTGGGTCAGCTTGGGGTTGGGTCAGCTTGGGGTTGGGTCAGCTTGGGCGGTCAGCTTGAGGTTGGGTCAGCTTGGGAGGTCAGCTTGGGGTTGGGTCAGCTTGGGGTTGGGTCAGCTTGGGGTGGGTTGGTCAGCTTGGGTTTGAAGTCAAATTATTTACAAAAATGCCACCGCGTTTTTTTATAAAAAGCCACATGTCACGTTCTGATTGGTTCATAGGACCTTCTCTCACTTCTCTCTTAAGACACCTTCTCATTTGATCTCTCTCCTATATATATATAGGAAAGATAATTAGAGTACAAGCAATCAAAAAAGTACAAGGATCAATCCTGGCCGTCCGATCAAGGGCTCAGATCAAGCCTTCCTCCTCCTTCTTCCTCCTTCTCCGGCTGCTGTGTCACCTTCTTCTTCTCCGGCGAGACTGCCGCCGCCAGCCACCACCTCCTTCTTCTCCGGCGAGACAACCACCACCACCATCATCTCCGACCACCCCAACCACGGCGCCGGTGCCGGCAGCAAGGGCTTCGCCCGTACTGTATCAAACCGCCACCATCTCTTGGATCGCCGCCCATCAAATCCATACGATTCCTATATGCGTCTGGTGACAACCAGTTTAGAATGGATGAGGTCAACGCCCGTACCGTATCCACCCGAAAACGAAACTGATGTTCGTCGGAGATGTCGCCGGAGATGAAGATGGCTGGAGATGTCGCCGGAGATGATCAATGGTGATTAGATCCGATGAAGATGGCCGGAGATGTCGCCGGAGATCATCTTCTCTTTCCATCCGATCTCCCGATCCAACGGTGGAGATTGATCCCCTTGTACTTTTTGGATTGCTTGTACTCTATTTAACCCACCCCTATATATATATATATATATATATATATTTTAATATATGTATTATATTTTTTTGTTTTCCATTTAATTTGTGTATGAGTGTGTGTGTGTTGCAATTGACAGATTTGAAAAAATTGAGGTCTTATACAATGCATATAACTATGCCCAATGGATTTGAAAGCATAATCTCGCCGGAGGGTGAAATTAAGGAGGAATACATACTAGAAAACATGAATATGTCACTAAATATCTCTGGAAACCATGAGATGAAGGAGACACCTGAAGGAGAAGGAGGGAGCATGTCGTTTTTCCTAAACATGGGTGTCGATAAGTGGGACAGCCACGAGTTCGATATCAAGACTCACTGTGCTGAATGTGTTAAGAACCGCAAGGCGTTTTTTGTCGAAGCTAATATCGCCGATAAGATCATCTACCACAGCAAGGTTAATTTAACTGCTGGCTATGATGAGGACTATAAAACAGAGACAAAAGATGGTGGTTTGTTGGTTACCTTCTTCAAGAACAAGCACCACCCAGTTACTCTCTACAAGATTGAGGAGGAGGAGGATGGCGGGACTGAGCTGTTTGATTAACCGATGCTAATCTTTTTAATCTAACAGTAGAAAAAAGTAGAGGAGTAACAGTTTTTGTCAGAAACTAATCTTAATGCTATTATTAACAGCCCATTGTAATGTTGGTTGGTTGCCAATGCTTATTGCTATTTAGTATATGATTATCTGTTAGTACTATGTTCTTTTGTCACATTTGAATTTTGAATCTCAATGATCTTGAACATTGTTAGTCAACTTGTTTTCAATTCCCATCTTCATGGGTATGAATTTGTATAATGGTCGGTGTTGAATCTGTAAAAGATTTAAGATGATGGTGTTATTATTCATGATTCGTCAGACTAGCGTGTGTAGAGGGTTTGAGGTTGCATCTCATTATGCAAATTTTGCCTCATTGGTAGTTCAGTCTCTATATTTGATGAGTATCACTTAAGCTGCAATTGTGGTTACATGAAACCTGCTACCATAGTACTAGTATACTTTGTGTTCGGTCACATTTGAATTCTGAAGTTCAATGATCTTGAACATTGTTAGTCAACTTGTTTTCAATTCCCATCTTCATGGGTATGAATTTGTATAATGGTCGGTGTTGAATCTGTAAAAGATTTAAGATGATGGTGTTATTATTCATGATTCGTCAGACTAGCGTGTGTAGAGGGTTTGAGGTTGCATCTCATTATGCAAATTTTGCCTCATTGGTAGTTCAGTCTCTATATTTGATGAGTATCACTTAAGCTGCAATTGTGGTTACATGAAACCTGCTACCATAGTACTAGTATACTTTGTGTTCGGTCACATTTGAATTCTGAAGTTCAATGATCTTGAACATTGTTAGTCAACTTGTTTTCAATTCCCATCTTCATGGGTATGAATTTGTATAATGGTCGGTGTTGAATCTGTAAAAGATTTAAGATGATGGTGTTATTATTCATGATTCGTCAGACTAGCGTGTGTAGAGGGTTTGAGGTTGCATCTCATTATGCAAATTTTGCCTCATTGGTAGTTCAGTCTCTATATTTGATATCACTTAAGCTGCAACTGTGACTACATGAAACCTGCTAACATAGTAGCATACACACTTTCCCAACTGTGAAAACATTTAGTGTATGAGCCCAGATAAAGGAAGACTGACTCAAACAAGCAGAACAATTTTCCTCTAATTCCTATGTTGTACACTTGTACGTACCATAATTGCTAATACCAGCCGCGGAATTGATCACCGTCGATCCCCAAAACCAACAAACGAAAATAAACATGACATCAAACATGGCCATCCCTCCCAAACAGTTCACAACTACTAAAAAGATGACTCAGAGATTCACCAAAGCGTAGATATACCGAGTTTCTGATAGCCACAACTTCGTGCAGTGCCTTCATTGTGGTAGTAAAAACCATTAAATCATTAGAGTTTGTTAATACAGATTATTTGGTTTACAAAGGGACTCAAGCCCCACAGGCTACCAGTAGAATTATCCTGGTCACATGCACTTCTGTCATAACTAGTGATAAGACAACTCACACCGTTAAGTTTTGCAATTTCGTGTTCTTTTGCACCAATTTCATTGGAAATTATCATGCCAACGACTAGCAGAATATGCTAGTCAATGCTAAAAAGACTGGTCACATGACAAGATGTGACACTTTTGACCCATTTACTTGAAATGAATTTAAGTGGAATTAATCTCTGATGACTCAAACTTTTAAACACACCTAAGAATGAAACGGGTCAAGTGGGTCAAATTGCCGAAAGTCTGATTCTCATTCATATAGGTTATCTACTAATTACATGCTGGAAAATATGCTCTAGAAAGAGTTAATACTTCTATTTAGAGTATATACATCTAACCGCAGGATTCAATGGAACCTTACTGTCCTTTAGACCTGATGAATCAGGATCCGCAGCATGTTAACTATCAACATTTGATGCACCACTAGGTGTCTGACTCAAGTCTCTGGTCATTTCCTTAACCTCAGAAGATCCACGAAGTAGTTCACGCACAGATTTCACATTTTAAGAAACTCCAGGGTTCAACGTCTGAAATTGAAACCAAGGCTGCATCACTGCTGATTTTGAAGGGAAAGAAACCTCAGATTTCAAGAGAAAGAAGCTGTGGTTGACATCGAACCCAGTTTAGATTTTCTAATGAGCTAAATGGGAATCTCAAGGGTGCATAAGTCCCACTTGATCCACCAGGATCGTCCTCACTGTCCTTTAAAGAAGATGATTCAGAATCTGCACCCTGTTGATCATCAACGTTTAATGCATCGCCAATAGGGTCAGTACGTACCCTCACAACCAAGTCATCTGTTTCTTCCTTAAGATCAGTAGCCCATGGAAGATGCATTCACAGATTCCCGTTTTACAGAAACCTGAGAGTCGATGGTTTGATTTGGAAGTTGGTACAGTGGTGATAACAGATTCCCAGGAACTACAGAGTTCAAGGTTTGCTTTGAAAGTTGTTGTGGTGGTGATTTCAGGTTTCCATGAGTTCCAGAGTGTGGTTTCTTGTTGAAACCAAGGCTGGACTTGAGGTGAAATCAGAGGGGGAGACACCTGAGGGTTCATGGCTTGATATTGAAGATGTTGATAATGAAATCATGAAACGGGTTAAATGGAAATCCCAAGGGCGCAGAAGTCACGCTTGAATCATCAAGTCATAGAAAACTCAACATCAGAACCAAAGCTGGAGAGCTTGCTGATTTTGAAACTCAACCTAACAATGTCAAGATCAAGTTTCTTGTCATCAATAGATGCAGTGATGCACGGGTTTATTTTCATGTCAAAATTTTCCATTCTCAAGTTGGACACTATACCAGCAAAAATGTACCGTATTCATATTCAAATTTGCTATAAACTCACAAACTTTGTTAGAAACGCTTTGATGATGTGCTTGTATTTCTGTATAGGTTATTGTTGAAAATTGAGTCTATTTTCTCAATCTTAGCTTTGGTTTTATTTTCTCAAAGTTGAAGGGCTGAAGTTTACAATTTTGAAGATGAGGGATATACATTGGAGAGACCCATCTAGTAGCTCTTTCTCTTTATGACCGTTAGAAGCAAAAAACGGGAATATATCTCTCCTTAATGATTCACAAAAAGACCAGAGAAAAAATTCATCTTCTTTCTCTCAACATTATATCTTTCTCTCATCATCTATCAGTCATGAGTCAATCGTATTGATTATATTTTGTATTCAAATACTCTAGTTCTATATGTATTATTAGTTTAAAGTAGAATATAGATTAAGTTTCTGATATGTAATTGTTAAACTTTAATTCTGATAATGTAATGAGGCCGAGTTAGATTGTGTAATCCCGAGTTTTATTTTCTATCAATCATATTTTTATCATGGCATCAGAGCCAGGTTAGCTAAATTAGGGTTTCAAAATTTTTAGGGTTTATATATAATAATAATATAAATAATTTTGGGGGTTTTGTGTGCTTGATGTTTGGATACCTCCTGGTGATTGCTCTTAATGTATTCTTCGTTCCTGGTAGTTTGTTTCTCTTCTCGGCTAAGTGATTCAAGAAGAGGGTCTTCAAAAATCTTCCGCTGTGCTCTGTGGATTGTTACTAATGGGCTATTCTTAGATCAACGGATGGTTGTTTCAATTTCCTGGAAGAATTTTATTGTTTCTCTGTATTTTCTATTCGAGTTTTCGGTCTTATTTACTGAAGGCTGTCGGATTATGGCGTGTTTTCCCGTGATTCTGAATTTGGGGTATTTGGAGTTTCTTCAAATCTCTGGAGTTATGGTGCAATCTTGGTTCAATTCTTGGCTGGTCGAGTTTTATGTTTGGTTCTTGTCTTCCGCTGGGTATGTTTGCTTCACCACATTCTGGATGGAGTACTCTCTAAGTTCTTTCTCTCTCTTGTGTGGTAGCAAGTTCTTGCTCGTGGGAGTTCCTGTGCTTACAGGGATCAACTGCCCCCATTTGAGTCACACTTGGCCTATAACCACGATACTTGTTTGTGTTTTATGTGCTTATTATTCGTCCTCGAGTTCCTTGTGTGTCATTGGCTTCTTTATGTTTGTTCTTTTGTTTCTCATTATAATTCTAGTTCTTCTGTGGTCTTGAATTTTCTTTTATTTTTTTGTTGCTTATCCGTATTGTTTAATCCTTGAATGTATTCTGTGCATTCCGTTTATTGTGTGCTGTTTTTTTTGTTTTTGTAAATTATGGCTGATAATGATAATGTTGTTAGTCCTCTTTTTTTTTTTTGAATGGTGTTGCATCTAGCATTCTAGATTTAGTGAGTTGGGTCTTAGGGATCTTTTGTGTTTACGTACAAGTGATACTTTGAGTCTTTTCCTTGATTGTTTCTATATTGTTGGAAATGAAATTTGCAAGGTATGAACTTGTTTAATGAAGTAATACATTTGGGTTTATAGATAGTAATAGTCTT
This sequence comes from Erigeron breviscapus, assembly GCA_034093135.1. NCBI lineage: Eukaryota > Viridiplantae > Streptophyta > Magnoliopsida > Asterales > Asteraceae > Erigeron > Erigeron breviscapus. The sequence continues at coordinate 102,299,047 of CM067168.1, forward strand.
CAGATTATGATTTATTTGATTCTATTTCATCAATGGAAAAGGCAATATTTTTTGTCCAATTAATAGTTGTTTTTTGCATGGATGTAATTCAACATGTAGGTGATTAAAGGAAAGAAAAGGTTGTTATGGAGATTCTTTTTGATTTGATATGGTTGATGTCATGTTTCTACATTGCAATGGTCACCTCTATTTGTTGTGTATGATTTGGATAACTTGTATAAGGCTCTAAGCATTTGATTTGCTATTAAAACTATTGACTAATATTGGTACAAATGTTTTTACACGTGCTGAACTTAAAAGGAAAGTTGTGATATGTCGTGGAATTTTTTATGTTGAATCTATGCTCATTGGCTTTCAATGTGGGGTAAAGTTTGGCAAAAGTTGTTGGTTCTTTTCTAGGGGAACATGTTGAGATTTTTATCTTTTTTAATAAAAAAAAAAGTTCGAAAACTTTGTTTCTGTTCATATTGTGTTGATCTTGGTATGCTATTTGTTTAAGAAATATGGTAAGTATGTCTTGATTTTTTTTTGAGTTGTTCTTAGTATTATTTGTTTGCACCTTTCTAGTAGTGTTTCGTTGTTTGTTAATGCATGGCTCTTATTAAGATGCATAATGCAAGTAAGTGTTGGTTACATGTTTTGTAGATCTTATCATAAGTTATGTGTTCTTGAATATGACATTTGTTGATCTTTAATGATATGTGGTTTTTTGTTTTTGATGGCAGCTCCTCTATGTCTTGAGTTTGTGTGATAAAGTGATATACGCCTTGGTGAATCATATGAGCGTTATGTCTGATGTCTTTTTATTTGAATGTTGAATTTAAGGTCTGCTATTCAATTAGAATGTATTATTGAATTATGTGATTTCTTTTATAAGTTTTTTTTCAAAAATGCTTATCTAATATGCTCTGCTAAAAGTCCATCTTTTTTTTTCTTGAATTGTACCTTGATTCCACGTCTAATATAAAATCTTGAGGAATCATGTAATTTCCTTTATCTTGCTAGAATAGTTTTTTGTTTGGTGGTGATGAATTATGTGACTCTTGTTGTTGACTATATTAAATTGATTTAGTTGTTTTTGTTGATTGTTATGGGCATTCTTAGCCTTTATTGCAGCCCCTTTTTGTGTGTTATGGGAAATTTTAGCCGATTATGGCTGCCCCTGTTATCTGTCTTTGGGTATTCTTAGTCTTTATGACGGCCCCTCTGTTATCTGTCTTGGGCATTCTTAACCTTTATGGTAGCCCTCTTGTTTCTGTTGGTTTGGTGTAATGGGTTGTTTTGCTGTGGTGAATTTTTTTTGAATTGTGCCTAGTATGATGGTTGTTTAGGGCAATTTACCTTGCATTGGTGTTCTGTTGTTGACCATGAGACTGTAATCCAGATTGGTGCAGGCAATGATTGGGTTTTTTTTCTTATTTGGGTTGGATACAAAGTTCACATTCAGTAAGGTGGTTTTTTACTTATAAGAAAACCGTTGATTGTTTTATCTTTACATTATGATTGCAAGGTGTTGGTTGTTTAGGTGGGGCTATTATTGTCCCTATTTTATGTGTTGAGGTCATAAAAGTTTTCACTTAACTCAATTAGTCTTTATGTTCTTTGCATGCTTTAGCTATTTTCTTTACTTGCAAAGTTGTAAAAGTTTTGGTTAAGTTGAATTAGTCTTTATATTCCTCATACTTGTAATATATGTCTGATGTTGTTTCAGACATTTCTTTTATATTGATTATATCTTGTGTGTTGTTAGATATTATTGTTGCTTTTCAACAAGTTTATTTTTCAGCTATGGTGGTTGGAAACGTTTTCTGGTGATGGTGATGTTTATGACAATCTGGGTTATTTTGCATGTTCTGCCTACACTATCTTGACCGATGGTGCTCAGGGAAGTTTTTCTTTATCTTAGACTATTTCTTATTAACCGATGTTGTTCCAGACATTTCTGTTGATTATGATTGTTTGATATAGATCTAGTATACTATCTGCTATTATTGTTGTTTTGGCAAAAGTTTTTCTTCTCATTGATGTGGTTGATAATGATGTTTATGACATGTCTAATGTCTTTTGCATTTATGACATGCAATCTAGGCTGTTCAGGGAAGATTTCTATATCTCTATTTTTTAAAATTTTGATATGCCTTTTCAATCTTGTTGTTAGATGCCGTTTTGATCTTCTATCTTTTGGTTGAGATCTATCAGTTATCTCTATATTCTTTAGTATCTAACTACAAGATTGAGGGGGGAATATGTGTATGTTCTTGAGGTTCTATGTTTGGTTGGTTGGTTGAAGGAGATTCTTTCTATAGAAAAGTTTTTTGTCTTTGAGTATTTTGTTTTAGGTCAATCTGTTTCAAAGTCAATTTGCTTTAAATCTTGTATCTTAAGATACTTTTAAACCTTAAAGTTTTAAATCTTAAGTTTCTTTTATTTTGTTCTTGCTCCTTTGTTTCGCTTCCTATTGGTTGTTTTTTTTTACTACAGATAGCAGCTGCATCTGTTGGATAACGCAAGGTTTTGTTATCGTTACTTTTTGGTGCTCGTTGAGAAAGTTAAGCCAGAAGTGTTATTTATTACTTGGAGTTTTTCGGGTTTGAAAAAAATGAACCTGAAGGACCTTAGTGGGGAAGGAAGAGCAAGACTGTTTAGTTGACTCTTCTGGTTCTTGTTGAAGCTTCTAGTTGTTGACTCTTATACTTGTGTCTGTTGAGCTGCTATTTGATTATGATAGTGTTTCGTTTGTTGCATATAGCCATGTTGATCAGAAGTTGTTCCCTTACTGTTCCATTGATTGGAGATTGGAGATGATGGTACTATATGAGAAGAGAATGGGCTACTGGCTTGCTTGCAAATTGCAATAGCAACATTTAGTGATGATCGTGAATCTATAAGCAAAGTGATTAATCTGAGCTAAGAAAGGTGCTTTCATTGAAGGATCTGTTATTACGTCTATGTCGACTCTTCCTTCATATGTGTAAATGGTAGAAAACATTCACAGCTTTTTTATCCGCCTTCCCTTGTTGTTTATAACCAAAGATGAGGTCTATCCAGTGGTGCAAATTCTCAGAAACATAGTCAGATTCGAGTGCTTTTTGTGTGCTTTCTGATGAACTTTCCAGCACTACCTTAAGCTCAAGGAGTTGTTTCTTATTGATTGCAGTTAAGTTCTGGTTTCTGTGCTCGTGTTCTCACCTTGTGTAAGTGTAGCTTTTTAGTCTCATCCTTGATATTAAAACGTCATCCTGATTTTCTAAGAGCATTATTATTTGGTTTAGCCCATGTTAGTGCGCTTGGGGTAAAAGACCTTCAGTGTGACTAACATTCCGGCTGCCCACATTTGGTGCACTTGGGGTGAAAGACCTTCGGTGTGACTAAGTGTTCCGGCTTTTGTAAACCGTTTTTTTGTCTTGCTTCTTAGCTGTCAATCTGTCATAGACCTCTTGTTTTTCGTCATTGTTTGACCCATTTGTTGCTTGATTGGGTCAAGGGTTGTTATTGTGGTAACCTCCTATCTTTGGTGAAGAGCATATTGGGTTAACCCCTCTTAAACTGGACTACTGGACTACGTCGCTAAGATTGTGGGGGGGTGTTGAGAATTGAGTCTATTTTCTCAATCTTAGCTTTGGTTTTATTTTCTCAAAGTTGAAGGGCTGAAGTTTACAATTTTGAAGATGAGGGATATACATTGGAGAGACCCATCTAGTAGCTCTTTCTCTTTATGACCGTTAGAAGCAAAAAACGGGAATATATCTCTCCTTAATGATTCACAAAAAGACCAGAGAAAAAATTCTTCTTTTTTCTCTCAACATTATATCTTTCTCTCATCATCTATCAGTCATGAGTCAATCGTATTGATTATATTTTGTATTCAAATACTCTAGTTCTATATGTATTATTAGTTTAAAGTAGAATATAGATTAAGTTTCTGATATGTAATTGTTAAACTTTAATTCTGATAATGTAATGAGGCCGAGTTAGATTGTGTAATCCCGAGTTTTATTTTCTATCAATCATATTTTTATAAGTTATATAGGCGAACGCACCAAAGAGGTTGAGTGGATTGGTCACTCAACTTCTGCAGAGTTGCCACCTGTTTTACAATCTTTAGCATAAAGACCACTACAAAGGGGTAAGTTTGTGGACCTTAACCATTCACTTGCTCCGCGTAAAAGCGATTGTATTGAAACTTGTCGATATCTCTACTTGAATGGTTGTCATACCCTGCCCATTGCACCCGGTTTCCTGGTTGATAAATTGGCAGTGATAGAAGGCTGCATCTGATGTGACCCTAACGGCTACTGCCTAACGCTTCTCAGGCCCCGAGGTGTTGATGATTGTTAGGTCCTTTGCCATGAAACTATTCCCAATAGCAGATGCATATATATATATATATGTACACATACAATATTTTTTAGAAACACATATATCTCACATATCCACAAATGGTTACAGTTTGTCCAAGTTCATTTGAAATTCTTGTAACAGGTTCATGATTTTTCATGGAAAGGGTATATAGTATGCGTATAAGCTGTTTGCCTATAAATATAAGGGCCCTTGACGTACCAAATACACATGGAATCGCCATTGGTTTTTTAAGATTATGAGGAAACTCATGAGATGATTCAATAATTACTGAAACAAAATATTATTAATGGCTCGCTAAATGTTTATAATCCATTCTTGATGCCCATCTCTCCTGATCAAAAATAAAATATGAAGTTCAAAGAAATAGACCCACAAAAAGAACCACATTGACCATTCCAAGGTGGAAATCTCCCTGCACATCATTTTTCTTACAAGGATATATATAAATCGGATGCATTAGAAAGGGCGAGTGCTTCAAAATGGTCTATGAACACATTTGATATATGTTATTAGAAATATGTACTTAAAACAAAAAAAAAAAGTGTTGGCGTTTCAAGTCGACCTTTATTGTATGCACGAACTTAGAAAAAATGTTCAAATCATGTAACATGACATACGTGGCAACCCATATGAGCTGCCACCTGCAAGGTTTTTATTGGTCGGTCACAAAAAGTTACATGATATAAACATTTTTACTAAGTTCGTGCATACAATAAAGCTCGACTTGAATTCGTGCACACTATAACTTTTCAGCCATAGTTAGTTACATTCCGGCGCACTTAATCCTACTATTTATATGACTTTTACAATATTAGTCCCGATTCAAAAATTCACAAAACGATTCAACATACGAGTCACAACTTAACAACTATTCTCTCAACTATTTGATATTTGCACTCGGCCATGTAAATGTTTAGGTTGAAGAGAGAAATAAGGTCGGTATTTTTCAATCACAAACCAAATTCGTTAAACAAAAATAGGGGTATATATAGTCATTCGGCCCCCGCCAACTCGAAATCCTGGCTCCGCCATATCTTATTTTTCCTAAATCTATTATGACATATATATTACAGGTTCAGTTTGTTAGTCTGGTTTTGGTTCAGAACATTATGCTATTGGTTTCGTTCTCTGATCAAATCATTGCTTTCCTGGGAAGCTGCTGAAGGTGCTGCTCATGCTATGCTGTTGCACTTGCTCATGAAAGCCAGAATGGTCATGCTCAAGAAAGCGCATATGATGTCACTTGAGTAGTGTAAAATGCCATAATCATGCTCATGAAATTTTAGGCAATGATTGTGTCACAGATAACGACATGTATAGGGACTTGTTTAAGATTAGCGACAAGGTTACCGTCATAGTTGTAGCTAAAAAAGGTTAGTTGAACAAAGAATAAATCTCAATTTATCACCAGAATATCTAATCTATTCTCAAATAGATTCAAATCAAACAACCACAAAATCACACCTGCTAATCAAGTATGATTCACTCAACTATTTGTTGAATGTTCTATTACAAACAATAATCAAAACCTGAATTATTATTACAATTATTAAGCAGATATATATATATTTGTATATATATATATATCGAATGGAGAGAGGAGAAAAACAGAAATATGATCTTGAGTTTCACAATCAATTACATGACTTTCACACATCAAAATCCTTCATATACAAATCATTATAAATCAATTCAACCATTACTTACACCATACATGAATTTAATCCATCAAAACCACCATTAATCTTCGTTAAACGATTCCCCCATAATCCAATAATTAATCCTAATGACTCATAACATCAAAAGGACCTGAAAACAATGAAATATTACCTTCTATACACGAATATCACACTAGAGATGCAAAACACTTGATTAAACGCACCTGAATCACACGTTGGAAGGCTTTTCGGCTTGCAATTAGATGGAGGAATGCTTTGGGGCGGCTAGGGCTTGTTTAGGAGGAAGAAAATCTGCAATTTACAAGCTAATGACACCCCCTAACTCCCTAAACCCGTTTTTGACTTAACCCCTATGTCAAAACTAGCCCCTAGGCTTCCTAATGCTTCATTATTGGTCACAAACTACTTTAATGACCATATACAACATTAATCCTTCATTAAATGTCACTACATAGACATTAATCTTCATATTACACACATTTATACTACATTAACATTTAGGCTTTCAAGCCTCACACATAACACACATTAACTACATATATGCATAAATCTAAAATAGACTTAACGACACACACACAATATTGACTTAACGGCATTAGTCAACTAGTAAAGAAAAGTTTGGGATGTTACAATTACCTCCCCCTTAAGAGGATTCCGTCCCCGGAATCTCATCAGTAAGGAACAACTCCGGATACTTCTCCTTCATTACTGCTTCAGTTTCACACGTTAAACTTTCCCCATGGTTATGCTTCCACTTTATCAACACAAGGTCAATCAATTTTCGGCGTAACTTCTTTTGCTTCCTTCCAAGTATCGCTACCGGTTCATCAACTATTCTCTTCATTGGGTCAATACTCACGTCTTCAATGGGAATCACACTTGACTCATCGGCTAAGTATTTCCTCAAGTAGGATACATGAAAGGTGTTGTGAATTCCATCCCATTCTGGAGGTAATTCCAACTGATATGCTACATCTTTAATGCGCTTCAGAACTTTAAAAGGTCCAATGAAACGTGGACTCAACTTTCGCTTCTTTCCAAATCTAATAACTTCTTTCCATGGTGACACTTTCATCATCACTAAATCACCAACATTAAACTCAATCGGTCTCCTTTTCTTATCTGCATATGTTTTCTGTCTTTCTCTTGCCACACGTAAAGCTTCTTTAGCTACATTAACTTTCTCCGCTGAGATCTCTATAATTTCAGGACCCGTGATTTGCTTTTCACCGGGCTCCATCCAACAACTTGGAGTCCTACATCTCCTACCATAGAGCATTTCAAACGGTGGCATTCCAATACTTGCATGGTGACTATTGTTGTAAGCAAACTCTATCAACCTCAAATGATCATCCCATGCTCCACCATACTCTAGTACACACGTCGTCAACATATCCTCCAATCTTTGAATAGTTCTCTCATTTTGCGCATCGGTTTGGGATGTTACAATTACCTCCCCCTTAAGAGGATTCCGTCCCCGGAATCTCATCAGTAAGGAACAACTCCGGATACTTCTCCTTCATTACTGCTTCAGTTTCACACGTTAAACTTTCCCCATGGTTATGCTTCCACTTTATCAACACAAGGTCAATCAATTTTCGGCGTAACTTCTTTTGCTTCCTTCCAAGTATCGCTACCGGTTCATCAACTATTCTCTTCATTGGGTCAATACTCACGTCTTCAATGGGAATCACACTTGACTCATCGGCTAAGTATTTCCTCAAGTAGGATACATGAAAGGTGTTGTGAATTCCATCCCATTCTGGAGGTAATTCCAACTGATATGCTACATCTTTAATGCGCTTCAGAACTTTAAAAGGTCCAATGAAACGTGGACTCAACTTTCGCTTCTTTCCAAATCTAATAACTTCTTTCCATGGTGACACTTTCATCATCACTAAATCACCAACATTAAACTCAATCGGTCTCCTTTTCTTATCTGCATATGTTTTCTGTCTTTCTCTTGCCACACGTAAAGCTTCTTTAGCTACATTAACTTTCTCCGCTGAGATCTCTATAATTTCAGGACCCGTGATTTGCTTTTCACCGGGCTCCATCCAACAACTTGGAGTCCTACATCTCCTACCATAGAGCATTTCAAACGGTGGCATTCCAATACTTGCATGGTGACTATTGTTGTAAGCAAACTCTATCAACCTCAAATGATCATCCCATGCTCCACCATACTCTAGTACACACGTCGTCAACATATCCTCCAATCTTTGAATAGTTCTCTCATTTTGCGCATCGGTTTGGGATGTTACAATACTCTAGTATCATTCTTGTCAAAAAAACCTTCAGGCAATTTCATATAAACAGTTTCTTCAAGATCACCATACAAGAATGCATTATTTATATCAAGTTGATATAAACACCAATTATTCTGAACAGCTAAACCTATTAGACATCTAACAGTGACAATTTTAACTACAGGAGAAAAAGTTTCATCAAAATCAACACCTTCCTTTTGACTATAACCCTTAGCAACCAACCTAGCTTTATATCTTTCTATTTCACCATTGGATTTATACTTAATCTTATATATCCACTTACATCCAATTGGTTCTCTTCCTTCAGGAAGATTAGTTAATTCCCATGTATTATTTCTATAAAGAGCTTCCATTTCAAGATTCATAGCATCTACCCAATGTTTTTCTTTACAAGCAACACTATATTTATTGGGTTCAGTACTTTTATTAAGCTCAGAAATAAAGGCAACACAATTTGGATGTAAATTAGAATAACAAACAAACTTTTCAAGACCATATTTAACACTACTGTTAATGACAAAGTCTTTATATTTGTTAGCAGGAAAAACAGAAACTCTTTCAGACCTTCTAAGAGTTTGATCAGGATTATTATCAACAACATTATTGTTATTTTCATTTTCTATTTGTAAATCATTGATTTGTTGATTCTGCATATGAGCATCTTCATTATTGATGACAAAATCATCTCCCTCAGAATCATTTTCATTCAAATCATTTGCAGCAGCATCCAGATTCTCACTGGTAGAGCTAGAAGAAGCACTGCCAGAGTGAGAATGGTTGCTACCATCACTTACCTCATTTCCTCTCACCTCATCATTGGGAACAGAAGGCTGCTCATATGAATCAAAAAATGTTTCTTGATCTAAAATATTTCCAGAATCTTTAACTTGTTGTTTATGTTTTAAAGGAAAAATATTTTCAAAAAATTTAACATCTCTAGAAAAAAATATTTTGTTATCATTGAGAGAAAGAAGTTTGTATCCTTTTTTAGAATTAGAATAACCAATTAAGATACATTTAGAAGACCTGCTTTGAAATTTATCCAAGACATTTAAATTTTTTGAAAAACATAAGCAACCAAAGGATCTTAAGTGAGAGAAAAAAGGAGGTTTATTAAAAACCATCTCATAAGGAGTTTTTCCATTTAGCACAGAAGAAGGTAATCTGTTAATAATATAACAAGCAGTCAGAACACATTCAGTCCATAAATTTAAGGGAATACTCCCTTGAAACAAAAGAGCTCTAGCAACATTAAGAATATGTCTATGTTTTCTTTCAACTATCCCATTCTGTTGAGGAGTATGAGGAATAGAAGTTTGATGCACAATACCATTTGTCTCAACAAAAGCAGTAAAAGATTTATTAACAAATTCAGTCCCATTATCACTTCTTAAAGTCTTAATGGTTTTATTAAACTGATTTTTTAACAAGTTATAAAAAACAACAGTATTCTCAAACACTTCTTCTTTACTTTTTAACAAATATACCCAGACAGCTCTGGTGTAATCATCTACAATAGTTAAAAAATATCTATAACCACCTCTGCTAGTCACCCTATAAGGACCCCAAACATCTAAATGTATAAGTTGACCTAATTCAGTAGACTTATGATCACTTTGAAGAAAAACATCTCTAGTTTGTTTAGCCTGATGACAAATTTCACAAACAAAATCTTTATTCTGTTTAAAATGCAAATCAGACTGAAGTTTATTTAGAACAGATTCAGAAGGATGACCTAATCTATGATGCCAAACAGTTTTAGACACATTGCAAGTAACCATTCTATCAATACCTTCTAAACATTCATCAATATAGTACAATCCACCTTCTTGTCTACCAGTCCCTAGAACTTTCATTGTATTCAAATCCTGAGCCATAACATAGCACATAGTATCATCAAAAGCAATAAGATATTTACTATGCTTAGCAACTTTATGAACAAATAACAGACTGACACAATATTCAGGAACAACAAGAACATCAAAAAGAGTTAAATAAGGTGTTAATTGTAAATTCCCAATTTTCTGAACATATGCAAAAGTTCCATTAGGATGACCAACTTTGATTTTTAAAGCAGAAACATCCAAAACATCAACAAGATTAGAATTAGAATGAGTAATATGATGATTGGCTCCAGAATCATTGATCCAACCCTTTTTCACAACCTTTTGTCTAATATTAGAATTTGAACAAAAAAATTTATCAAAGTTTTTATGAAATATCTTACTATCATTGAATAACACACCTGCCATATTGGCATTCACATTTTGAGAAGATTCAGAACTATCTTTCAACAAGTTTAGAATTCTGGTCAGCTGCTCATCAGAAAAATTAGTAGTACTAGAAGTAGAAGCTTGAGAAGTAGAAGTATTATTACTAGAAAATTTCTTTTGACCATTCTGAAAATTTCCAGATTTCTTTTTACCAAAGTCAGGAGGATATCCAATCAATTTGAAGCACTTATCAATAGTATGACCATTAAACCCACAATTTTCACACACCACAGAAGGACCTTTAGAAGCTAATGAACCATTATTTCTAGAATTCTTAGCAAAGTTATTCACAGAAGGCATATTTCTAGTATTATTGACTTTAGACACAAAAGCAGAAGATTGTGACTTAGCATTAGAAGTAACAGTTAACCCTCTATGTGACTCATCCCTAGATATAATAGAATATGCAGTTTTTAAGTCAGGTAAAGGATCTCTAGTTAAGATATTACTTCTAACACTCATATAAGCATCATCAAGACCCAACAAGAACTGCATTAGTTTAATCAATTGAGTATGTTTAGAGAAATCTTGAGCAGCATGGCAAGTACACCTAGGTAACTGAACTAAAGCATCAAATTGTTTCCACAAAGCATTCAATTTATGATAATAATCAGATAAAGGCATACCATTCTGACATAAAGAGTTAATCTTATGATGCAAATTAAAAATCACAGAACCATCCACTTTATCATAAGTTTCTTTTAATTCTTGCCATATAAGAGAAGCCTTTTCTGGAAAAAATTTGACCAAGATACAGTTCTTCTGAAATAGAATTTAAAATCCAAGAAATAACCACAGCATTACATCTATCCCATTGTTTTCCTAGTACTTCATCTACATTAGACCTTCTGCAAGAACCATCAATAAAACCAACCTTATTTTTTGCCTCTAAAGCAAGTAGCATAGCACAACTCCATACTTGATAATTTTCAGTACCTTTTAGTTTTATTGACACAATAGACAGAGTACTAGTATCATTAGGATGTAAATGTAAAGGACTGCCTAAATCCAATTTACTTATTCTAGTCACACTATCATCACTTCCAACATCAGACTCATAACCAAAATTACGAAGATTATCATCATCCATTTTAACAAATATTATCAAATAAATGCACTTAACAATCAACAGTAAATCACAATTAACAACTAAGAAAACACGAAATTAATCTCAATTAATTCACAGAACAAAAAACAATTAATCAGAAACAAAACAAGAAAGAAAAATTAAAAACAAAATATATATATATATATATTTGAAAATATCTTTCTCCCACAAACGTGTCAGGGACAGGATTCCACACCTCTCAAGGAGATAGGTCAAGTTTAACACGAATGTTTTTATGAGAGATAAGAAAAATAGAAAAAATTTTATAAAAGTAAAGAGATAAGGAAGAGAGATGCAAACAGTGCTATCTGGATGAATAAGAACAAGCGGAAGACGAGATCTACTTTTTCAACCGATTCACTTAGTCGATTGAACAAGCAGAAAAGAGAATCTGAAACAAATTTCAACCGATTCGTTTAGTCGATTGAAAAAATAACCAGATCTGAAGCAGAAACCCTAATTTAATTATTATTCAATTATTTTAATTAATTTTAGGGTTTTTTTTTAATCTTCAATCACAAGAACACCAGATCTATATGAATACTCTTCAGAGAATGAAGAATATAATCTAAATCGCCCAAAAAATCCACACAGAAACCCTAACCCTAATTTTCTAAAAAATTAGGGTTTTCTTCGATCGAAACGAACAATCAAATTAGAACGGTGATCGAATGATCATACACCGCTTTGATACCATGAACAAAGAATAAATCTCAATTTATCACCATAATATCTAATCTATTCTCAAATAGATTCAAATCAAACAACCACAAAATCACACCTGCTAATCAAGTATGATTCACTCAACTATTTGTTGAATGTTCTATTACAAACAATAATCAAAACCTGAATTATTATTACAATTATTAAGCAGATATATATATATTTGTATATATATATATATCGAATGGAGAGAGAGAAAAAACAGAAATATGATCTTGAGTGTTAACCCTAATCTGAATGAATATGTGTTTATATACACACCATCTTTGACATAATGACACCTTCAGTCCTTGTACTTGTAACTTCACCCAACTTGACATCTTCAGCCCTTCTCTCTTATAAATCAACACAGCAAGTCCTACCTGCACTACTAATCATACAATAAGCTAAATAATAAAAACATTATATGAGAATGAGATTATAATTTCAACATTAGTGTCGCAAAGTAGGACAACACCATTAATTATGTCGCTAGATGAGTTGCAATGTTGCTAAACATGTCGATGATCGATGTTATTAGAAAAGTGTACTTGAACAAAAATAAAAATGCTCTGCTAACATCGGTACGTTCTTACATGAAATGGTATGATTATTAAAGGTTTCAGTTGATTTGCCAAAATTTGTAGGTTTAATTACTATTAGGACTACTTCAGATAACTGTTAAGTTTAGCATCCTTATCTAGGGGCATGCTGCAGTCACAATCCTATTGTTGTAGTTATACGTCAAAAACTCTTGAGCAAATCTGCGTATATAGCGATATATGAGCAACATATATATTCAAACACTTGTTCCTAAGTTTGAAAGGGCGCAATTAGTCATAGGATCAAGGTGAATAGCCTTATCACAATTCTTGATCACATGTTTATAAAGCTCCATGTTTATCAGGGTTGGCGGTTTACATTCTTTGATCACAAGCTTGTGATAGAGTGGACTATAACTGTTAATACTATATAAAGTTCCATCAGACATTTTTATAAACACGTCTCACTAATTATAAACTTTGAAAAAACATATATAATATGGTGATCACATAACGAAACAGATGAACCAGCATAATCAATAACAGTAGATTCCGATCATATGATCCATCATACTAAAACGTTTTCCATTAAATAAGCTATAGATAACATAATCTCCACAATATAGGATGTACTAGCTACTTATTAATAGATAGATATAGATAGACAGACAGATAAGTTATCTAATAAAATACCACATGATCATGAAATCATGGCCTCGACCGAGTTTGTACTTCCAAAAGAATAATTGGCATTTTCGAGCACAGCAGTTTGAGACTGATGTGGTTGTTGATGATAAAGCATTTGTTGCTGATGCCGCAGTTGTCCTTGCTGAAGGCGTTGAAGATACAGTTGTTGCTTAAGTAGTTGTTGTTGATGCTGAAACGAGTAGGTTTGTGGTAATGCGGGTGCAGAATTTGATCCACCTGCAGTAGGCGGGTTACCATGGCTTAACTTGACAGTAATCCTTAATGGATCCAGAGATTGTTGCATGATATCATGGATATCGTCATCATTAGCAAGTGTAACAATGTCACCATCTTCATCCTCATAAGTCATAGTGAACACCGCACCAGGAGCAAAACCAAAGAGACCGCGGATCTTTTCCTTGAGCATAAATATGTCAAGAGACAGTTTGTTGTCATGAACAGATGGACTTATGCGACGTAATGTTTCCCCATACTTCACCTGCAATTCAAATATTATCAATAACTAACAGCTAGCAATTAAACAATTGTTGCATAGAGTTTCAATGGCACACATAAATTGTGAATCATGTACCTTGGGTTAACGGTGTTATACCAGCAAAACTTAATACATTGAATTACCGGAGTGTTACCCTATATATATATATATATTATAAATTGTTTTAGATCATTTTGCTATATTAAATGGTCTAACAATAGGAATAGAGTTAGTTAATCCAAGTCAATAATGTATATCGTTAAATTCTTGAATAAAAATTAACAAATTATTTAAGGTTAATTGTAAACGCATCGCCGCGGATCTAATCATTCAAAATCTTTTATCTCAAAAACCGTACATCGATAAATTATAAAAATTATATGGGTGTTCTTAAAATTTCATGCACTTTCATTAGAGATGTCATTCGATATACTTTCGACGAATTTTTAAATCCGAGGGCGGAGCCCATACGGCTAAGGCATTTGGCTATCACACTCTATGACATATCACCTCCTATGACCTATCACACTCTATGACCTATCACCCCCACCTTCTTACCGCTGCAACGCGCGGGTACTTACTCTCGTAGATAGAGATCGAGAGAGAAAAGTAAGATATATACGTATTTATTTAATTTAATTATCTCTATCTCTATCTCTACTACATTATAAAGCATTTGTTCCCTCCAAATTTTTTCAACTTTTCAACAATGTACACCTACTAATGCATAATGTACAATACATCTATATACATCTCAACCACTCATTTTTCTCTCTCCTCAAATCTCAACCACTCATTTTTCTCTCTCCTCCATAAATCATTTTATCCCTCTAATTCATTCAAAATCTTTTATCTCAAAAACCGTACATCTATAAATTATAAAAATTATATGGGTGTTCTTAAAATTTCATACTCTTTCATTAGATATACTTTCGACGAATTTTTAAATCCGAGGGCGGAGCCCATACGGCTAAGGCATTTGGCTATCACACTCTATGACATATCACCACCATCTTACCGCCGCAATGTGCGGGTACTTTCTCTCGTCTACTAAATTTAGGTCCGGTATACCACAAAGTAAAATTATGTTGTATTTTATCATGATAAATGATTAAATAAATAAATAAACCAAAAAATTAGCATGAATGACTTGTAACAACCCGATGATTATCATTGTCTTCAAAAAAGATAAATTATTTTCATATAAATAGTTGTTTAGATAATACTCCCTCCGTCCCATTTTAATTGTTCTATTTTGACTGGTCAAACTTTTTCTTCCGACTTTGACCGTAAATATCTTTGTTTATGTTATATGTTAGTTGATGAAAGTTATATCAATGAAAAATACATTTAAAACTCAATCATTTCATATATGTTATATCAAGTGTTATATAACACAAACAAAAATATTTACGGTCAAAGTTGGAAAAAAAAAGAGTCAAAAAGTCAAACTAGGACACTTAATATGGGACGAAGGGAGTAATAGTTATTTGGAGTAATTATGAAAAGTTGTTATACATAAGAATAACGATATATTTATATTGTTATGCATCATTATTATACATATGACTCGATTTTTTCCAGGTCGGTTGCAGATGAAGTTTAGGGTTGAGTATTCACAATCTTATAAAAATATTGTCAATAATTGTGAGTCGCTACATTTGTCTCTAAATGATTGGTTTTTTGGTAGTGTTGATATATATTAAACCCACTCTATATATGTTAGAGTTAAAAAAGATGTACAAGTGTTAGGATCGAGTTTATCTTAACATTATTCTCAATTTCATACTAAACTTTGTCTTTGTACTATAAGATGTATATTTCTCGCAATGTGTGATACATGTATAAGTTTATTTTATAACCCGATCACCAACTGAGTATTAAACTAGTTTAATTATAGTCCTTGTCGTATACGAGTCGAATATTAACCACACATAACGGGTTCGGATCTTTTTGCCATTTCTTTTACAAGCATATTTGTTATAGAGTAAACTAAAATGGAACCACTGTTAACTAGTCGACCAAAGAAGTTTAGTTAACAGGGAGTACAATTTTGAGAGAACTGCAGCACGATTGGTGTATAACTAGAAATATACAATCGCGCTTCGCTGCGATTTTTTATTTTACAAGAGTTGATAATTTTCATGATAATGAATGGTTAAGCTGATATGATATACGATTAAACATTATTTAACTATGGCGTATTTTATATTTTAAACAAAGAATATAATATATCTTAAACCCATACGTGGCGTGTATATGCTTCCACATTTTATTACTCAGAGCACCTCCAATGGAGGTTGACGAAAAGCTTTTTTTGAAGAAAAAAAGTCTTTGAAAAGCTTGATACCATTGGGTACAAAGGCTTTTTTTTATCAAAAGGTTGATAATCCTCAACCCTTTGAAGAAAAGCTTTTTTTCAATTCACACACAAAAAAAGTTTTAGAAAAAGCTTTTGCATTGAAGTGAATGACTTTTTCTTATTTTTAATTAATAGATTGGTTGGTTGGAAAAATAAAAAGCTTTTAAAAGCTTTGTCTCATTGGAGATGCCCTCGTACCATGACACATTTGTGATCTGACTATCACAAAGTAGTGTTAAGTGTTTGAAACTATTTTTTAAGTATAATTAATAAAAAATAAAAACAATTTGAAAACCACAATACCATCTCTCCATAAAACTATGGGCTAAAACTAAAATGCCCCCTTTATCTTTCATATTTTATTCTGATTGTTGTTGATGCATCTCTTTTGGCAAAATTTTAGTCTCCTGTCTCTCTACAATTATTTTCGTTTTTCTTGATGCATCTTCCTCTCTTACTATTATATGATTTGATTTTCTCATTACACTATGAATACCTTCTTTCTGTCTTCATTTCCTTAAAATTTCGGTTTTTATTGTTTAGATCCAATGATGATGCTTTTATCTATTTATAAAAACAATCATTACCAAAGTTGTAATTTTTTGAAACTCACTATGTAGTCGTGTAGATAAAAGTACTGATGCCATCAGCGTTGAAGAAACGATAACGATGGTTCCCGACCAGCTAGCCTCGATCATGCCTCAGCAGAACACAGGTGGGTTTTGCTTGCGGTGGGTATTGCCGACGATGATTAATGAACAATGTTCGGGTTGTCGGTGCGATGACGAAAAGATTAACAGAAGCCAGTGTTGGTTAATGGCGGCAGCTGTTCCCGGCGATTTTTTCCGGTGATGATTTATCCCGGTGGTTTGTTTTCAGCTTAGTTGTGTTAGGTTTGAATGATTTTGTACATGTATATGTTTTTGTGATGGATTTGTATTAAGCATAGATTTGATGTTAACACCGAGTTGCTACAGTGGCAGGTTTGAGTAGATATAGTACCGAGTTGCTACAGTACCGTTTACCCGACCCGGTATTGTAGCATCCGACTTTTGGATTGTTATATATATATATAACTTTTTTTTACAGAATATTTCTACGCCAAGAATATTTCTACGCGACGGTTAGTTGTAGTTTTGCTATAGTAAAAAAAAAGAAAATGGAAAAAGACAATTGCTACAGTACCGAGTTG
Source organism: Erigeron breviscapus (assembly GCA_034093135.1). Lineage (NCBI taxonomy): Eukaryota > Viridiplantae > Streptophyta > Magnoliopsida > Asterales > Asteraceae > Erigeron > Erigeron breviscapus. The sequence goes on from CM067168.1 coordinate 102,316,720, forward strand.
CTTATACTGAGTTGCTACAGTGGACCGAGCTACAGTCCCAAGTTGCTACATTCATACTGAGTTGCTACAGTGCTTGTAATAAAAAATAATTTTCCCTGCAGTAACTGCTACAGTGGTTTTAGAGGGGAGCCGACTTTTGTTCTTTGTTATATATAATAATAATGTCTGCTATTGTATCTCGGTAGTCCATTTATATTTTGTGACTATGTAAAGTACCATCACAGATGGACATTTTAATAAACAGAGTCACTAAACTTTATAAAAACATAACATGATAATCACATAATGAAACAAATAAACCATAATCAAGTACAGTAGATTCGAATCATATGATCCATCCTAAAACGTCTTCCATTAAGCTGCACAATATAAGATGTGCTAGCTACTTATAAATAGATAGATAGATAGATGTCGATAAACAGACAGATAGGTTATCTAATAAAATACCACATAGATAGATAGGTTGTTATCAAATAAAAGACCCCACATGATATGAAATCATGCCTTAGAAAGAGTCTGTACTTGCAGAAGAGTCTGCCCTTCCTTCATTCATGCGGTTGAAGGGAGGAGCATTCATAGTTTGAAACTGAGGCGGAGGTGGTGGCTCAAGCAGCACAGGGGAAAGGTTCATGGCCAGAAGTTGAGCATTGAGCTGTTGTTGTCGTTGTTGACATTGAATCAGTTGTTGCTGAAGCTGGAGTTGTTGCTGTTGTTGTTGATACGAGTTTAGCGGTGGTTGCTGAAACGGCTTTAGCGGTGGTTGCTGAAACGGCTTTTGTGGTGGTGGGTGAAACGGCTTTTGTGGTGGTGGGTGATACGAGTTATGTGGAAATTTCATGGGTCCAGGATATGATCCACCAGGGGCGTTGCTGCTGCTGTTGCCATAGGTTAACTTGACAGTAATCCTCAATGGATCCAGAGACTGTTGCATCACATCACAAATATCGTCATCATTAGCGAGTGTAACAAAGTCACCATCTTCATCCTCATAAGTCATATTAAACATAGCACCAGGACCAAAACCGAGCAGACTGCGGATCTTTTCCTTGAGCATAAAAAAGTCAAGATAGTGTTTCTTGTCATGAACAGATGGACTTATGCGACGGAGTGTTTCCCCATACTTCACCTGCAATTCAAATATATCAATAACAAACAGCAAACAAATTGCATTTCATTTCAATCCGTACATGTTACAAAATTATCCATCAAGTTATTTAGTACCCGGTATATCTATGGAGTACATTATGATAACTAGCATGTTTCACTCATCATCTCAATTGGGGGAATACACAACTTTTGGGCCAATTTGGACCCGATTAAAATTTCATACATTTTATTAACCAAATCACTAGAATTCTGTCATCCGGTTTAAATAGTTTAACTGGGGCCAAATTTCAACATCCGAAATGGTCCAAAAATAAGTTATAGAAAAAATTTGTAAAAATAAATAAAAAAAAGGCAGAAATAGTGATTAAAAAAAAAAAAACGTTGTTAATAATGAAAAAAAACCCTTGATCTAACCGTCGAATACATCTAAATAATTAGCTGCCTTAACTAAAGTAACACAATTTAAGGAGTACATGAAAAAGATAAAAATAAAACTAGTAAATACATATAATTATTTTTTTTTTTATTTTTTTTATTTTTAAGAACGGCAATTATTTATTTATATACAGTATTAATTAATTAAAGGTACCGATCATCAAAGTTACTGTACAAACAAAGATCTTTGCTTCAAAAACAACACCAGAACAAACATTCTCATTTTTCTAAAATATAAAAACACATAAACAGGAATCAATGCAAATTAAAATAACAATAATAATAAGCTAATAAATAAAAAGATGAAAAAAATATTATATATAAAAAAATAACTAACCTTGATGACAATCGAGGAAAGAGACATTGTCGGAAAAACAAAAAAAACACACACTTGAACAAGAAGAAGAAGAAATAAAACCGGATTTAATGAAAGTTATGAGTCCAAAAGAGAAATACTAGTGTGTGTATAAATAGAAGAAAAAAGGAGTGTGCGACTGTTTGTGCATTATTGGGCACAGAGTCCCACATTACATAAACTTTATTGTTTTCCTTTTTTGTTTTTGTTTTCTGTGAAGTCAAAGTAGTTTTTTGGGTGTAAGAATTAGAATGAAAGTAGTAAAATAAGGTAAAAAGGGTGTGTTTTATATATATGTAAAAGTTAAAAGAAAAAAAAAGTAGTAAACTAGCCGTTTCCAACGGGTGGATTTTTTGAATTTTGGGCTGGTCAAACATATTTCAAGCGATCCGTGTGAATCGCCTATTGAGTGGATCGCCTGGTCGGGCCAGTGTGCTCGACGACTTGGAGGCGACAAACACCACTCCGTTCAGCCTAAAAGTTTTGCGGAATTCGTGGTATTTTGTATGAGTATATAATCAACCTTTTTCAACTTTTAAATGGATTAATTTCAGAATATATACAAAAAAAAAACAACGTTGTTAATAATGAAAAAAAACCCTTGATCTAACCGTCGAATACATCTAAATAATTAGCTGCCTTAACTAAAGTAACACAATTTAAGGAGTACATGAAAAAGATAAAAATAAAACTAGTAAATACATATAATTATTTTTTTTTTTATTTTTTTTTTGTGTTTGACTTCAAAATAAAAAAGAAGTTACACTTTTGGTACCTAAACTTTAATAAAAGTTATATTTTCATAAAACTAAATAAAAATACATTAACATTAAAACACTAAAAAACAAAAAAAACAAAAAAACAAGTTACACATACTAATAAAAAACATAAAATGACCAACACAAAAACATAAATAAAAATACATATATCCATATTTTTGGCGGATATCTTCTTGCGCCTTCAACATGATCGACCGTTCGGGTTCTCCAAGATGACTGTAGTCGTTGGTCAACACTCGTAACGGACCGAAAACCATACCCCTCTTGTGGCATGTTCCAATTACCAAGACCCATTTGTGGCATAGATTGACTAGGTGGATGAAAGGCGGTTTGTTGATTAACATTCATTTGTCGAATTAGGTGGATGAAAGTCGGGTTGTTTAGTATGTTTGGATCGTTAAAGTCGATTATGGGACGTTGTTGATTATTTGGGTTGTTGTTGGGATTATTTTGGTTGTTGTTGGGATTCATTTTGTTTTTTGTCTGTGAAGTCAAAGTAGTTTTTTGGGTGTAAGAATTAGAATGAAAGTGGTAAAATAAGGTAAAAAGGGTGTGTTTTATATATATGTAAAAGTTAAAAGAAAAAAAAAGTAGTAAACTAGCCGTTTCCAACGGGTGGATTTTTTGAATTTTGGGCTGGTCAAACATATTTCAAGCGATCCGTGTGAATCGCCTATTGAGTGGATCGCCTGGTCGGGCCAGTGTGCTCGACGACTTGGAGGCGACAAACACCACTCCGTTCAGCCTAAAAGTTTTGCGGAATTCGTGGTATTTTGTATGAGTATATAATCAACCTTTTTCAACTTTTAAATGGATTAATTTCAGAATATATACAAAAAAAAAACAACTACCTGAAGTTAGAAACAAATATATATAACTATTTCATAGACATCCTCTAAACTCTAAAGTTGATACAACTTTATAGGTAATATTGGATCAACTTTAACCCTTTGATAAAAATAAAAGGTCAAGATTTAAACATCAAATTTTAATCTTGACCATTAATTTTAATTCAATGGTTAAAATTGATCCAACTTTACTATAAAGTTGGTATAAAGTTGGATCAACTTTAGAGGATCCTAATTCATAACTATTTACTTTTTTTTTCAACTAAGTTTTTAATAACGTTAAAATATTTCTTTTATGCACTAATTTTAAAGTCTCTACATAGTATACCTATAAGGCTATAATACTTTTAAACATTTGAACCTTTAAAATAACTACATTACCCTTTTTTACATCATTTACTTTTACATTAATAATCACGCCATTATCGCCACCATCGCCGCCACCACCACCGCCACCACCGCCGCCACCACCGCCGCCGAAATACTGACGCATCGCGTGGAGATTTATCTGGACTGAGATTGATATACTATATTCAAAGACAAGTGATAATTCAAATTTATGCTTAGATTATTCACTTTAATAATATGTCGATCATATAAAACAATCTCAACGTACTACTAGCAAATGCTTATATAGAAAGTACTCTTGACTAACAAAGCTTAGGTCTCATCACATAGTGGCATAGCTTCTATCCCACTTTACAAACATGATTGAAAAATATTTAGGTATTTTGTTCAAGTGTGAGATATTGGATGAAAGCGTCTAATTCGAACATGTGTTGTGTGACCTGTACGTGTTGGGATCAATGAGGTCCTTCTGATTTACCTTTTTATAATTTTAACCGGTTTCGAACCAGTGTCTATAATTAATAAAACTTATAGTAAGGTCATTTTCACCGGGGTGTTGACACTTCAGTGCTATCCCATTGGAGGGTGAGTGTTGCTATCAGTGTTAATGGCGTAAAGTTAATCAGTTAATTTTGGTTTAGATATGATGTTTTTTAAGTTGTTTTGAAGTGTATTATAATTAAAAATGAAGTAGTAGCTCGATGATTAAGTAAGAAAAACAAGAATTATAAGCCCAAAGTTTTCAAGTTCTCATATTTGTATTGTAACACCCCGAGCTAGGCTCAGAATATTACTGAAAAGATATAGCGTATGCATGAGATTATCGTAGAACATGAACTATATGAATAAAAGGGATTCGATGAATCCAACATCAACAAACAAGTACATAATGCATAATACAAAATAAGGGGCAAATGAATCCTGGATCCATGTAAGTCCAACCCAAGTTCTAGCACATGCATCAATCAACCATCACATCTTGGATTCACTTGATTACCTGAAAAGTGCACTAAACAAGGTCAACACTAGGTTGGTGAGTTCGTAGTGACGGATCACAAGGAACCATCGTCAAATAATCACAATAAGTATAAATAAGGTAAGTAATGGCTTACAAGTAGCCTTTATAAGGCCCAATATCAACCAAGATAGGTAAACTGATAGTAAACCTCGTCACATAACAAGCCAATAATGTATCAACAATAATGAGGGATGCGTGTCACAATTATGCATAAGTGATGTCAACATCAAGGAGTATGTGAAGCAATAAGGATGCATAAAGTATAAGTGCATAAGACATAACCAAGCAATGTATGAATGTATATCATGTGTCTCTCAACAATCATCAAATGCAAGTATGTGTGACTACATACTTGGGGTCTGTGTGCGTCCCGCACAAATAGAGTGTCCACGTGTCATCCCAATGACGTGTCATCCCAATGACCGTTGTGGCATATCAAAATCATCGGTGTATATACGTTTATATACCCGGAGTCATGTACATATCATCAACATCGCACACGTTTCCCATACATCGGGGAGCGAACGTCCTCGCACACGTTTCCCACACAACGGGGTGCGTATGTTTCCGCTCACGTTTCCCATACATCGGGGTGCGTACGTCTCATCAATATCCATATCATTACTTATGCGTGTTTACCCCAATTACAAATCCATCAATTATCAACCATCAAACCAACCAAAACTATACGTACATACACTTAGGAGGATTCTACTTTCAACGAGTCCTAGATGCTTATATATAGTGTCACCCGCAGCCTTCCCACCACATCTAAAATCCTTTGAAGGCATAACCGACTTCCATGTATGTACGACTATCCTAAATAATCACAATATCACAATCATAAGCGTAAACCATCAAACAATCAATCAAACCATCCATCAATCAAACAACCAATCAAGCAATAAGACAAATCGTAACTCAAGCCAATCAATCACTAAGTACAAGAGCATGTTCTCAAGTGTGAAACACTTGGAAGTACATCAACTAATCAATAAGTACAAAAACATGTTCTCAAGTGCAAGGCACTTGGGGGTACGACAAACCAATCAATAAGTACAAACATAATGAATCTCAATCACAAGTCCATCATACCACAAATCATCCAAACCACAATGCACATACATTTCATACGACTTTACATTTAAGGAATCATAGATGCTTATATATAGGGTCACCCGCAGCCTTCCCACCACATCTACAACTCATTAAATGTATCATCGTCTTCCATGTATGTACAACTATCCTAACCACACCACATAATCCAAATCGAAAACATAAACCAACAACAATAAGTTAAACCATCAAACAAATCAATCATCAATCAAACCATCCATCAATCAAACAACCAATCAAGCAATAAGACAAATCGTAACTCAAGCCAATCAATCACTAAGTACAAGAGCATGTTCTCAAGTGTGAAACACTTGGAAGTACATCAAACCAATCAATAAGTACAAACATAATGAATCTCAATCACAAGTCCATCATACCACAAATCATCCAAACCACAATGCACATACATTTCATACGACTTTACATTTAAGGAATCATAGATGCTTATATATAGGGTCACCCGCAGCCTTCCCACCACATCTACAACTCATTAAATGTATCATCGTCTTCCATGTATGTACGACTATCCTAAATAATCACAATATCACAATCATAAGCGTAAACCATCAAACAATCAATCAAACCATCCATCAATCAAACAACCAATCAAGCAATAAGACAAATCGTAACTCAAGCCAATCAATCACTAAGTACAAGAGCATGTTCTCAAGTGTGAAACACTTGGAAGTACATCAACTAATCAATAAGTACAAACATAATGAATCTCAATCACAAGTCCATCATACCACAAATCATCCAAACCACAATGCACATACATTTCATACGACTTTACATTTAAGGAATCATAGATGCTTATATATAGGGTCACCCGCAGCCTTCCCACCACATCTACAACTCATTAAATGTATCATCGTCTTCCATGTATGTACGACTATCCTAAATAATCACAATATCACAATCATAAGCGTAAACCATCAAACAATCAATCAAACCATCCATCAATCAAACAACCAATCAAGCAATAAGACAAATCGTAACTCAAGCCAATCAATCACTAAGTACAAGAGCATGTTCTCAAGTGTGAAACACTTGGAAGTACATCAACTAATCAATAAGTACAAACATAATGAATCTCAATCACAAGTCCATCATACCACAAATCATCCAAACCACAATGCACATACATTTCATACGACTTTACATTTAAGGAATCATAGATGCTTATATATAGGGTCACCCGCAGCCTTCCCACCACATCTACAACTCATTAAATGTATCATCGTCTTCCATGTATGTACGACTATCCTAAATAATCACAATATCACAATCATAAGCGTAAACCATCAAACAATCAATCAAACCATCCATCAATCAAACAACATCAATCAAACCAAAATCTTGAAGTTTTGAAGGGAAAGATTATTGTTTAACTTTCTTCTTACATTTTTGAAGTTACCCTTAGCCTTAGATCCGAAATTTAAAGAAGAAAATAGGGAGAAATGAGGGTGAGGGTATTCTTGGATTATAGAGAGAAGGAAGAGAGGAAGAGTGAGTAGAGAGAGAAGAGAGTGTGAGAAATGAGGGGAAGAAAGGAGGGAGGGAGGGTTTTGTTCCCTACTAACACTCTTGCATCCACTTCCGGCTTCTTCTGGAAGACGATTCGTTTACTTAAAACTTTTGACTCGAGACTCGTTCAATTATTTCGTCGACAAGATCAAACATATTTTGAAATTACGCTTCTAATGACTATTCACATGCTTATCTTTTCATTACAAAAGTTTATTCACTTCGATTTAACTAATTTTTGTTTTACGAGTTCGCTAGCGTTGACCGTCAAAGTGGCGGGTGTTACATCATTCCCCAGTTAAAAGAATTTCGTCCTCGAAATTACAACGATATATTCTCACTCTCAACAAAGTTCAAATCTCCTTAAGGCTATACATTCTCATCATTTGTAGCACGTGGTCCCATCTAGTATCATAGGATAGCCCAAGGTTCAATTCACATGTCGTTCACATCCTAATCGTTTTGCCTCATGCACGCCATGATTGATTCCCCAGTTAGGAGAGAACCTTCTCAGACCAAGATCTTACTTTGACGCCTTGGGGAATTCCCTAGTTAAAAGAATCCCCCTTCACTTTCAAACTTTACTTCCTAAATCCGATTTGTATGACTCAATTGTTTTTGTCTTCTCTTGTTAGTATTCACTAGTTTTTAGGTTTTTGCTCGTTCTTAGTTGTCATCACATTATTTTGTTCAAACGAGGATTTCCAACGGTCATATCTTGTCACTCTTAACTTAACATTTGCACACTCTACAAGTTAAAACCGATTCTCATATAAAATTGAGAATCCTCAAGCTTTTGGAATAGAATGTAATTAATAAAAATCTTTTCATAAGTTACAATTCGTTACACAATTTGATTTTGAAAATCACTAAAGACATTTACCAAGAATTTATTGGTCTTTTTCATTTAAAATTCCTCACATATGTCTCAAAAACATCTTACTATTATATTAGCAAAATTCATACGATTATAGGAGCCGTATTACGTAACAAGTTGTTAGTTTATAACTCGTTAGATTATTTAAAACCGGGTGACGTCGTACGCATCCTTCATACCAAGTGTTAAAATCTTTCGCCATGACTCATCGATCTCCGGGTTATAATTCCATTTTCTCAAACGAGTTTATTGCCAACTTCCTATAATTTGTTATTATTATTATTATATACATCGCGGTTAACATTAAGTGCAATTAGTTGTAAACAGGTAACACTTATTATGACGATTTGACTTATAGTCAGCGCACTCGTGACGTGTTTCACCCATTGGTCGGCGGCTCATTTGCTGAAATCACATGTTTGCTCCCACTTCTGGCCATCTGTCTGACAATGGGAGGGATCCTATCCACGACATCCAATCCTGACGGCACCTCATTCGTGTGATAGACAACGATCTAGCGATCCGTTTAAGGTCGAGAAGATTTGAGAATCGCACACTACAAGTACTCGAGCTTCTTACATCTTACGTGTGACTCGCACTATGGCACTCAATCGGCTTATCGTTCTCATGCTTATGAACTCTCGGTTCTGCGTTAAGCTAGGCGTTCAATTAGGCCAACTTTCACCAATCGGATTCGTGTGTATGTACCACCCAATACCGTTTACACCTCAACTCCATCTCTGCGACGTTCGTGTTTGCGAAATTTTACGTGTTGGGTAGACTTTTAGATTTCAATTTATTTGTTCAAGTTTATGGTCAGCCTAACCCAGGTCGTTCCTCCTCACTCAATGAAGTTTATAGTTGTATAACAGCTCAAAATGAAATCATTACGTCCCGTTGTCGCCATCGATATTGACTTCGCAGTTAACTCCACTGTTATTCGTTTATTCTAATCATCCCACATTAATTAACTCAAGCATTGTCCTAAAGTTCAATCTTAGGGGCGTATAATACAATGAGGTTCTCATAATCATAATACAACTATACTTATAATCTCTACGCTGCTGACTAAATTATAAGGTAACAGGAGGGGGAAATAACTCCGCCAAATAATCTTTAATCGCCCTACTAATTTATACATACAATTGTTCATGAAACCATTTACATCTATGCATGCATCTTGAATTCCTAACTATGTATTCAATAAGCAAGTTAGGCAACAAGTTTCCGAGATATTCAAATAAATTAGGCTAGCATGACAACCTATACACACAATTGTCCAAGATTTCAATTACCTTTACGCATGATTTACCAAGTCCTAACGATTCATTTCACCAAGTTAGTTAGGCAACGAAATTTAAGCATAATCAACAATTAGAATATCATGACAACCATATTTGTCTACCGCATATCCTAACAATTCATCCACATAACCAAGTTAGAAGATAAGGTTTTGCATGTCTATCAACTAATCTCGCATACCAAGTTATACATACGATCTCTCATACGTTGGGTATAACTATGCCTAAATTTTCAATCATTACCGATTCGTTCTTATAACTAAGTTAAGAAATAAAGTTTTGAGCATACTCAAATTATTAAACATGTCTACCGTTCTTAGTCATATATTTGTCCATTAAGTAAATATTTATACATGCATCACCGTATTCGCTTATCTCATGTATACGATTTAGCCTAACAATATAATTTATACATGCCAAACTATCAAACTAGTAAACCAATCCTTTCATGAAAGTGTTCATTGATTAACACACCTACACCTGCATTATCTATTTCCGTTACGTCATGCATAAAAATCACGCTTAACAACATAGTTTCTCATACTCTTGCCATATAACTAGTATGTTAAATCAATTCATATAATTCTCCGTTGATTAATACATTTTATGCATGCATTGCCAAATATCTCATATCCTGCATACAACCAAGTTTAACAATGTCTCATACATGTTTAAGTTCACATACCATTAAGCAACATATCCCCATTGTTCACCGATTACAATTAACATCGTTAGTGTTGGGATATCAACCGTTTATAATATATGAGAATTAGGATACTTACAACATTGACTCTCTCTAAGGGTGCATATAAACACATTCATCACATTGTATCCTAACCGTCTATCAACACGTTTAAGTCGAACCACAACAAAAGCATTTACAACATCAACTTGACCACTACGGGCCATACATACATACACACACACATGCATAACATATATGTTACTCAATCATACGAAACAACATGTCATTCCATCATCAAATCTCCAACCATAGTAATAGCCCTAGAGTTTATGACCCGGGGAGTAGCTTCACAATTGCTCTCGTGTTAGTCGCACTAGTAGTTAGTGCTTTCATGTCGACACACTACACATGTTCAATGTCTTTACACTAAGGCCAACATATAAATGTTCTCAAGTAACTATCATATATCATGCTATCATACCAACATATCACTACGCTAAGCACAATATACCAAAGTTCTCAAGTAATCATTATCTATCATGATTTCATGCCAAGTTCACATCAATTGTCCATCATCAAAACCAAGTACTCATATTCAACACATCACATCACAAGCAACTAAAACAAGTCAACTAAAACAAGTGGTTTAAAGTATAACCCGAATCCAATATGCCCTCTAGTTATTGACCGGGTATGTATACAGGGTGTACCAGCGGCTAACCCTCCACCCACCCAACTCCCATTAAGCATACCAGTTCCTTATTATACTCTAAGCCAACATGTGCAATCCGTGATGTCATTAACTTGTTATAATACCGGGTGACCATAAAATAGTTGATCATGCTCTTTTAGGGTTGCCACAATATTATACTAAGTTAATGCCATAACTTCATTTTGCCCTAAATCACCAAACTATCACCAATCAATAACAATAATCCATCTCAACCACAATCAAGCTCAAATCAATGTACACATTAATCACATTGAACTTATCACACGTTCATCACATTGTACTCAAGTTACAACATAACACATTGTTCATCTAGTACACTTCACAAAACAACATGTTATCCAATCGTACTCATATTGTCACATAAATGGTCTCGTCTACGAACTCACAATGCATACTTTTCAGGGTTCATACAATTTCATGTTGCACACAAAATTCCTAACCATGCATGCTATATGAAGAGTTTTAACTTAAGTCGTAGTCTAGGTCAAACCGCCTAATTCTCTACGACCAAGCATGGGCCACCATTCTGTAACACCCCGAGCTAGGATCAGAATATTACTGAAAAGATATAGCGTATAAATGGGATTATCGTAGAACATGAACTATATGAATAAAAGGGATTCGGTGAATCCAACATCAACAAACAAGTACATAATGCATAATACAAAATAAGGGGCAAATGAATCATGGATCCATGTAAGTCCAACCCAAGTTCTAGCACATGCATCAATCAACCATCACATCTTGGATTCACTTGATTACCTGAAAAGTGCACTAAACAAGGTCAACACTAGGTTGGTGAGTTCGTAGTGATGGATCACAAGGAACCATCGTCAAATAATCACAATATCACAATCATAAGCGTAAACCATCAAACAATCAATCAAAACCATGCATCAATCAACCATCACATCTTGGATTCACTTGATTACCTGAAAAGTGCACTAAACAAGGTCAACACTAGGTTGGTGAGTTCGTAGTGATGGATCACAAGGAACCATCGTCAAATAATCACAATAAGTATAAATAAGGTAAGTAATGGCTTACAAGTAGCCTTTATAAGGCCCGATATCAACCAAGATAGGTAAAGTGAAAGTAAACCTCGTCACATAACAAGCCAATAATGTATCAACAATAATGAGGGATGCGTGTCACAATTATGCATAAGTGATGTCAACATCAAGGAGTATGTGAAGCAATAAGGATGCATAAAGTATAAGTGCATAAGACATAACCAAGCAATGTATGAATGTATATCATGTGTCTCTCAACAATCATCAAATGCAAGTATGTGTGACTACATACTTGGGGTCTGTGTGCGTCCCACACAAATAGAGTGTCCACGTGTCATCCCAATGACGTGTCATCCCAATGACCGTTGTGGCATATCAAAATCATCGGTGTATATACGTTTATATACCCGGAGTCATGTACATATCATCAACATCGCACACGTTTCCCATACATCGGGGAGCGAACGTCCTCGCACACGTTTCCCACACAACGGGGTGCGTACGTTTCCGCTCACGTTTCCCATACATCGGGGTGCGTACGTCTCATCAATATCCATATCATTACTTATGCGTGTTTACCCCAATTACAAATCCATCAATCATCAACCATCAAACCAACCAAAACTATACGTACATACTCTTAGGAGGATTCTACTTTCAACGAGTCCTAGATGCTTATATATAGTGTCACCCGCAGCCTTCCCACCACATCTAAAATCCTTTGAAGGCATAACCGACTTCCATGTATGTACGACTATCCTAAATAATCACAATATCACAATCATAAGCGTAAACCATCAAACAATCAATCAAACCATCCATCAATCAAACAATCAATCAAACCATCCATCAATCAAACAATCAATCAAAACCATCCATCAATCAAACAATCAATCAAGCAATAAGACAAATCGTAACTCAAGCCAATCAATCACTAAGTACAAGAGCATGTTCTCAAGTGTGAAACACTTGGAAGTACATCAACTAATCAATAAGTACAAAAGCATGTTCTCAAGTGCAAGGCACTTGGGGGTACGACAAACCAATCAATAAGTACAAACATAATGAATCTCAATCACAAGTCCATCATACCACAAATCATCCAAACCACAATGCACATACATTTCATACGACTTTACATTTAAGGAATCATAGATGCTTATATATAGGGTCACCCGCAGCCTTCCCACCACATCTACAACTCATTAAATGTATCATCGTCTTCCATGTATGTACGACTATCCTAAATAATCACAATATCACAATCATAAGCGTAAACCATCAAACAATCAATCAAACCATCCATCAATCAAACAATCAATCAAAACCATCCATCAATCAACAATCAATCAAACCATCCATCAATCAACAATCAATAAACCATCATCAATCAAATCAACCAAACAATCAAACAAGCACGTATGTGTACACTTTTCAGCCCGAATCTCAATTGAGTAGGGAGCTACGAAACTCACCTGTGACGAGCAATGACAAGCCCAAGATGAAAGGAAGTAGAACCGACGTCCACGATAGCTGAAACATATCATACACGTATCACATTAATCCTAAAGCATATCAAGAGGTAAGGTCCTATCAATATTGACCTAATATTACTATAAAAGCTTCATTATGTCTATTTTATAAGGCTTTGATCCAACCGAGGTGGAATCATTACGTTTTGTTTCATAACGACTGGTCGGGACTTGACCACTGTTGCTTTATCAAAACTTTTGAATTATTCACATTATGTTTTGGACTCAGAGGCTTATACCATTGGAAAGTAGACTCAATTACGCATCCGTGGCCGCTTGAATCGTCAAAAACGGGCTTACGGTTTAAAAATTATTGACGTTTGAAAATGACTTTCCTGCAGTATATCACGGAGCGATAAATTGACTTTGCGGCGCGATATTTTGTTATTGCGGAGCGATAAATTGACTTTGCGGCGCGATATTTTGTTATTGCGGCGCGATATTTTCACCTTAACACCATTTTTAGAGTTTAGGCAAGCCTCACGACGCGAAATACCACCCTCGCGACGCGATATGCTTCAGAATGTAGAAAAAACGCGTTTTTGACCTCAAATCGACCCACCAAACGTCAAAATCAAAGCTTCAAACTTTAACACAACATATTTCAAGTATAAACAAGTGTGAAAATCAACTCTTAAACAAAACCCACTTCCTAAATCTCAAGATCTAAACCAAAACCCGTTTTTAAGCAAAAACAACCATTTTACACTCGAATCGACAGCAAATCGCTTAGATCTATAACAAGGAAGTATTCTACTAGTTAAGAGGAACATTTTGAGCTAAAGATCACTTACCGATTCATCCCGAAGCTCGAAATCCGGTTTTGGAGCTCTTGAGGATGAAGAACACTTTCTCAAACCAAAAATCTTGAAGTTTTGAAGGGAAAGATTATTGTTTAACTTTCTTCTTACATTTTTGAAGTTACCCTTAGCCTTAGATCCGAAATTTAAAGAAGAAAATAGGGAGAAAATGAGGGTGAGGGTATTCTTGGATTATAGAGAGAAGGAAGAGAGAAAGAGTGAGTAGAGAGAGAAGAGAGTGTGAGAAATGAGGGGAAGAAAGGAGGGAGGAAGGGTTTTGTTCCCCACTAACACTCTTGCATCCACTTCCGGCTTCTTCTGGAAGACGATTCGTTTACTTAAAACTTTTGACTCGAGACTCGTTCAAATATTTCGTCGACAACCTAACTCGATCTTAAAAACCAAAATCCAGCAAACAAGAATGTGAACTAAGCTTGTAAATCCAGTGCTTATCATCAACACTTTTGTTTTACTTTGAGTTTGTAAGAATCTAAACTGACATTGAAGAAGCCCATAAGGGAAAATACTTGGAATGAGCCAACGTGTGTATGACCCTGCTAAACTTGATATTTCCAGATCTTGACCGAACCAAGAAAAGATGGTGCACGTAAAAGTCCATATGATGGAGATAGGAATTGCCATAAACATCAGCACAATCATTGCTCTTTGTGTGTGTACACCGAGCATGCGATATTGTTCTGCTCCATAAGCTTGTCCACAAAAGGTTTCTAGTGCACTTCCCATTCCAAGCTGTTCACAATGATATGTAATAGAGAAAAAATCAATAAGGTCTGATCAGCATTAGAGATCATTCCACTAAAACCAGTTTTGGATAGTTCTCTAAGAACACTTCTACTCCTCTGCGTTCTTTGTTACTTAGTTGTCTGATTTGATTTTAATAAGTGTGGCCAACATTTAAATTCAGATCATGGATAATAAGTACCATTCATTTATATATATCAAGAATTCAAGAGGTGGCGTGATAGGCGGGTTGGGTAACTAACAGGTCAAACTATGTTGTGGCTGAAATGAGTCATTTTAGAACGGGTCAAATCAAACTAGTCTGGATTGGGTTGGGTTGGATTGACCCACAAATAATATATGAGACATTAAAATGATTCCAAAAGAAAATACTCGTAGTTACAGCATTATAATCTATTTTTTTATGAAACAGTTTATGATGTTGTATGCAATAAAAATACACTTCTGAGAACTTTCAAGCCTTTAAGCCCATTTGACAAATTCCCCTTCTGACTAAAAGAACTTGATTGACCCATTGACTTGTTGTGTGTTGACTTGTTTGAGATAAAACCCAACTCATGTCAATCTTTACTTGGTGGGCCAATTTCACTGGGACCCATAACCAAAATTTAATGGAAAATATTGAATTTTATTTTGTCTAAAACGAAGAAGGGGATATGTGTATTGATGGTATAGAAATAGAAAAGAATCAGCTAAGAATTTCCATATTATTACAAAAACAATACTCCATAAAGAGATCACACAGAGTTTCATATACGAGTATTATTTGATTGTTTATGTACATGAACAGTAAATAAAATTGGAACCCATACAATTGAATAGACTAGTTGATATGTGTAAAATACCATGTAGCTAAAGCCAGTAACTGAAGCGAAGGAAGTGGCCATTGAAGCAACAGACAGTGAAAGTTCACCAAGATGACCAACAAACATGACAGAAATGATCTCCAAACTATACTGCAAAAAACTAACCAAACAAAGTGGCCCTGCCAACTTCAGCTGGTGTTTCAGCTCTAAAAACGGCTCGGAAGCAATACTCAATTTAACCCATCTTCTTCCCCCAAAACCCATTTCAGTTTTTGCTCTGGGAACGACTAGAGGAGCTTCAAGAACATTTCTCGAGTTATCTTGATCCATGGCTGGCTGGCTGGCTACACGTACTCTTTTTTCTTGAAAACATAATATAATGCAATAATTTTAATGAAAAACCTATATTTATTATATATGATTTTACGTGACAAACGGGATGCATTAACTTTATGGACAACATGCTAAATGCATGTCATGCGAATCAGGGACTATATATATCCACGTATGTAAGTGTATTATATACTGATATTGTTATCATAGTTTTCAACAAAAATGAGAGTCAAGCTGATCTAGTAGGATATATATACATGTCCAACATTAATCTGCTCAAAAAGCACACGAATGGATATGATATATTTCTCCGTCAAAGCAGAATATGTATTTATTTTGAAATATATTTCTCCGGCCATCAAACAAAGAAAATACAGTACTCCGTAATAATAAATGCGAGCCCATTTTATTTCAATACATCGTCCTTAAATACATGGGATAAAATTTAGCACGTTACATATATATATCACCATATGTATCCTCCCGGCCTGCAAAACTTTACATGCATGTTTTTAGGTGTGGTTTAATTTTGGCTTGGAAAACATACATTTAAAACAGATAATCAATTATCGATAACAAGGTATGAAGAATACCCCATTAATTAATTCAAACTACCCATCCGTTGTAACAGGATGTTGTTTATAACGTGATCATAGTCGATGAGTGAGGTAAGGATACGTTGTGCCTGGACCAGAAACCGGCCCAAAAAACACCGACGTAAACCAACCAGCCTGTGCCTGTTCTTCCCGTTCCCACATCATCCTTTTCTCTTCTTCGACAATTAAATCATATAACCTCTTGCTCATATACACCTTCACAGCTTCAACACCTTCCTCCACTACTTCTGGTGGTGGAACCATCAACGGAGTATGGTCCACCACAAGCCTTTTCAGATTCACGAGCCGCCCAAATGTAATGGGCAGTTGTTGAATCTGATTGTTGCAAATATCAAGTTCTCTAAGGCTGGTCAAGCTCCCGATTGTCTCAGGGAGTGCTGTAAGGTCATTAAAGTTACTACCCAAGTTAAGAACCTCGAGTTTTGTCAACATCCCAATGGAGGGTGGCAGGCCTTTTAGCTCATTGAAGTGCACGTCTAGAACCTGGAGATACGTCATCTCGCCAATGGAGGTAGGAAGGGAGCGCAATTTGTTCAAAGCCATCAAGAGTTTCCTTAGATTCACCAGCCCATAGCCAATCTTGGAAGGGAGATATCCAACCTTGTTGAAACTGATGTCAAGTTCTACTAATGATCGGCATTTACAAATGCCTTCAGGTAAGGAGGTGAGTTTGTTGCTTGACACATTTAGGACCTGCAATCTTTGCAATGAACCAATGGAATCTGGTAGTGACTCAAATAGATTAGAAGAAAGATTAAGCTCCTCGAGACTCTCGAGTCCAGCAAGTGAATCCGGAATAGCCTGTAATTCAATGCGCCAAGATTCTTGTTAATTAACGGTTTAAATAACAATTACATTTTACATAGAAATAGAAGGTAAACGGGCAACAAGCTGCGCCGCTAAACCTTTTTGAGTGGCAAAGCAAAGACGTTTAAAGACCACATTCATAAATCTTGGCATCATAACAATACTATGCATGACCCGTTGTACCCTAACAATTAGGACAACTATATATTATTCCATATAAGTTACACAAAACATTTGATCGATTAATAACATGTCAAGAACGATATAATAGATAGATGAAAGTTTGGGTAACGAACCATAAGTTTATTAGAGGACAGGTTGAGAGAAACCAATGTTCGAAGCTTTCCAAAGGCTTCCGGAACAAAAGGCAACTTCCGGTTAGATAAATTAATCCGTTCAACACCGTTCACTAATGCATCCTGAAGAATATCAGCCATCTCTTCCTTAACCTCCTCCGCAATCGTTGGAAGCATAGAAGAAGAAGCCTTCTTATCGAGAGCATTTAACTTTCCAGCCTCCTTAGCCGTATCATAGAGCTTTTGAAGCCTTGTTTCCGCAACAACTAACAAATTACCATACGTGGCGTGCATCTCATCCAAGGACAGCAAGGCCTTATACATTTGTTGCTCTCTTTTCAACGCTCTCTTTCTCCTCTCCACGATCTCCACTTCGTTTTCAGACAACGCGATCTCATCAAAATGATCACCAAAAGGTGATTCCTCAGCCTCAGCATACCGGAACTTGGCTAGTTCAACAGTTTCTGGATCCGGACGTTCACCTAAAGTTTTGATCACAGATCGGATCTGAGACACCTCGACAGCAACAGCACGGATGTTTGCAAGGATATCATCATCCGTCAAACGAGACACACGTTCAGCAAGTTCTGAATACGACTCTCGTTGAGATAATTCGGTATAGGTTTCTGGCAATGAAGACCTTGGGGATAGCCTTTCAATCTCGAGCTCCTGTAATTGGCGCCGTTTGAAGCTAGGAATTTTGGTCATAACATATGAAAGGATTCGCATCTTCCTAGGACTCGGATTTGGATCCATGGAACTGAACTTGGTCATCCTATTGCTCGGGTTTGGATCCATGGCGTTAAACTTGGTCACAGAGGTGTTGTTGAGCTTGATCGGCCTAGGGGTCGGGTATTTTGGATCCATGGCCGGCCGGCGTTTTAATTTACTTTTTTTTTTGTTCTTAATACAAATAAGGAATTAAGATAAAAGGATGATGATGATAATAGATTTCAGAGAGATCAATGAACGTAACGCCTGTTGTTGGTTTAATTAATTAACCTTGTTGTTTAATTAGATGATCAGTGCGTCACGTTATATGTCTCTCCTCCTGAATACGGGAGAAACAAAGAAAGAAAAACAAATAATATTGAAGGACGATGATAAAGACATTATGTCCATTGTTGCACCAATTTGAAGAAGAAATTTTGCAACAATGGTTTCCACATTTTCTGGTAAAAATGTCAGTCATCCATTATATGAGAGGCTTTTACCAAAATAGAATTTACGCATATACATAAATATATTCCGAAAATAAAGTATATTAATGTATTTTATTTATTGCCTTAAATAGAAGTTTCGAATTGTTTGAATTCTACCTTAGTTCTAATACTTTACTTTTCCTCTTTGATAATTATTAAGGTACTCTCTCCCGGCACATCGGTTGATTTGAAACCAAACACTTTTTAAGCGAACCAGACGAAACAGGGGATATCTTTTTCAACGTTTCCATAGGGAACATAATGACTCTAATTTTCAAGCCCGAACCAACACGATTGTATTCTTCAACAACAGCAGCAAGATTGTCACCGCATTCAAGTCGAGATCTTCGGTGGGTAGTTTACACTTCAAGTTAACAGAAAACCCGCACGCCTCGTAAAACTTAACAATGAGATCCGAAAACGTGATGGAACGGTTCACGGCAAGGACTCGGGTATGGCCACCAAAGTAACAGAGCTTGCCGTCGGGATGCCGTGTCTGGATTCTGCCGTTATAGCTGTATAGGAAATTGATAGTTGGTGGTTTGGTGATGGATGATGATATGAATACGAAGAAGGTGGTTAAACGTGTACGGTAAGTCGTAAGTGTATGATTTGTTGGGTATACGGAATGGAATGGGTTTGTACGGCTTATTTATAGGATAGAAGGAGGGTTTTTGCTAATTATGGTATATTTTACAATTTTTTTTTTTGAATGTGTAAATTATTTTATTCGAATATTCTTTCTTTCTTTCTATTTTGTTGTATAAAATTTACTGTATTTTTATTTGATTGTTGCCGTAAAAAATTACTTTTTGATGTTAATTTGTATTTCTTATAGGTCAGTCATCTATTTGTATTCAAAGTCATTTACGAGTATTATTTTGTACCATAAATTTGTTCATAAAAGCTCACATTTGTTCGAAAGATATTATGTAAAAAAACATTAACTCTTACTTAAACATATTTAAACCAATTCTTTTTACGAATTTTTCAAGTGAGTTAACAATGAGTTTTAACAAAGTTGGTAGATTTAACTAAGTTTTGATTGAATTTTGACCAAATTGTGAACCATGTAGCGATTACTCATATATTACCCAACATGCATCAATTAACCTTGATGACTAATCATTAGTTGATCTTATAATCAAACTTTTACAACGATGTCTCCAAATAATATAAAATTATTTAAAACTTATAAAAGTATTTTTTTTTTATTGTAAGAAATATAGGCTTTAAATTTTTGCTCATGTGGATATGTTCTTATATCTCATTGGGTGTTATTTGTGTCCAAATTCGTCTTTAAAAATACTCGTAAAAAGTTATACTAAGACGTACAATAAAAGATTTTGTAAAAATTATACCACAAAAGAATTTTTTTTTTTCCTTCATCTTAATCATTAAGGCTAAACCACTTCTAATAAATATATGAGATCTTTATAATTGTCTTAACTAAAACTTTGTTAGAAAGGACAATAACATTTTTTGAAACACTATCACTTAAACCGAATATAAAAAAAAGTAATTATATTATCTATTTATAAATTCTTTTTTATGAACAATAAAAATACTAACAACACTTTCTAAAATTGATGTGTCCATCTCAAGTTCAACTATAATAACTTAAAAATTTTGCTATTTTATGTCTTGGATGGTATAACAAATCTCCTTTCCAAAATAAATTATTATTATTAGTATAATTTAATAAATAATCTGAAAAAACAATTTATATTTTTTTAAAAGAATGTAAAGACGGTTAAATCAATTTTTTATTAATCTAATTTAATTTTTTTATACAGAAAATATATCATATTCCAAGCAGCCTACTTTTTTCATTTGATTCAGAACAGTCAAAGTCATTCCCGAATACTTTTTCAAAACCCTAACTCTAAAATCGGAATTAATTTCGACCTTCAAATTACCCTGCAACCGCCATGAATCATTACGATGCCAGAATTGTAGACGCCGGTTCTTACCATCAGCGTCGGAGGTACGTTACTAAAAAAAAATCCAACTTTTATCTTTCTTTCGTTTATTATACCTCATAGAATTCAATTCAGTATGTGTATGTACATGTCCATCTATCTATTGAATATGTATATATGTAGGATATATAGATAGGATGTATAGTTTTGATTAAATTGTTTATGTTATTATTATTTGTGGAATGTAACAGTGATTTTATGGGATTACCGGCTACTGGGGGACCCCCTGTAAACTTTGGCCGAGGAGGAGCGGCTCCGTTCAGAGGTCCTCCGGCTGTAGTACCACCGCCTTTTGTAGGCGGTGCAAGAGGTGTTGGAAATGGTTACCCTCCTTTTGAACCTGGTGTTAGGGGAGGTTTTAATGTAGGTGTAGGAGGTGGAAGAGGAGGGAGGGGATTCGGTTCCTCGAGAGGTGGTGATAGTGGCGGAGGAAGAATGAGTAATGGAGGTTTTGATGGTGGTATAGGGAGAGGAGGTGGACGGGGTTTTGATTCAGTCCGTGGTGGTAGAGGGAGTCGCGGAGGTGGACGTGATGGAGGTAGAGGGTTTGGTGGTGGGGGTGGTCGAGGTGGAGGTGGAGGGAGGGGTTTTGGTGGTGGTGGGAGAGGAGGTAGAGGTGGTGGGTCAAAAGGGGATCTGGATAATATTGCTTTACCGAAACAGGATTTTGGAAATTTGGTACCTTTTGAGAAGAACTTTTACGTCGAGAGTCCTTCTGTTAGGGACTTGAACGATCACGAGGTTGCGATTTACCGTGACCGTAGGGAGATTACTATTGAGGGTCATGATGTTCCAAGGCCAGTCCGGATGTTTCATGAGGCTGGTTTTCCCGGTAATCAGTCTGCACCTTGAGATATCGACTTTCTTACGTCAGATTCTTTTTAGTCAACTAACTTTATTATTTTGTTTTGGCAGACTACTGTCTCGAGGTCATTTCCAGACTGGGATTTTCTGAGCCGACACCAATTCAGGCCCAAGGATGGCCTATGGCTTTAAAGGGAAGAGATTTAATTGGGATTGCCGAGACTGGTTCTGGGAAGACTTTGTCGTATTTGCTTCCTGCTTTGGTTCACGTCGCGGCACAACCTCAATTGGGTTGGTTTCGATTTCTTATTTGTTTGGTTGATATATTGTTATTCTTCTTATAATGTATATATTATATATACTTTTTGTATTGCCAAATATTCAGTTCAAGGAGATGGTCCCATTGTCCTAGTGCTGGCTCCCACTCGAGAATTAGCTGTCCAGATCCAACAAGAAGCTGGAAAATTTGGATCGCATTCTAGAATAAGAAGCACTTGCATATATGGTGGTGCCCCTAAGGGACCCCAGATTCGTGATCTTCAAAGAGGTACGGAGTACTATAATGGCAATCTGACCGAAGAATTTTTCTAGTAAAACCAGGCAGTGCTTTGCAGTGAAAAGTTGTGTTTACAAGCTCATACAATTCTTAATTTCAGGGGTTGAAATCGTTATAGGCACACCTGGTCGGTTGATAGATATGCTGGAAGCCCGACACACAAACTTGAGAAGAGTGACTTACCTTGTCTTGGATGAAGCCGATCGCATGTTAGATATGGGGTTTGAGCCTCAAATAAGAAAAATTATTTCCCAAGTATGATAACTTCCTCTAAATGGCTCATCTGTTTTCTTTCTTGATCTTTATATGATACTTATTAGACATTAGCTTTTGCTAAATTTCGGAGGTGCTTTGTTTACAGATCAGACCAGATAGACAAACTCTATATTGGAGTGCCACATGGCCTAAAGAGGTTGAGAGTTTGGCAAGGCAGTTCTTACGCAATCCATACAAGGTTACTATCAGAATTTTTTGTTTTCACATTGTGTAGCAAACACCTTTACCAGATTGCTTATATCATTGTCGTAAAACCTGAATTCTTTAGGTGATCATTGGTTCCCCGGTTCTTAAAGCAAACCAGTCAATAAACCAGATTATTGAGGTTGTAACAGATGCAGAGAAGTACAACAGGTATAGTTTGGTACTCTTTTTACATTCAAGTAGTACGTTTTCTCTGTGTACTTGATTCTTGAAATTCTTTCATGTAGGTTGATTGGACTGCTGAAAGAAATGATGGATGGAAGCCGAATGCTTATATTTGTGGAAACAAAGAAAGGATGTGATCAAGTGACAAGACAACTTAGAATGGATGGATGGCCTGCATTATCCATCCATGGTGATAAAAGCCAAGACGAAAGGGATTGGGTCTTGGCAGAGTTCAAAAGTGGCAGAAGTCTTATAATGACTGCCACTGATGTTGCTGCCCGTGGTCTTGGTAGGATCACTGTGTGTTAGCCATTAGGAAGCTTACATATTTTATTAGGTCATGAGATCCTTTAAATCAGCGGGCTGCTGTCTACTTGCCTTAGTAACTAATTTGTGGTTTGGGTTCGAGAGTGGGAAGTAAACCCATGTTTGGAAGTGGTTGTTAGTTGTCATAACAGGAAGGCATCATCATTTTGACTTTTAGTATCTAGGTTGCAGTATGCATCTGGTATGGTAAATGATAAGGGATTAGGAAAATAGGCGATGATTTGTTTAGCATATAGAGGATAAATGCTAACTGAATCGGATCTTAACCTCAAATCGAGGTTATGAAAAGTAAAGCTAACTGCAAATTGAAGTTAAAGTCCAGGTTTGGCTTTTTGGCCAGCTGCACTTGAGGTGAACCAAAATGTCAACACATTTAGGATTTTGAACATTAAATTATACATGATGCACTCCCAAGGATAAGTAGCGTATAGAGGATAATCTTAGATCATATCAAATCCTAATCTCAAATTTAGGTTATCTAAAATAATGTTAACTGCAATATGAGGTTAAGTTTAGGTTTGGCTTTTTGACGGGCTGCATTTGGGTTGAACCAAAACACCAATACTTTTAGAGTATTGGTATTTATATTTTATAAAACTGAATGCATTGAACATAGAATCAATAAATCATGCGTAATGCATTACACATATCACAGTTTTACTTTAAGTTCATCTTAGTGCTGTAGTTGCTGAAGTCTTAGCTTGGCAAAGGGACATGCGTATGGTGTGCTGCCATTACTGTGTTTTGTTTCAGGGGTTATGCAAGTTTTTGGCAAAATCTGTTGTCTCTTTTGTTTTATTATCTAAGATGAAAATAATCGGTTTTGGAGACGGAGGTAAGAATATTGAAACTGATTCTTGAGGTAAATGTTACTATTTTTACTCCTTTTTTAAATAACTACGTGTTAAGTTTTGAGTTGCAATAAGGTTTGACGTCTTAACGATAGATTCACGAGTGTTAAGCTTTTTATGTTCAATGCTAAATTGCACCCTTTTTAAAAAAAAAATTAGAACTTCAATTGAAGCATAGTTGTACATTCGAAGATTCGTTTACTTATGATAATATGTATTGCAATATACATGGAATCAGTATGTACGTTTTATTCTGGTGATGTATGACAGAATATTATTTAAACATTTTGAAGTGACTCTAAATTTGTAGACTATACGTGTCACCCTTACTGAGTTAAGGGACGATTAAACAGATTAAGATGAGCAAAGGTCATGATGCCTAGCTGATATGGTACATATACATGGGAGCTATACATGTCATTGTCATAGGGTCTGTTAGGTCTTTTGAGTCTGTTATGTGTGCCAAATAAGGTTCTGGTGGTTGATCTACAATTCTAAAAGCAACCATGGGGACATCAGGAGTCTCGCGTGAAGCATTTTTCATTTGCTGAACTCGTTCTGATTCTCTACTCTAACCTTTTATTAAAAATTTATGGTTTCCCATCCACGGTTATGAGGTTGGTGGTCGTGACAGCCCGGTTGACCTGTACAAACAAAAGCTTATAGATTGATTGGATTTATTGATTTGGAATTGGCGGATGTAGTGGTGCTGCTGCTCCTTATCCCTGCAAGGTTGAGGTGGTCACATTTGATATAATGATCTTATAAATGCAGGGATAAGGTTCCATTTCATTCCAATTTAATTGGGTTTTATATATTGGAATTTTTTCAAACTTAATTTCTTATGTTGACTGTAGATGTGAAGGACATAAAATGCGTTATCAATTATGATTTCCCCACGAGTCTTGAGGATTACGTACATAGAATAGGACGTACTGGACGTGCAGGAGCCAAGGGGATTGCTGTTACTTTTTTTACCCATTCAAATGCAAAATTTGCTAGAGAGCTCGTGAAGATTCTCCAAGAAGCTGGCCAAGTTGTTCCTGCTGCATTAACTGCTATGACCCGGTCAATGGGTCCTGGGGGTAGATTATTTAACTCTCAACCATTTATTTACTATTACTTTCTTGGTCCCGTGAAAAAGCACAGGGCTACAAATTGATCAGCCATTGGTCAGATATCTAAAATTTCCTTTAATGGTGTTATGTAACAGTTTCAGGTGGGAACTTCAGATCAAGAGGTCGAAATGGGTTTGGCAATCGCGGTTTGACAGGATCCAATACTGTGCCTGTGGGTTCAAAAAGGCATTGGTAATTTCTTTTTGTGGTGTTATAGCTAGTAAACCTTACTGATTAATGTTACAAAAATCCCACACAACTACATTAGTGTCTCCGTTTTAGGATTTAGCTAATGTTATTGTATCATTAGATCTATTTTTGTGTATCACACATGGATTTCTTTGCCACACGATAAACACAATTTTTTCTAAGTTATAAACATTGCTTGCTTCGGTTTTTAATTATAATATATTTTGCATTTGTTCCGTTACCTTATGTTGTGTGATTCATAGAGGATATATATCTTCTGCCGAAAGAAGTCATGGATTGTACCTTTTGTTGTGTCATGTATGCAACTGGCTTGCTAGGGTAAAAGAAGTTTTGGCCGATGAAACATCATTAATTGTGTTCATCATCAAACCTTCAGAATACCCTGCCTTGGGTTTCTCATTCAGCTGAAACCAAACAACCAACTCAGCTTGAGGATATGTTTAAACATTTAAAGCTGTGTGATGAAGTGATGATATCTGTCCAAATCTATGATGATACACTGTGATACTAGAGAGGACAAACACCACTGTAGCTTCCGTGCAATCAAAATGTGGGTTGGTTGTTTCAATCTCAGGGCAGATTGAGCACGATATGCTATACACTCATTGTCAAAATTTATTCAACGGTGTTCAAAATATTATATTGATATGAAAGAAACTAGCAAGTTGCTAGTATTACATCCATAAGATAGAAGTTCAGAAGGAAATCATGCAACAGGGGTATAACAAATAAAACTAGCATGAAACTAAAAATTGAAGGTGCTCCAGCTTTGCCAATCAATTCGGTGTTTTGTTGCTCGGTTTGATATCCATAAAAAGCTTTGGATTTTGATTTCTTTTGTGGCGAATCTGATTGAAGGAAGTTTGTTAGAAAATATTCGATCGTTTCGACACTTCCAGATTACCCAACAGTAGGTGATGATTATCAGGTTGAAGAAGCTTCGTTTCGTTGGGTTGAGATAAAGGATTTTATGTATCTCAAGTAGCTCTTTGATGCTGGAGGGTTTGATTGCCGGGAGAATTCAACGGTAACTATATCTTTCATTAAAAGAGATTCATTACAAAAAGCAAAACCGGACATGTTTGTTTTTCTTCATAAGATTATGTTTGGGAATTTATGACATCCGAAAGGATAGTTCATTTACTAATCACAGTACCTCATGGTTGAAAGAACCAATGGTTGTTAGTTCCCCAATTATTTTAAAGATGAAAATTGAAGGTCAAACCAATCTTTAGGATTATCCCCAATTTAAACATGGATAAAGTTGGATTAACTTCATAGATAAAGTTGGTGAGATTTCAACCTTTAGATAAAAATCAAAGGTCAAATTCAAATTTGATATTTGAATCGTAACCCTTGATTTCAATCTAAAAGGTTGAGAATTATCTAACTTCACCTATGAAGTTATATCAACTTTAGAGTATCTTAATCCTCTAAACATGGTTACCTCGACATGTTTGGTCAAGCTTAACGTTGCAACCAATGAAGCAAATGATTGACCCATCATATCATCCGAAGAAACGGAAAATACCAAAAAGTTCGAATTCACAGCTAATAACATTGATTCAATTGGCATTGACATAATAGGAATATTTCGTCTATTAAGGAGGATTCCCCGAATAGAGATGATCATAAAAGATTTGAAATATTTGATATGATCCTTTTTGGAAGTTAGTAGTTAGAAATAAAAATCAAAAAACTGTATCTATCATAATATCATAATACAAATTACAAAACGCTGAAAGTTTGATGGATAATAAGATATAGTGGGCCGGGCCACATATGAATGAACTACACACAGGCCCATTTAAATCAACCTCCCTATAAGTGGAGTTAGGGTTCTCATTTGTCATCCAAACCCTAACACACACACAGGTCATCGCCGCAGCAGCCCCTTTTTCAGGTATTTACATCAGTCTTTTACTATCAGAGGATAAATTTCTATGATTGATAAGACTTATTAATAACAGTAATACACTCATTCATGATATATGTTTGTATCTTTTTAACTAATTATTATTTTATGTTATGGTTTATTTTCTTATACATAATTTGGTAGCTTATAATACTTGCCCTGTGATTGATTTGTGATGAAGGCACGCATGAATTTTTATAGGCTAAGCTTATAGATTTTATTAAGTTCATTTTAGTTTTAATATAAGAGGAGGATGTTGGATTAGACTTGTTCACAAAGCCATTAAGTTCATTTTTCCGACTTGATTTTAGTTTTTATTTGAATTTCAATAAGCTCTTTTGCTGGAAAGAATGTCTTATTGAATAAGCTAATCCTAGGTCCACAAACACCCTGTGTTTATTTCATTTTTCAGTTGGTTTAGAAGCTGCTTTTATTGCAGATATAGAGTTATTTTATCAATTTTGTATATATCTGATGGAAATGTGTTGGGATGGATAGGAGGGAATAATGACGACCAGTTTGAGGAAAAACAGAAAGAAGAGAGGACATGTGTCAGCTGGACACGGTCGTATCGGTAAGCACAGGAAGCATCCTGGAGGTCGTGGTAACGCTGGAGGTATGCACCACCACCGTATCCTCTTCGACAAGTACCATCCAGGTTACTTCGGTAAAGTTGGTATGAGGTACTTCCACAGGCTCAGAAACAAGTTTTACTGTCCGATTGTGAACGTCGACAAGCTATGGTCAATGGTTCCTCAGGATGCAAAGGATAAGGCAACAGCCGATAAGGTCCCAGTTGTTGATGTCACACAGCTTGGTTACTTTAAGGTGTTGGGTAAGGGACAGGCTCCGTTGAAACACCCCATGGTCGTTAAGACGAAGCTCATTTCCAAGACTGCCGAGAAGAAGATTAAGGAGGCTGGTGGAGCTGTTGTGCTCACTGCTTAGGTTTCTTTTAAATGTAATCCGTACCTTTTTATGATTTTCGTATTAATGGTGATCTCTGTTTTGAAATACAATAGATTATTGTTATGAATTGATGACCCTGTTCTTGAATTGGCTACTTAATTCGGGTTTTCTGTTATTATGGAATGTAGGAAATGTTTTTTATGTTGTGGGCTCATTTAGGTATATGATTGTGTTGTGTCAATCTTGTTTGAATTGCATCTTTTTGAACGGAAATTTCAGTGCTCTCATTTAGTCTCTGCATCTTGCTGGGAAGGTCCATCGTATTTGATTGTGTTGTTGCTATGATTAGTTTGTTCTTGATGGTCTTAATTGGGATATAGTACTCCTATATAGTCTGCTGCATTTTATGTGCCTGATTTTTGAGTTTTAGTGAAATCTTGAAAATAAATGATTCTGCTTGTTAGTTAAAGCATCTTCTTGGTATTATGGGAGATGACAGTTTGCTTTTGTTTTGTTTTTGGTGACTCGGCTACTTGAACAGTTGTTTCAATGTGTCCGTCGGGCACCTGTAGTCTGGGACCTAGTTACTCTCTCTATGTTTGAATGTTTTCTCTTTGTAGCACATCCTTTTTGTGACATTTGTGTTTTGATTAGACGCGAATCATGTGAATTTGAGTAGTTATTATAATTTCGTAGGACACCAATCTTTTACATTCACCTGGGTCATTTTCTTTTCACGTTGATAGACTATAGTCATGAAATCAGTTCATTCAAAGTACACACACTGGGCAGGAGTATAATGTATCACATTCTCACTCCATGGTCGTCTGATGAACCATTAGTTGTGGCTGGCTTGGTTTGATTAGTTTGACGCTCTACCTGTTGCCCAGTTCAGTTATCTAGTGTTAGAAACTGAGCCTTTCACCCTACCAAACCTCTTATCTCATTTGCGTGGTTTAATGGATGGCTGGATATGGATTCAGTTCGAGTAGTTTTGCTCTCTTTACCTGTTTTTAAAATCCCCTTTTTGTAGTGTCAGAAACTGAGTTTGCTGGGCTTTCTTGCTGTCAAAATGTCAAGATTTTGCAACTATGAAAAGGATTCCCAAGCGGCCAAATCAGTAATTATGACTCAAAAGTTACGAAAGAGTTTGAATCGGAAAACCTATGCTTTAAGCAGTATCTATTTGAAAAGATGGGGGTTTTCCCCTTTAGCCGGGGCAGATTTTTACACCCACTGCCGAGTATCTTTAAGTGGGATTCATGTGGGCACAATGTCGGGTATATGATATTCGCACCTCTTCAGCTAAAGAAACTTGAGATTGGTTAGGAAAAGAGTTCATAAATGGACACTAGATTAAGCTGGATAATCTATGGCAAATATTCTCCTGACGGGTTAACTTGAACAAAAAAAAAAAAACCTTTTTCGTTTATCTTGTTATAAAGAAACCATCACCAAGCCTAGTGGTAAGACATCTTTAGGTCCTCGCAAGAAAGTCCCAATGTTTACACTTCAATAGGTAATATATGAAGGATGACCCGGAAACAGATTTAAAAACAATCACGAATATATCCCGATTAATTATTAATGTATATTTGAGTCAAATAATCACTCTTGGTGGATAACTTTATGAAAAAAACCTAGTTAGTTTACATTCTTTGGAGTTTTATTTTTTTAGTACTTTTATAAATTGTGGAACATATCCTACTCAATGGCATGAATTAAGTACAATAATCCACTGCGTATAGATTTGAGGCTGAGAAAGAGATAGAGATTGAGAGGTTGAGATTAAGAGTTGGAGATCGAGAGTTCCCCTATTCGGTTTGGCTTCGCCGGCCGTCGGGTATTTTTGCACACTGGGCCGGAGGTCCCTTCCACCTCGGTGGATCTGGAAGCAGCCTCTCTACCTTTGAGTAGAGGTAAGGTCTGTCTACATCATACCTCCCCATAGCCCGGCTTATGCCGGGATTGGGTACCCTTGTTGTTGTTGTTGTTGTAATCCACTGCGTATAGACAAACATAAAACAACAAATTAACAATCATGAGATAACTTGCTTAATATGGTTCAGACATCTTGAAAGTTGAAATAAAAGCTACCGTACTTTTTAAGAAAATATCATGATCTCTTCGGCTTGAAAAATACCAGTATATGTATTTTCCTCGTTAATAGTTTGTTTGTTAAACTTGTATAACTAGAAAATGATAATATATCATATCCAACTTATATGGTCCTTAATTTTATCATACTCTGTTATGATTAGGTTGTTTCAAATGATAATATGAATGAGTTAGTTTGTAGATATAAGATATGCATTGCCTCTACATATATCTTTTTAGTTTGTAAAAATTACAAATTTTCTAAGATTGAAATGATATTTTTAGTTGCAGTTTTTAATGTAGATAGAAACTGTAATTACATGTTTATGTTGATTTTGGTAGAAAAAGGTGTATACAAACTCAATACTCAATATGGAATCAATAAATATTATGACAGACTACATACGAGATAATTATAAATACAAAATATTATAGAGATTATAACCAGAAATTATAGCTGTAGCGATTTCAATAAAATCTTCGAGACCTAGAAAACCTATCATGATGGTTCCTGGAGAAAAATATATAAAAAGAACAAAATTCATGAAAGTAGTAGTCAGGCTTGTGTTTGATACTATTCCCTTAAACAGATTCTACGTCTGTTCTTAGGGGCAGGCCAAAAAAGAAGAGCAGAAACAGAAATCAAAGTCAAGTTATTGGCGATCATATAGTATGGAAAGGTACTAACTTTTTATACACGTTAAGTGAAACCCTAAGGGCTTCATTTAGCATTTTCCATATAAAAAAGTTTTTTGTGGTTAAATATAGAATGGTGACGGTTAAATTGAATTAATGAGTATTAAATATAATTTATGATTATTTAGAAAATATATAGAGCTTATTAAAAGCATTATAACTAGTCCCTGCAAATCCCATGTCAATAAACCATAATCATTGAGGCAAAAACCTCAATGATATCCTAATCCTCCCATGAGGGTCTTGGGCTTGGGAAGACCTAGATTCGAGTCTTGAGGGGACAAGGTTTATTCCTATTACTTGTCGTTCCGTTTGGCGGATTAATACGAGGTTGTCCTCTCTGCGTGGTTCCCTGAAAATTCGAATGATATCTTGCCCGAAGGATGTAGGTGCCGATAAGTGAGACGAACAGACTCTGACCATTGAAACATTAAAAAAAATCAATAAATCATATACTTAATTGAAAAAGTATATTCATTCACTAAATTTTTCAACAACCTTTTTTTTCTTTCAAAAAATCAGATCTTTACCAAATATATTAGTGAAAACAATATGTCAATAAAATATTTATAGAAATGTAACATCAGGTTTAAAAAACTCCGGATTATGCATGTAACAATCCTACCCTCTAAAACGTAAACAATACTTTACCATCATTCAATGTTGGAATTGTCACAGTTTTGAAATTTGATAAGCAGGCTTCTATTGTCACCCCCGGTGACGACCTCAGATGAGGCACCCCTAATTAGGAATATTCAGAGGTGCAACTTTGACGACTCATATACAATGAGACGATTTTATTTCGAATAATTTATGACAAAACAGTCTGATAATGGTATCTCTTTGTCTATACTATTATAAAAAATTATTAATATATCATTGTTGAAAAGTTATAAAAAGGAGATGTGAAATGACCATCATGTCCTTAATGAATTAATTAACACCATCAGCCCCTTATTATCTAATATATCTCCGTCACCCTTTTAGTACTATTATCTTCACATCAATTACCATCATCACTCGACACCGCCACCATCACCACATGTCTTCGATACGACCAAACCGCCATTGCAGCCATCACTATTGTATTGTGCGGGTATCGTGTTATATAAATATATTTATAGAAGTTATAGCATCCAAAACTGTGTCTTACTTTATATAAGCGTAACACCAAACTCAAATAATGCATATTTTATACCATTATTAAAGATTGAATGTGATAACTGATAATGACAATGAAAAAGAAGATTATATGTACGGTTTATGATGATGTACTCAAAGAGAATTATAAATTTTGGTCCCACCTTACAACTGGATTCCACCTCATGTGGAGATTCCCTTTTGTTATTTTATCACCCCACAATTTCAGGTTCTCCACCACGCCAAAACATTTATAATTTAATAATATAATAAATTAACAATCACTTATATTTCCAGAAGAGAAAATTACAATTTTCGTCCCTGTGGTTTGTACCCGCTTTCACGTTTCATCCCTAGGTTCACGAAATTACGTTTTTCATCCCTAGGTTTGGAACTCCGTTAACAACTTTGGTCCACGACCCAAACAGACGTTAAAAATACTGTTACTTACACTTTTGGTCTAAGGGTATATTTGTCATATCATCTATATCTTTTCTTATTCAAATGATATCCTAATATCTAAATCATCATCTTCATCAAATTAAATCCATTTCCAGATTTCATGTTTATCTTTAAAAGATATACATATCCTCTTGATTATATATATAATCTCAAACACAATTTTGGTTTTTTTTTAAAAAGAGCACAGACATATATATATATACATAATTTATATAGAATTATATATCTATAAAAGTTGATTCATAGTTTCATACCATTGGTAAACTTTTATCCATACATATATAATATAAAAGAAAGACAATTTGGTAACCCATATCAAACAAACAAACGCGAGCCACCGTCATAATCATATTGATAAACTTATATACTCCTATATAATATATTTCTATCTATACATTTATACCTATTCATTTTGTGTTTATTTATACAAATTTTCTCTCTATATACATACTCATTAGTATTCACAAAAACCTTCAGATCTTGTCAACAAGATGGATATTTTCTCTCGATGGTTGTAGAGATAGTGGTGGATGGCGGTGGTTGTCGAATAACATGATAGGTAGCCGGATCTTGGTTGCCGCTACCACCTGCCGGAGCTCCATCTTAAGCGATGTCTTCACCTGTTACCACTTGCCGGACCTTCATTTTTACTCCGGTTTGGTGAGGTTAACCGTGGTGTTTGTGAAGTTGTGATCGGCGACGATGGTTTAACTCCGGCCAGATCTAGATCGAACAGGTAGGTTGATACAAGTGTTGGATTTGTATGTGTTTGTATGTATATGGTTTTCGATTTGACTGAAATATAGATTTAGAGATTTGGGTTGGTATGTATTTGTTGGAAGTCTTTGATTTTTTTTGTTTGGATTTTTATTTGAAAGATGAATAAAGTGAGGAAAAAAACTCAATAAGCAGATGAATAAAAGGGATAAGGAAGAGAGGGAAAGAGAGGGAGAGAGACTGAGAGAGAGTCTGATTAAGTTGGAATTAGTTACACTTTTGATCCCTGAAAAGTGGACAGGACTAAAATGTCCATAGTGTGCATGTCACGTGACCACCAACTTAACGTCCGTTTGGGTCGTGGACCAAAGTTGTTAACGGAGTTCCAAACCTAAGGATGAAAAACGTAATTTCGTGAACCTAGGGATGAAACGTGAAAGCGGGTACAAACCACAGGGACGAAAATTGTAATTTACTCTTTCCAGAATGTTCTACAAGTCGGATGCATCACGTATGTTTATTGTTTAGTATAAGAGCACTGGGTATGGTTGTGATGGGCGTTTGACGTCTCCGATGTGGCACGTCGATGCCAAAAACCTCCCCATTCCCCAATAGACGCCGCTTGTGGTTTGGTATTTTTTCCAATTGTATATATGGGTTTAGTTACTCATAATGTAATCAACATTACAAAGAATTGTTATAGTGTGTAGCGAATTTTAATTTTATACATTTTATGCAGTGAACTTTCAATATGGATTAATGTGTGTACCTGAGTATATGTGATAGCTATATAAGCTACCATATCCAATGTCACGTTCTCGGTTTGTTAATTTTTGATTTTCCAAGTACATACAACAATCTTTATTTGAAAATTCATTACATACAATGCACAAAATCGAATTTTGATACACACTATGACAATATGTATAAGTTGTTTACATTATGAGGTATTAAACCTTATATAATTATAATATATATTCATTTTTAAGATTTCTTATTTTTTAATGATTACAAACACATTGAGAGTACTCACAACGCCCTCGTTCTCGTCTAGTCCTCCGTCCGTCCCTCGTTGAAGGACGAGTGCACACCGCTAGGTGTGACTCGTCCGTCCTTCTTTTTCCGCTCGTCCGTCCCCACAGGGACGGAACTTGTTCTTGTTTTCCTTTTTTTTTTGAACTTTTGAAATGAAATGAAGTTAACGGCTAGTTTAGTTCTTTTTTGTTTTTTTTTTAATTCCGGCCTCTATTTATACTATACCCAACATTAAAAACCATTTCATTCCACAACAAATATTTCAACTCTTTTATATCTTTCATTTCATTCTACAACAAATATTTCAACTCTTTTATATCTTTCATTTCATTCCACAACAAATATTTCAACTCTTTTATATCTTTCATTCAAACATCAACACAAAATGCCGATACGTGTGTGGACTGAATCAGAAAATATATTGTTGTCAAGATGTTGGATGTTGAGGTTACCTAACCCCAATACCGGTAGATGTGAAATGAGTAACCCCAGCGAAAACTTTTGGAACGACATTACTGAGTTGTTCAACAGGGACACGACAGAAGGAGCACGCAGCAAAAATGAACTAGTATCCCACTTCCATAAAATCCGAAAGGAATGTAAGTACTTTCAGGCAATCTATATGAGGTTGACTGATGAGCGTATTTACGCGAGCATCACTGATGAGCGTCTTTATGCGACGGCGCATCAGCGGTACCTAGAGAAGTATGGAAGGAGGTTCAATTACGAGTCGTGCTTTAGAGAGCTTATCATGCTTGCTTCATTTTAAATAAGTGTTTGAGTGTTTTAAATAAGTGTTTTTTCTATGTTTTTTTTAATTAATGAAATGTTTTATATTATTGTTATTATTAATATTATTAGAATGTTATATATGTTGTATTTTAAAATGTTTTAAATTAAATAAATAGTGAGTCCTATACTAGTCCTGGCATTATGGGTGTTTTGGGAGATTAGTCCTTAGTTAGTCTTTGGGCTGATGTGGTGCCGACAGAGACTAGTCATTGGAGGATGAGTCCTGGGCACTGTGAATGTTCTGATACCACCACCTAATCTATCTCGCGCCGCCTACAAGGCGCAAGCTATAATGGTGGTCAGACGTGTCGCAACATTGTGATTCGCATCTAGTCGTAAATATGTAACATAAGTTCACAAAAGTAAACACTTGCGACATTGAAATAAAGGTTGGTTTCTGAATCAAAAAGAGACGCCAAATTACAAAGGGAAAAAAAAGGTTTTAATGGTGGTGAATTCAAGTGAAGAGGGTTGTAGTTGAACAAATATCTTTGATTATAAAAAAGCAATGAGTTTTATTTAAAAAATGATTAATATTTTCAAGACTATTTGAAACTCACATAGCTGAATTAACTAACCTAAACACAAGATAATACCACTTAGTGAAAATTTTCTTTGCAATAGACTTTTCTTTTAAAAAAAAAAAATTCTACTTTTTGATATATACATCTATCTAATTGTCACTTCATCATACACTTTCTATAAATTAATCTCCATTGGAGGTGTTTTAATTGCAACGATGGAGTGGTGGACCCATAATTGATACTAGATTAATCACAAACATCAACTATATGATGAATTATTGATAAATAATGATATTAATCTAATAATTTTAATTAATCCAATAATTAAACAAGTATAGCATATTTTAAGAATGGTATTTATCTCAATATATACATTATGCGACAATGATGTGCAATGTTTATATATGTCTTGATCTATCATGTCTTGGTTGTTAGGTAACTCGTTTCGTGTTAGGTGAAAACTTGGAATTGTATCTATTGTACTTATTCTCATTCGACGTAGAAGTTTAACATTAATATAGGAACATGTTACGTCCAGTTTTATTCGTCATAGTTTACCTCAACTTTAAGAATACTTTAAACGCTATAATTGATATGATAGATAACTCATATCTGATAATAACAAACCATGTAACAAATTCACAGATAATACACAAATTAGTTAACCCACTTATACGTAGTCAGTCAATCACACTATCACTGTATCACGATATTTGGATTTATAGATCAAAGAAGTGAATTTCAACTATCTTACGTTTTCTATCAATGTGTAACACCCGTCATTTTAAAATTTGGATTTTCAAAAACTTTTGTCTAACGGCGTTTAGAAATGCGAAAAACAGAATTATTAAAACATAACTAACCCTTAACGGATAGTTCATTTATAAAAGTGGTGTTACAACATCATATCATAGTAACTCCGTATCAACGTATCAATCATGACATCATATCGTTATATCATTTCATAGCAATACGTCATCGTATCATCAATTGCATTATATCATTTTGTTAACATAATATCTTATCATATCAACATATCATAGCATAACATAACATAACATAACATAACATCATACATAACATAACATAACATAACATAACATAACATAACATAACATAACATAACATAACATAACATAACATAACATAACATAACATAACATAACATAACATAACATAACATAACATAACATAACATAACATAACATAACATAACATAACATAACATAACATAACATAACATAACATAACATAACATAACATAACATAACATAACATAACATAACATAACATAACATAACATAACATAACATAACATAACATAACATAACATAACATAACATAACATAACATAACATAACATAACATAACATAACATAACATAACATAACATAACATAACATAACATAACATAACATAACATAACATAACATAACATAACATAACATAACATAACATAACATAACATAACATAACATAACATAACATAACATAACATAACATAACATAACATAACATAACATAACATAACATAACATAACATAACATAACATAACATAACATAACATAACATAACATAACATAACATAACATAACATAACATAACATAACATAACATAACATAACATAACATAACATAACATAACATAACATAACATAACATAACATAACATAACATAACATAACATAACATAACATAACATAACATAACATAACATAACATAACATAACATAACATAACATAACATAACATAACATAACATAACATAACATAACATAACATAACATAACATAACATAACATAACATAACATCATCTTTACGTATTTCATTTCATCATAGCATGCATAAGATTACCATTCATCATCAATGGCAACCATAATCAATCCCATAGTAACCTCCCATTCATTCCCGAATACATATAAACATACAAACATTCATTTGGGGAAGTTAACATATGAAAACTTATATTTTGTTGTCCCTCATGTGGTAAAAGATGTTATCTTACCTCGTGACGAGCACAACGAGCAATTCGCAAGGTTAACTTGTCTTGTTTGTGTTTCCATCTAACAATAGCATCTTACAACCAATAGGTAACATATACGTGGCTTCAAAAGACCTCTCTAAGTTTCCTATAACATAAGGTAACCTAAACATAAGGTCTATGGGTCAAACGAGCATGAAAACAAGCCTATACGACTGCTAGACCAGAATAATCTGTGCACCGTACAGAATTCTTGTGCCCCGCACAGAATCCTTGTGCACCGCACAGAATTCCTGTGCACCGCACAGAATTCTGTGCACCGCACAGAATCTGTGCACCGCACAGAATTCCTGTACACCACACAGAATTCCTGTGCACCGCACAGAATTCCTGTGCACCGCACAGAATTTGTGCACCGCACAGAATTCCTGTGCACCGCACAGAATTCCTGTGCACCGCACAGAATTCTGTGCACCGCACAGAATTCCTGTACACCACACAGAATTCCTGTGCACCGCACAGAATTCCTGTGCACCGCACAGAATTTGTGCACCGCACAGAATTCCTGTGCACCGCACAGAATCTGTGCACCGCACAGAATTCCTGTACACCACACAGAATTCCTGTGCACCGCACAGAATTCCTGTGCACCGCACAGAATTTGTGCACCGCACAGAATTCCTGTGCACCGCACAGAATTTGTGCACCGCACAGAATTCCTGTGCACCGCACAGAATTCTGTGCACCGCACAGAATTCTGTGCACCGCACAGAATTCTGTGCACCGCACAGAATTCCTGTACACCACACAGAATTCCTGTACACCACACAGAATTCCTGTGCACCGCACAGAATTCCTGTGCACCGCACAGAATTCTGTGCACCGCACAGAATTCCTGTGCACCGCACAGAATTCTGTGCACCGCACAGAATTCTGTGCACCGAGGCTAATCTGTGCACCGCACAGAATTCCTGTGCGCCGCACAGAATCCTTGTGCACCGCACAGAATTCCTGTGCACCGCACAACGGGGCTCGATCAGCAAACTTGATTTTTACTTATGCTCGAGACTTCTTATTATATTAGCTTAGGCTACACTTTCACCTAAACTAATCACATACATCTTTCTTTACTTTATATTAGCTTAGGCTACACTTTCACCTAAACTAATCACATACATCTTTCTTTACTTTAGGGCCCTTAATCGTGCACGTGTCATGGCAAACCTATAGAAGTCTAGTGACTAGGTGTTCAAGCCATGCAATCAATCATATGACATATATGCATCAACATATCGTCATCACATATCAACATCACATCATCATATCATAGTAACTCCGTATCAACGTATCAATCATGACATCATATCGTTATATCATTTCATAGCAATACGTCATCGTATCATCAATTGCATTATATCATTTTGTTAACATAATATCTTATCATATCAACATATCATAGCATAACATAACATAACATAACATAACATCATCTTTATGTATTTCATTTCATCATAGCATGCATAAGATTACCATTCATCATAACATAACATAACATAACATAACATAACATAACATAACATAACATAACATAACATAACATAACATAACATAACATAACATAACATAACATAACATAACATAACATAACATAACATAACATAACATAACATAACATAACATAACATAACATAACATAACATAACATAACATAACATAAAAGCATAACATAACATAACATAACATATACATACATAACATAACCTATCATATAATATAACATACATAACATAACATAACATAACATAACATAACATAACATAACATAACATAACATAACATAACATAACATAACATAACATAACATAACATAACATAACATAACATAACATAACATAACATAACATAACATAACATAACATAACATAACATAACATAACATAACATAACATAACATAACATAACATAACATAACATAACATAACATAACATAACATAACATAACATAACATAACATAACATAACATAACATAACATAACATAACATAACATAACATAACATAACATAACATAACATAACATAACATAACATAACATAACATAACATAACATAACATAACATAACATAACATAACATAACATAACATAACATAACATAACATAACATAACATAACATAACATAACATAACATAACATAACATAACATAACATAACATAACATAACATAACATAACATAACATAACATAACATAACATAACACCACATAACATAACATAACATAACATAACATAACATAACATAACATAACATAACATAACATAACATAACATAACATAACATAACATAACATAACATAACATAACATAACATAACATAACATAACATAACATAACATAACATAACATAACATAACATAACATAACATAACATAACATAACATAACATAACATAACATAACATAACATAACATAACATAACATAACATAACATAACATAACATAACATAACATAACATAACATAACATAACATAACATAACATAACATAACATAACATAACATAACATAACATAACATAACATAACATAACATAACATAACATAACATAACATAACATAACATAACATAACATAACATAACATAACATAACATAACATAACATAACATAACATAACATAACATAACATAACATAACATAACATAACATAACATAACATAACATAACATAACATAACATAACATAACATAACATAACATAACATAACATAACATAACATAACATAACATAACATAACATAACATAACATAACATAACATAACATAACATAACATAACATAACATAACATAACATAACATAACATAACATAACATAACATAACATAACATAACATAACATAACATAACATAACATAACATAACATAACATAACATAACATAACATAACATAACATAACATAACATAACATAACATAACATAACATAACATAACATAACATAACATAACATAACATAACATAACATAACATAACATAACATAACATAACATAACATAACATAACATAACATAACATAACATAACATAACATAACATAACATAACATAACATAACATAACATAACATAACATAACATAACATAACATAACATAACATAACATAACATAACATAACATAACATAACATAACATAACATAACATAACATAACATAACATAACATAACATAACATAACATAACATAACATAACATAACATAACATAACATAACATAACATAACATAACATAACATAACATAACATAACATAACATAACATAACATAACATAACATAACATAACATAACATAACATAACATAACATAACATAACATAACATAACATAACATAACATAACATAACATAACATAACATAACATAACATAACATAACATAACATAACATAACATAACATCCATTACAAACATAAATCACTTATTTGATTACCCGAATGGCATGAAATCCATAAACGTTTTGCAATTAAACCATACCCAACCCTCACCACCAGAGATGGGTGGACAAAAACTATCAAAGACCATTACCCTATGATCTTGTAATGACTAATTACCTGTAGGGATGATTAATGGATCGAAAACTAGAAGAAATCTCCATCGAATTGCTTTCGAAACGCATAGAACTTGAGGAGAGGCTCTAGGGTTTGTGTGTGAACTTTCTTCAGAGTTTGGGATCTGATTCTAGGGCATATGGGACGTGATATACTCCCCTCCTCTGCTGGAACAAGTTTCAAGATTTAACATCTAGGCCCTCATACTTTCTTAAAACTCGTTTCGTACTCTAACTGCTCGTTTAACGCATACGGGATCACTTAACGACCCTTACTCCTATCGGAAACACTTTATAACTTTATTGATCATCATTTATCATTCTTTTCATCACTTTAATCATATTGTACATTAACACATTAATCACACATTTCATATAATAAATACATCCATTTAAGGCATTTAACTAGACATAACCATAACGTTGACTAACAGACAAGTCAAACGTCAAACATAAAAAGTTTGGGATATTACAATTTAGATAGGGTCTTTTTTCTTCTATGTAAGTATGATAATTTTTTACCAGACATACCATAAGTAAACATATTTTACTTGTATTTAACTATACCTTTTTATGCAAGTCCATGTTATTATCTATGTTTGTCTCAATATAACTATTGGCTTTAATTAAATATTTACTGATTTTACTATTTTTCCTGTAATTAATTATTGATAGTTTTGTTTCAAATATTAGAGTATGTCATATATTTTTTGTTAGCTAAATACTAAATTAAATTCACAAGTCTTAAATTCCCATTTTTTTTGTTGATAGACAATAAAAGTGGGACGACAAAGTATTTAGGTCGGCGGGGGCATTGTCACTCACAATCCTTTAGTTGTGTATCTTTGCTAACATATAAATCGAGCAATTTTTCAATTTAAAAAATTTGTTGGAACAGTTAAAAACGCCTAGTTGTTACGCGTGGATACATTTCTACCCTATATAATGCATGTATATAAATACTAGCTTATTACCCGCGTAACACGCGATGTTTATATTTTTTTTGCATTAAAAACTTTTAATATCTGAAAACTATTAACATCTAAATAAATTTTATAATTTTTGAACCACAATTATAATATCATATTCATTGTCAAGGAAAAATGTTTAAAAATAATTTTTCAACCATAAAACTAAAATATATACATGAAATATTAAAAAGATATTTTTATTGAGACTAAGTTGTAAGTATACCTCTACTCTTATCAAGGGTACTAAAGATGTTATTTTAATCTATGTATTTAAGCGATCACATCAAAAAAACATGTAATATAAAGAGTTTTGAAAATATTTGTAGTGTCGTTAAAATAAAACGTTATTAATGAAAAGAAAATGTAACTGAAATTCTCGTAACAATATAATATTTTTAATGTTCAATTATAATTAAAGACTAAAAAAAGCAAAAACAAATAATCATACAACTAAGATTTTTTACCATAAGATAATTAGTGAAGTAAATGGTATAGACTATAGAATATCAACAAATAAATAAACATATCGTAAATTTATCAATTTTTTTTATCAAGATTTAATTATTATATTCAATTTATCAACCCATTTTAAAGTGAAGTTTTATCAAAATTTTATTTAGTTATAAGTTATAACATTAAAAAATTCAGAGTACTATTATTATAATGATGTAGTTAACCAAGTTATCGAGTGGTATTCAATTAAGCTATACATAAATATAATTAATGACTTTATAAGACATTTATATAAAAACCACTGGGTAATAGCCCGGTGGTCACCAGCCGCCACTTTCCAGAAGAGGTCCTGGGTTCGAGTCTTGCCAAAGGCAAACTTGAGATAATCAGGGATTATTAAGTGGTTGAGATTCACCTAGACACTAGCCTGGCTGGAGGATTAGTGGGTACCAAATGGTACATGAGATCAGGGGGTTTTGTTTTAATATATATTAAAGATACATAAAATAAAGTAATATAACCAGTGACTACTCTAGACTATCCGCAAAACGAATGATTGTTTTAAAATTAGTTGGCTCGTAAAACGTATCATTTATAGGTTTAAAAAAATCAGTCTTACCATTATGTGGAAGAAAAAGATTGTTTAATACTTCTAAAGACCATTATAGGATTGTTATAGATTATTTGTCATCGATGCTTTATCCGGAAACCATGTTAGTCAATAAAGACCATCGCAGCAGCAACTTAGAGAATAGTACGAGTAAATGAGTAATTTGATAATGTTACTTACCTCACCCAAAAATGGAGTAATAGTATGCTAATCTTGTTTGATAATGGGTGAAGTTGTTTAAGCTATACTTTTATATTATATT
Organism: Erigeron breviscapus; assembly: GCA_034093135.1. Lineage (NCBI taxonomy): Eukaryota > Viridiplantae > Streptophyta > Magnoliopsida > Asterales > Asteraceae > Erigeron > Erigeron breviscapus. The sequence goes on from CM067168.1 coordinate 102,360,669, forward strand.
ATAAAAAAAATGTTCTTTTTGTTGATAGTTATATTAGGGAATTGTCTAAAATGCTCTTAATGATTAAATTACACTATTAGTCTTTTATCTTTTAAAATATCTTCATTAACCTTTTACATCAATTACTTTTACATCAATTATCTACATCACTCGTCGCCGCCTCTACCACCAACAGTCGCCCCCACCACCACACCGTCACCGTTATTACCACCAAAGCATTGGGCGGGTACCATGTTAGTATAATTTAGTATGAATTGATAATTGGTTTAACTATCTCAAAGTATTAATTTTTATCACAATGTACCAAAGTTAATTCTGCGAGGCATAATAAAATCATACATAAATGTAACATAGCCAGCCACATAAAAATAGAGTAGAATTCTCAATATTGATACGTGTGGGTGCAATTAATTAAAATGTGGTAAAGAAGAGGACTTATCATGAAATTATGATAAATGTACAAACTAATGCATAATCATCATTTGGCTTATAATATATGTCAACTAGCGTAGGTAGATGCTCCTATCAACTTATCGATTTGTGCCCTTCCCAACCCAAAAAGCAAACCAACACTTTTATGTACTGATTTCTTACAATAATAATCACAAGACATTAGACATGGCTTGATATATATCTGAAATTTCATGGCATGATGGCATTTTATTACTACTCTACTTTTTTTTTACCATGTATTTATAGAGGTAAGAAAGTTATAGAAAGAAACAATCATCATGGCTTCCTAGCCATAGCCCAAACTCGAAGCATTTTTGCCAAACATACATACAAAGTGAAAATGATAGTTATATATTGTTTCACAAAATAATGATAATTTTTTTTAGAAATAAAAAGGCTTATACAATTTCAAGTATTTCAAATGATACTTAAACCTACGACATCTTAAGTGAAGGACTACATCTATTGCTCGATAAGTATGTTGGCATTGTCTACGGTTTTAAGTATAGTTTGACCCAAGCCACATGGCTACACCGCCGCCAAGGTCATGCTTTCGGTGTGGTTTGATGTTTCATGGTTTGACAAACCGTGTTTCATACCACACTTCAATGAGAGAATAATTAAGGTTGAAAAAGTAAAAATGAAATGGAAACATTGATTATTTGATGACCCTTTAGACCTTTTGATGCAACATAGTGGCAATGTGAACAATGAAAAGCAAAATTGCAGAAAAAAAGAAGAATTCATTTTTTATTTTTATTTATACTTTCAAATTTCAATATCTAATATCATATATATTTAAACACAAGTATATAATACACTATGAGCATCTTTTCAAACCATGAAGATTTGGAGCAATGTCATATTTAGATAACTTAAAAGAACAATATGACCTTAATAATCTCATATCTTACATCACGCATTAATATTATAAGATATTTATGTCAAAGATTTTCGTGTTAAAAGTTTAATCAGACATTTCTACTATTGATATACATACTAGATTTAGTCCCGTGTTAAATACACGAAAAGTTAATAATATTTTTAATTTAAAATAGATTATAAAAAATTAACAAACAAAAAAACCTTATAAATTCAAATTTAAATATAAGAAAAAACAAACTGATAATTTAAATGTACAAAATATAAATAAAGTCAAAATAAAATAATGTAATTCTGAAACAAAATATATATTTTATTTCGCCTTTTGTAATAGTTGTTTGTAAATATAATTTGTTTCTAGTAATTTAACTATTAATAATCATTAAAAGCTATAAAGTGTTTGTATACATATAAAGTGTTGTTTTTTTAGATCATTGTAGTTGTATTTGTACTGTTAGACCTCTAGAAATTTACTAGTTGGTCTTTGTTATATATATATCATCATACTTTTGCCGTTCAAAAAAATAATAAAAATAATAAAAGCTATAAAGTGTTAATTATTATATTTAAATTAAGTATAAGTATTTTGTAAGATTTATCATAAAAGTTAAAAAGTGTTGATGGAAAAAAAATGAAAAATTAACGAGCCTTTTTCTATAAGTATCAATATAATTAATTGTAACTTTTTTTTGTGGGACTATATTTTATGTATGATTTTTAATTAGGATTTAGTCACATGTTTAGTAATTTAATTTAAAAGATGTAGTATGTCACTCAAATATTTATGCTTAACTACTTAAAACAAATAAAATGTTAAGTTATATGAAGTATTATCAAAAGAAATAACCCATAAATCAAAATAATAACAATATTTGTGTGACTTTAAAAAAAAATAATTTGTTTTAGACATTTTTACAAGTTAGTGGTTAAAAGTGATAAAAATATGAAAGAGTATATAAGTCGTATTAGCTTTTAGTCATTATAGAGTTCAGGTAAAAAGTGTTTAATTGTCTATTAAAAAAATTTAAGATTTTTCAAATGATTAATTAACATAAAAAACTTAATTTTTTATATCAAAAACTCGACAATTGAATTTTATAATAAAAATACAACTAATTTATGCATGTTAATAAAAACTCCTTATTAACAAAACCCAAAAAAGTTATTATATTTTTAGAAGGATATTGCATTTATAAGAAAAAAGTAAAAAAAATAAATTAGTTTTTGATATATCCTATCTTATCTTGTCTATCGATAGATAATAAATAGATTACTACTTTCCTAAACGATCTAACTATAATCGATGTGTTTAGATGGATTATTTTACATGTAAGACTTTCTTTTTTGATATTTTTTTAAATATATTTTAATCATATATTAAACGTATCTTACATATAATAATCAGGCTATGTTTATCAAAAAAAAAAATAAATAAAAAAAAGAATTAATAAAAACTAGAGTATTTCCAATTAGAATAAGATGTGGATTAGGAGGCTGCTTTGTCACGTGATACGGACTCTTGTTCTGTCATATCACCACTATATATATATATATACACACTTGCACACCCCCCTCTTTCACCGTCTAAAATCTGTTTTATTAGATTCACAGCCACCACCATCATTATATACATATATACTCCTGTATCTATCTATATATATTTACAGTAATTTCGAATCAATCGATCAGAGTGTTGGGTGAGAGAGAGGTGCAACAGAGCAGAAACAGAATTTGGCTTCTGTATGTCAGCAGTAGATTGTACGCACTGCAGTGGATTTAGTCAGCTTGCTAACCCTTTACAATGGCCTCAGCTTCGAAAACGACGTCGCATTGTTCCGATCATGATGATTCTATCTCAATCCCCCGCCGCCATCAGATTGTCCCGGCCTCCGCTTCTTCCGCCGATGTCGTTGTCGTCGATGATCGCCCCCTTCCGATTCCCAATTCCATGATCACTTCTTCTGATCCTTCTCCTTCCACTAAAGGTTGTTATTAATCAATCCCCCACTTTCTCTATCAATATCTGTATCTACATATATATATATATATACACATGTATCAATTGTATTTTATTTATACGTACAATTAAGTAGATATCATCTGAATAATTTTAATTAAATAATTAAATAATACGTATATATGTACGTATTCTTTAAATAATAATACGTATACGTGTACGTATATATGTATACATATATATATTTAGATAAGGATTATAGATACAAGAGTTGGAAGGTGTTTGTATAAAATTAGGAAAAAGGTATATATGCTTGGCTAGTTGGTTTGTAAGTATAGATTCAGATGATGATGATGACTTAAGGGGTCAGATCCAGGTGTGTTTGCTGATGAGATTCGTCAACATGTGTTTCTTTTTAATTGTCACCTTTGTTGGGTGGGGCTTGGCTCATATGTCTAATCAGTCTATATTCTGAAAGTTTTTCATATATAAAATTTGTATACAATTTATTAATGATCCACTATTTATATTGATAGAAAGAATTAAGTGTTTCGGGTTGGTAAGATGTTTTTTTTTAGTTAAAATTATTAGGTGAGTACAGACTGTAAGGATAGTTATGCAATTGTTTATTAGTAATAATCACTCTCGAATAAGGCAAATTCATACTAGTCATTAGTGAGTGTGTATGTGGGGGTTAAGTGTCACTGTTAGGCCTTTGTTTATGTTATAGTTTATGCCTTTTTTTTTGCTAATACATGGATTCTGATAAGGTGTTTACTATTTCATATACCAACTTGTGTGGGTTGCATCTGTTTTATGACAAGTGTCTTGCTTTTTTGGATATACAATAGTGAAGTTTATTAACATTAATAAGTTATAACTTATAACCAACTGTCTAATAAATTTGACACTTGGTGATATTCACCTGAGTTGACTCTTGGATGCCCATGCATAACTAGTACCACTACAATGGCATAGGTGTATGCTATTCTATTATTATGATGCATTTGGTTTTGTTGATTTCGTTAGTTCATCTTAATCAGCACTTGAGACAAAGTGGAAGGCACTACTTAGACCTTTATTTTAAACTTACTGATCATGTCCTATCTTGGAATTTTCTGCTTGATTGAATTGTGTTTCTTGTTTTGTTTAGTACACTACAAACGTATAACATTGAGAGATTCACTGTCGCTTAACGAAAGGTTAAAAGGGAGATATAGAGTGTAATATCTTAATTATGCATGCCCCTTATCTGGAATTGTATACTATACGATAATCTCTGATCTCATAAGCTCAAGAATGCAGCATTGACATCTTATTTGTTTGAACTCTTGTATTTTAAATGGTGTATATGATACTGTCAATTGGCTAATCAATCTATAACTTTTAGGAATCCAAGTCCTCACTAGGGCTCAAACCAGTCATCCTCTTGACCCTTTATCTGCTGCTGAAATCAAAGTAGCTGTGGCAACTGTCAGGGCAGCTGGAGCAACCCCTGAGGTACTTCACAGTTCACAGTATAATGATTTTAAACTGAATTATGGTAATATGTGATAGTACTTGTGATAGTATTTGTAACATTCTCAATTTCTCTCCTTTTTAGGTCAGAGATGGCATGCGATTTGTGGAAGTGGTTCTTTCAGAACCTGATAAAAGTGTTGTGGCGCTTGCAGATGCATACTTCTTTCCACCATTCCAACCATCATTGTTACCCAGAAGCAAAGGAGGAGCTGTAATACCTACTAAACTTCCCCCAAGGAGAGCTCGACTTGTTGTTTATAATAAAAAATCAAATGAGACGAGTGTCTGGATTGTTGAACTATCTGAGGTGCATGCAGCCACTCGAGGTGGACATCATCGGGGAAAAGTCATCTCGTCACGAGTTGTCGTAGATGTTCAGCCTCCTATGGTAATCCTTATATGCAAGATTATGTCTTTTAGATTCTGAATTGTGAACATTTTACTAGATTGGAAATTCTTATTGTCAGCATGTAGAAAGAGCCATTGAACTTCTTAGCTTCACATTATTTGTTCTCATGATACTGTTATGCTTTATAGGATGCCGTGGAATATGCTGAATGTGAAGCCGTCGTGAAAGATTATCCTCCCTTCAGGGAGGCTATGAAGAAAAGGGGTATAGAGGATATGGATCTCCTGATGGTTGATGCTTGGTTAGTAAATATTACATAGAAACTTTTGGAGATTTTACATACAATGGAACTTAACGTGTTGCTTTTTCTTGTATTAAACTTGTTCAGGTGTGTTGGATATCATAGTGAAGCTGATTCTCCTAGCCGTAGATTAGCAAAACCACTTATATTTTGTAGGACAGAAAGTGATAGTCCAATGGAAAATGGATATGCACGTCCAGTTGAAGGCATATATGTTCTAGTGGATATGCAAAATATGATAGTACTAGAATTTGAAGATCGTAAGCTTGTCCCCCTACCACCAGCTGATCCATTGAGAAACTACACTCCTGGCCATACACGAGGTGGTGTCGATCGCAGTGATGTGAAGCCTCTACAAATACTTCAGCCTGATGGACCAAGTTTCCGTGTCAGTGGGAACTTTGTGGAGTGGCAAAAGGTAACGTTGATGTGTCAAATGTCTGAGTAGTTGTCTTTATTAGAACTTTTGAGCAACGGTCAATTGCATTGGTTATAAGTCATATATTTGTAGAAGCTACAGGTCTTGTCAGATTTGCCCCCAAAAGAAGTCTGCCACTTTTAAAAACAATTGCATAGTTATCATGTTAATTAAGATAAGAACATTATTATGGTACGAGCAATCTGAAAGTTTGAATAACTTGTGTATATATACAGAAGACTGGGAGCAACTTTTTATCTGACTGGTCTATTCCTTTCTTTTTTTTTAAAAACAAAAAATCTGACCCGATGGACATAGAACACAACTCTATTGACCCGTTAAATAGTTAATGGGTCGAAATTATCACCTCTGCTTTATACCGGAACTTATGGTGCAGTTTAATAGGTGCTTATTTTTGTATTATATTTTGGTTGCAGTGGAATTTTCGTATTGGTTTCACCCCGAGAGAGGGTTTGGTCATACACTCGGTTGCGTATGTTGATGGTAGTCGAGGTAGAAGACCAATAGCTCATAGATTGAGCTTTGTGGAGATGGTTGTGCCCTATGGTGACCCAAATGATCCACATTACAGAAAGAATGCATTTGACGCCGGGGAAGATGGACTTGGAAAGAATGCTCATTCTCTTAAGAAGGTTTGTTTCATTTTTCATTATGTTATTGCTAAAACATCTTACATGGTGGATATTGAGTTTCAGAGATTTTAACAAATTGAGGATACAATTGTGTTTGCATATGTACATGTTACGAACAAAACCAAAAAATAAAAACTGAATTACGAAATACATTTAATATGTAACACAAGCATATAATACTCCAGTCTCATCATCTTTTGTGTGTACATAGTGGGTCATTAGTAATCCAACTACTCAGCTATGAGAAAATTAACTTGTTTTTTCTTTTCAGAAATCTGAAAATAAGCCTGTTGAAATTTTGGCTCTAGCTGCCCAAATGGGCACATCGGTTAGGATTTGTATAAAACCAGGTTACCATTTAGTTTGAGTCAATATTGGCCAGGTTGACTACCTAACACCTTTTTTTCTTCATATTTTTGTTAAAAATAGTGAAAAACAAAACTTATGCAACAATAATGATCTAATCTCTTTAATAGAACAATATAGGAAGTTGTACAGAGTTAAGTAAGCTTTGGGTGGCTTCTATATCATCAGACCGATTTCTTTTTTTACCTAAACTTTAATATTTAAAACCATATGATTCGTTCGCCATCAAACATAACAAAGGTGATCCAGTTTCACATTAAGGGTTACCCCCTCTAGTTGTAGCACCTCAATTTTATATAATTTTCCAGATCATTCTGAGTGTGAGGACTATTGTGGTTCCAGGCTGACAATATTTATCTTCACAGGGATGTGATTGCTTAGGATACATCAAGTACTTTGATGCTCATTTTACAAACTTCATTGGAGGTGTTGAAACAATCGAGAACTGTGTATGTATGCATGAAGAGGACCACGGGATGCTCTGGAAGCACCAGGACTGGAGAACTGGCTTGGCAGAGGTCCGAAGATCCCGAAGGCTAACAGTTTCTTTTATTTGCACTGTTGCAAACTATGAGTATGGCTTCTATTGGCACTTCTATCAGGTCAGTTTTTCAACTTCACATTCAGAAGGAATAATTGTAGTGTAGTTATGTTTAAGTTTCGTATTTTTGCAAAGATAGTGGTCTTTGATTACTTATTTGAATCATTGCAATTAATATGCATGTTGCTTGTTTCTTACAGGATGGCAAAATTGAAGCTGAAGTTAAACTCACTGGAATTCTTAGCTTAGGAGCATTGCAGCCAGGAGAAGTGAGAAAATATGGTACTACCATTGCACCAGGACTATATGCACCAGTTCATCAACATTTTTTTGTTGCTAGAATGGACATGTCGGTTGATTGCAAGCCCGGAGAAGCGCATAATCAGGTATGCATTGTCTCTTTCAATATGTTTAGTGTTTTGGTAAAGGTTTGGATATCTTCGCTTTTCATTTTAAGAATACTACTGAATTGGACTTCTTATACGTAATGTAAACTACTGAATTTACACACATATTGGCATATTGCAACTATCTGCTGTGATGTTCTTGTAGGTTGTTGAAGTTGATGTTAAAGTTGAAGAACCAGGAAACAATAATGTTCATAACAATGCATTCTATACACAACAAACATTGCTTAAATCTGAATCTCAAGCAATGCGAGATTGTAATCCGTTATCTGCTCGTCATTGGATCGTAAGTCATGATTCATTCTCATTGTGAATTTCGTACGTTTAGTTTTTGCTTTGAGAATTATTTTGCTTATCAGAATTATATTCTTCCCATCTATATGCAGGTTCAGAACACCAGAACTGTGAACAGGACTGGACAACTGACAGGCTACAAACTTGTACCTGGTTCGAACTGCTTACCTTTAGCAGGTCCAGAAGCAAAGTTTCTAAGAAGGGCTGCCTTTCTGAAGCATAATCTTTGGGTTACACCTTATGCATCTGGTGAGGATTTTCCTGGAGGGGAATTTCCAAACCAAAATCCACGTGTTGGTGAAGGTCTGGCCTCATGGGTCCAACAAAATCGCTCTCTCGAAGAAACTGATATTGTCCTCTGGTTAGTACATTCATGCGTTAATCTGCCTATTTAACATTCATGAATTTATCTACTAATTAGTTGTTATATAATAAATTTTCTAGGTATATATTTGGGATCACTCATGTTCCTAGGTTAGAAGACTGGCCTGTGATGCCAGTGGAGCATATTGGGTTTTTGCTTCAGGTATGTTTGCTTTGATATTCAGAATCTTGTCACTTTTCCAATTTCCAAATTATTTGCTATAAAATTAGTTACTATCTAGATGGCCACACAATTTGTTTTATTTCCCCAACTTCTGTTACAAGCATTTGTTCATTTGTTGTGACCGAAATTCAAACTGCATAAATGACAGCCACATGGGTTCTTTAATTGCTCTCCGGCTGTAGACGTTCCTCCTGGAGCTTGCGAGTCGGATGTGAAAGACAGCCATGTTAAAGATACAATTTCTCCCAAATCAGTGACAAATGGGTTATTATCCAAGCTTTAGTTCGATCATCCATCTTCCAACTTGTATTCCTTTTAATTTTATCATGTCTAAGTTTACGTTGAACTATGTTAGACAGAATGTTTTAAAGTTATTGGGTTTCCAATGCTGTCCTTTTGGTGATTGTATCTGAATTGGTACATCTTTTATTGTTGTTTTAATTTAATAGACATTTGTTAAAGTTGCAGTTTTCTTTATTAGGAATTTCCATCTTCGTCTATTTTATTTAACCCGTAAAATGGAAGTCTGGACCTTTATGTGCAAGTTCACAAAATGGCACAATGCACACACAGTTGACAGTTTATATATGGTATATATATGATTTACATATACTCCTATTCAAAGAATATACAGTTTATGTAAACTTGTATGTATAGATTATATTGTATGCAGATGTGTTTATGCATGAATTGCGACATGTATTGCGTATAATAGCCATTGTATGTAGATAGTACGTATGTATATGTCTCAAGTGTGTTGTATATGTGATGTCAAATGGTGCAACTTTGTATACCACCGGTTTTAGGACATGTCCAATATATGTATTTTTCTTAGTGGTATAAAGAAATTTCTGTAGTAAAATGGTGAAAAATTTCAACGCATATATTGGATTTGCTAGTCAAAATATACTCTGAGGTTTGCTTTGTAACATTAGAGGACAAAGTTGTAATTATCCATATTGATGTAATAAAGTAATAAACATATAAAATCTACACAACAATAACAATGGAATCATTGGCAGTAGCAGCAGCAGGAAGAGGAGGTATGTTCTCCCTCCAATTATTCCAAATCCAACCATCAATAATTCCCCGCCCATTTCAAACCCCCTTTTCCCCCAAACCCAGAAAACTAACAATCAAATCCCACAATCCAAACAACGCCTCAAATCCCCAAACCAAAAGAAACCATGAAGAAGAAGAACAAGGTATCCCAATAGACCAAGTGAAAACCCTAGTCAAATTCAAATCCCGACACAATTTCATTCGAGTCCTCGAAATCTCCCGTAAATCCGACCACCCCTTCGCAGGTTCCCGTCTTCTCTTACTCGATACTCCCGGCAACATCCACAGCATTTCCTTTCTGTTAAAACTACTAACGGGGACTTATTTCGACATTTTCGCCACATTCCCACCAATACTACCCCCAGGCCCATTAGGAATACTCGGGTTCGGAGCCGGGTCAGCAGCCAAGTTAATACTTGAATTATACCCACAAGGGGTGATCCACGGCTGGGAACTCGACCCATCTGTTATTCAAGTCGCTAGAGAGTATTTCGGGCTTTCCAAACTGGAAAGGAAGTACGAAGACAGGTTGTTTATATACATTGGAAACGCGTTGAATGCGAGTATCGATGAGGGGTTTTCCGGGTTGTTGGTTGATTTATTTAGTAACGGGTGTGTGATCCCGGAGCTCCAGGATCCGCAAACATGGATGAAAATGAAAAAGTTGAAGCGAGGGGGGCGGATAATGGTGAATGTGGGAGGGAGTTGTGTGGAAGCCGAAGATGCAAGGAAAGATGGAAAAATGGTTATGGAAGAAACGTTGAAGGCGATGGAGAAAGTGTTTGAAGAAGGGGAAGTGTGTGTTTTGAATCTTGGAAGAAGAAAAGAAGATAGCTCAATTGCCATGACTGGTGGATTGCCTCCTAATCTGGACCTGTGGAAGCAGAATTTGCCTAAATCTTTGAGGTTTTATGTTGATATGTGGAAAGTTCATGATTTTTGCAAGACTTGAAAAATGTTCTTTTCTTTTTCTTCTTTCATTGGTGACATTTTGTATGCATGTAACCTGTTTGATGAATTGCGTCACTACTGAATAGTTAATTCAACATTTCAACTATTTTTTTTTAGTCTTCTTTTCCGTAACTTCTTGGCCAAATATGCAGATTGTGTTTAAAGCGACCACAATATCAAGGTTGTTAATTGGATTCTCAGGAAATATACAGCCTTGTAGCTACACAATGCAACGGCTTTAGTGACTTATCATGATAGATGCTTTATATCAAAGATCGAGAAAACCAATACATCTGTTAGTAATGCTTCTAAAGCCGATCTTAAAAATCACCAAAAATGATACAAATCCTGGTCTCATATGTGGTTTGCAACAAATTCATTATGCGGGGAGCGTGATGCTATTTAATGGAGAGAAATTGATAAAGCTATTGAAAAAGATGTAACGTGTTAATAAACTTGAATTAGAAACGAAAACCACTAAAAAAAACTTTATGTAAACCCTGAATCTGTGCATAACGACGTTTTATGCAGTTAACTCAAAAATCAAAGAATAGCATCGGTCTTTTGCTAGTCTAAGGACTCAAGGCCCACCGTGCATACGATAGTTTTAATTAATTGAGCAACAAAAGATATGTTCCAAATAACGTAAGAAATGATCAGCTTAACAAGTCAGCATTTTTTTGAATATAATCGGTGTACGTGTTATCCAATTTCGACATATTTCTCACTGCATGCCTTCCACGTACGTGTATACAATACACCATATACCCCTCACACATTATTACAAGCTGGCTTAACTATACCTTAATTTTGAGCCGCGCGGCACCGACAATGAGCGAGTACCCCATGGACACCCATTTCCAACAAACTAGCCCCAGCAGCACCTATGGATATTCATCTACATCAAAAAAACAACTTGTAGCCGTAGTCCTAACCGTCTTCCCTATCACTGGCTTCTTCCTCATTCTCTCGTCTCTCATTCTCACTGGAACCCTTATTGGCCTCACCATCTCCACTCCGCTTTTCATCCTTTTCAGCCCGATACTCGTCCCGGCCTTTTTAACAATCGGGTTGGCGGTCACAGGGTTTATAGTTTCCGTAGCTTTTGGAATCTCGGGGTTGTCTTCATTGACATATATTATCAACTACTTGAAGAGAATGAGGGGCACTGGTGGTGGTGGGTCGGTGCAAGATCAGTTGGATTATGCAAAAAGACGGGCTTAAGCTAGCTACTGCTGGATCATATGTGGGTCAGAAAGTTAAGGATGTGGGCCACAGGACCCAACAAGCTACTGCTGGCTAGCTAGATCGTAATGAAGCATTTAATTTGTTGCTTTTTATCATGAGTTGAATAAGCAGTTTGATTTGTGGTTCTTTTCGTTATTTGTTAATTTGTGCTAGTGATCATGTATATATTTGGAAATTAAGTGAAGTTCATATAAACGAAAGCAAGTACTCGCGCGTTGCGGCGGTGAGATGGTGGAGGTGATAGGTCATAGAGTGAGTGTAATAGCCAAATGCCTTAGCCGGACGGAGCCCGTCCTCGGATTTAAAAAGTCTTCGAAAGTATATCGAATGACATCTCTAATAGCATGAAATTTTAAGAACACTCATATTTTTGTTATAATTTATCGATGTACGGTTTTTGAGATGAAATATTTTGAATGAATTAGAGGAATAAAATGATTTACGGATGAGAGAGAAAAAAATGAGTGGTTGAGATTTGAGGAGAGAGATGTAAATGAAAGTTGAAAGCTGTGGGGCATTGATGTATGGTACATCACGCATTATTATATGTACATTGTTGAAATTGAAAGTTGAAAGTTGAAACCTTATTTGCTTTATAATATAGTATAAATATCTCGCATGGAAACTAGTACACATCCAATCCTTTACATCAGTTCTCAACTTCTTCTTATAGTAGTCTTTAATTAGGCTTCCTTTTCAAAAAAGATTAACCTGAGGTTCAAAAACCTCTTCAGCCTTCATTCAGCCAAACATCTTGAAGGCAGTTTGGGAAATGATTATAAAAAAAAAAGGTAAATAGTGTTAGAATAGAAAGGATTTTCGGGATCAGCCAATACATCATTTCCCTCATTAGAAGATTGCAACCATTAAAAGTCTACAACAACTTTCTGACCAAGAAAAGCTAATGCCAGCCAATATCACAAAATCGTTTCTGAAATTAGGCCATATGTATTAGTATAAATTCAGCTTTTTGTTTCTCATTGTAATCAATCAATTATCAATTATCAATAAAACATAAAACCCTTTGAATCCTTATCGTTTTCATGGTATCAGAGCCGTTAATTCGGTTCTCATCATCTACCTAATCATCCGTTATACTCACAAACCATCGAGCAGCCACCATGGCCGACGAAGCCGGCGGCTCAGTGATAAACGCCTAAAACGCATGATCTTAATGGATAAAATTGGACCACTTTGTGCTTGTTAATAGACGAGTAGGGCGTTTTTATGTTTGTTTAAGTGTTTCAGGTCTTTGGTGATAACTTGGCGTTAAATGGAGCATAAACGGGTCAAGCAAAGTCAAGAAACAAGTCAAGTGATTCAAGAACCAAAATCTGGAAATCTGGAAATTATAAGGGGCGTAAGCTACGCCTATAGTGGCCGTACCTTACGCCAGGTGAAATTTGAAGAGGCGTACCTTACGCCCAGATGGGGCGTAGGTTACGCCAGGCCACTGTGCAGAATTCGAATTTTAAGGGTTTTAATTGTAACTTGAGTTATATTATCACATACAAATTAAGACTTAAACATACCCTAATTTCTGAGATCTAGAGCAGCAACCCACTTCTTCCAAGCCCCAAAAATCATCATCAAATCACAAATCCATGGAGATAACAATCCAAATTGAAGATTCATTGATGAATATGGAAGGCTAATTCTCTTTAGATCATTCTCATGTGAACATTATGTAAGACAATTGTATTCAACCTTTCTTATATTCAAGTTGGATTAGATGTTTAATTCTTGATTAGTGTTTTGCATATAATGTTATTTGGTTTGAATGAATGATTATTTGTTTATAACTTTGAATGAATTCCATCTATCTTTTGATTTCAATTTCTTGTTAATCATTAATTATTGGAATAATCTCTTATGAAATTGTAATCTTGTTAATGGATAAATAATTTAGTTGTGTCAATTACTCGGTTTTCATTATCGTGAATCATCACAACCTAATCAATTAGTCCTTAACGTTCATTCATTCCAAGCTTTATAACGAATCATGTCTATGTGATTTCCAACGAATATAAGTTAGGTTATACTTTTGAAAGCATAATTGGGATCGTGAGAATGGTCTACCCTTTTTATTATTGAATTATTTTGTTAAGTTTCAATCATTTTTAGTTTTAATCAAATCAATCCAACAATCAATTTTAAGTTTATGCCTAGTTTAATCAAGTTTGTAAATTGTTCAACACTTTCCCATGATTCCCTGAGGATACGATACTCGACTTACCCATACTAGTTATTGGTATTTAGTTTCTATTTTTGATCGGTCCAACGACAACGATCAAATTTTGGCGCCGCTGTCGGGAAATCGGTGTGCAAAGTGTTGAAATTTTGTTTTCAAGTAGTTTATTTAAAATTTTCAGAAAAATCCAAAAATATTTAGTTTAGTTTAGTTTTGTTTCAGTTCTTGTTTGTTTTATTTTTCATTCTTGTAGTTCAGTATTACACGAGGTGTGTTGATTGTGCAGATTTCAAGTAGTGTATGCATACGAGGTATTCCAAGAATACATCACCTTTGTTGTTTGATCCGGAAATTGAGAAAACAACTAGAAGGAATCGGATACTTCATCGTGTAAACATGAATGATCAACCAGATCCACAACCAACCATCCAACCCACCATAACTCCACCAGAAACCAACCCTGAACCAAATAACCAAAATCAAACTCCACCATGAAACCCACCCCCATCAATAAGGAGTGCTTACACAACTCCAAACCGACCTAGAACACCAACTCATATTGGAGATGCATCACGGGATGCGGATGGGTCGTTTTATGATAGGCTCCATGATAGGGTGAATCATTGGGATGACGGGAGGTTTGATAATAATTCGGATGGGTATGATTGGAACCATGGGGGAGATTATGAGCAACCACAAAACCTTCGATATCCTCAATACAACCAACCCCAATATAACCAACCTCAATACATAAACCACGGACCAAGAGTTCCTCCTCAAGGTCCACCACCTCGCCTTAACCATCGTGTAGCCCAACCAAATTACCAACCACATAACCGGGCCATGCCAAATATGAACTATCAACCTCCACCACAAGGAGTTGATAGTCATTTTCGACCCGCCATAGCCGTTAATGCTTCACCCATAGTTCCACCGGTTTTGAGAGGTAGAGCATTTGAGGTTAGACCTTAATGTTTGAGTATTTTGCCAAGTTTTCATGGGATGGCGGCGGAAGAGCCTTATTTGCACTTGTCGGAGTTTGAGGCGATTTGTGGTACTATAGGAGGCCAAGGATTTTCACCGGATGAGGTTAAGCTAGTTCTTTTTCAGTTTACTTTGAAGGATAAAGCAAAGCAATGGTTCTTGACATTGCCATCGGGTAGTATCTTTTCATGGGCTGAAATGCAACAACAATTTTTGGATGAGTATTACACAATGCAAAAGACTAGTGATGCAAGGAATTCGATAAGAACTTTTCAGCAACAATCGGGTGAAACATTTTATGAAGCTTTTAAGAGGTTTAATGAGTTGTTGAGAGTATGTCCCCATCATGGAATTGCTAAATGGGAATTGATCACGGCTTTCTATGCTGGTTTGTTATCGGAAGAGAAAAGAGATGTGAATTCCATTAGCAATGGTACTTTCTTGACAAATCCCGAAGATGTTGATTGGGAATTCTTGGAGAAGATGAGTGTGAACTCAAAAAGGCAAGCTCAATCGAATAGGAGAGCAAGACGTCCAATAGCCTCTTCATCAACTAGTGATCAAGCTACAAAAGATAGACTTGAAGCATTGGAGCAAAAGTTTGCTAAGTTGGGGAAGGCTGAAAATCGGGGTGTTTATCAAGTATCTCAAGACTATCCGATTTGTGAAAGGTGTGATGAGTTGGGACATTCGGCTTTGCAATGCCCATTAGACTTGGATCAAATTAAAGAAGTGAATCAAGTGTATGGAGAGAAGAAGCAATATGACATGAACTCCAACACTTATCATCCGGGGATGAGAAATCATCCAAACTTTAGATATGGCAATTCTTCAAACCAACTCAACCCGAACTTTTAAGGAAATAACCAAAACAGTGGGGCACCATCTCAACCATTTCAAGGCCAAAATTACAACCAAGGGAATTACCAAGGTGGTCAAAATCAGGGAGGATTCAATAGAGGTTACCCAAGGAACTATCAACAAGGTAATAACCAAGGTGGGTCTTCGGGAAGTGATAATGTGTCAACTCGGGAGATTATGGATTATTTGAAAGAGATGGATAGGAAGAATGAGATTCGGGATAAAACGGTTGAGAGTTTGCAAAAGTAAGTTGGGCAATTGGCGGAGGATGTATCGGAATTGAGGAAGAATCCGGGGAAGCTACCAAGTGATACGAAGATCAATCCACAACATCAAAGTGGCGGCTCAAAGAATGTCAAGAATGTGGAGATAAACAATGTAAGTCTTCTTCGTAGTGGTAAAGTTTATGATAATAAAGTTGTGCCTCCATCATCACTTGTTGATGGTGTGGTGGAGGATGTTGATGAGAATGAAGATAGTGAGCATGAACCGGAACTTGTTCTACCTAAATCAAATAAAAAAGTGTCTTTTAAAGAGGTAGAAAACAATAGGTCTAGTGGTAAATTTTCTGAAAAAAAGGAAAGGATATGGAGGATAATACCATTCCTTTTCCTTTGGCTTTGATTGATCCAAAACTTAGGCCTACACTTAAGAAAAGAGGTCCCCATGAGGAAGAAATGTGGGAAATTTTTAAACAAGTGAAAATCAATATACCTCTTATTGACATAATCAAGCAAGTTCCGGCTTATGCTAAGTATCTTAAGGATTTGTGTACCCAAAAACGGCATCATAAGCTTCCAAAGAAAATTGTTTTAAATGAGGAAGTTAGTGCCGTTGTGATGGGTATACTCCCACCTAAACTCCAAGATTCGGGAGCGCCTTTAATTACTATTCAAGTTGGTGATTTCAAAATGAACAAGGCACTTTTGGATATGGGGGCGGGTGTGAGCATTCTTCCGGGAAGTTTGTATGACCAATATGACTTTGGACCGTTGGAAAAAGTCGACACCACCTTGGTGATGGCTGATTTGTCCCTTAAAATCCCTAGAGGAATTGTCAAAGATGTGATTGTTAAAGTTGAGGACTTTTATTACCCCGTAGACTTTTTGGTACTTGATTTTGCACCAAGCGGTAATGTTAGGCAGCCCAATGTCATCATGGGTAGACCCTTTTTGGCCACCGCTAATGCATTAATTAATTGTAGAAGGGGTACGGTTGAAATGACTTTTGGCAACCGTAAGATAAGATTGAATGTTTTTGCTAGTGTTCCTAACCCCGTAGTTAGTGACGAATGCTTTATGGCGGACGTCATTGATGAGTGCATTCCTCATGAAAATGAGGAAGACACACGGGAGAATTGTGCTTTGGTTGACAGGTTAATCTTGGAGCATAGTGAAACATTGAAGAAGGAGGAAAAGGATTGGGAGATTATGGCAATTCAAGAAGGTAGACCACCATGGACTCATTTGGTGGAGAGTCTACCGGACCATATTGACACCCATCTCAAGCCATCCATTGAAAGTCCACCACAAGTGGAATTGAAAGAACTCCCATCACACTTGAAGTATGCATTTTTGGGAGATGAGCAAACTTTGCCGGTGATTATTGCATCAAACTTGGAAGAAATTCAAGAAAGAGCATTACTTAAAGTGCTCAAGGAATATAAGGCGGCCATTGGATGGACAATTGCCGATTTGAAAGGCATTAGTCCATCAATTGTGATGCATAAGATAATCACCGATTCTGAAGCAAAGCCTTCACGTGATGCTCAAAGGAGAATGAATCCTCATATGCGTGAAGTGGTGAAGAAAGAGGTGCTAAAGTGGTTGGATGCTGGAATTATTTACCCAATTTCGGATAGTACATGGGTAAGTCCAACACAAACTGTACCTAAGAAAGCTGGAATTCAAGTGGTTAAAGGAGATAGTGGTGAGCAAATTGCGACCCGACTCACACCGGGTGGAGGGTATGCATTGACTATCGAAAGTTGAACACCGCTACTTCAAAAGATCATTCCCCATTGCCATTCATTGATCAAATCATCGAAAAGCTTGCTTGTCAGCAATTTTATTGTTTTCTAGATGGTTATTCAGGTTATAATCAAATTGCTATTCATCCCGATGACCAACATAAGACCACATTTACATGTCCCTATGGAACTTTTGCCTTTAGGCGAATGCCATTCGGGTTATGTAATGCTCCAGCCACCTTCCAAAGGTGCATGATGAGTATCTTTTCGGATATGGTCGGTGATTCCTTAGAGATTTTTATGGATGACTTTTCAATTTTTGGTCAAACCTTTGATAACTGTCTTAATGAGCTAACCAAAGTTTTGAAAAGATGTGTTGAAACGAATTTGGTCTTAAGTTGGGAAAAGAGCCACTTTATGGTTCAAGAGGGGACGGTTTTGGGTCATGTGATTTCAAAGAAAGGCATGGAAGTTGACCGGGCCAAAATCAAAGTGATTTCTACTTTACCTCCCCCGACCAATGTTAAGGGTGTCCGTTCTTTTCTTGGACATGCCGGATTTTATAGAAGGTTTATAAAAGGATTTAGTGTCATTACCAAACTATTGTGCAATTTGTTGTTGAAAGATGTGCCATTTGTGTTTGATAATGAATGTTTAAAAACTTTTGAAACCTTGAAAGAGAAATTGGTTGAAGCCCCCATTTTGCAATCACCTAATTGGTCCATGCCATTTGAAATCATGTGTGATGCAAGTGACTTTGCCATTGGGGCTGTTTTGGGACAACGGGTGGACAAGAAACCCGTTGTGATTTATTATGCAAGTAAGACTTTATCGGATGTCCAATTGAATTATACCACCACCGAAAAGGAATTGCTTGCGGTTGTTTATGCTCTTGACAAGTTTCGTTCTTATATTTGTGGTAGCAAAGTTATAGTGTACACAGATCATAGCGCGGTTAAGCATTTGATGGAAAAGAAGGATGCAAAGCCAAGGCTAATTAGATGGGTCTTGCTACTACAAGAGTTTGATTTAGAGATCCGAGATAAGAAAGGAAGTGAGAACGTGGTGGCGGACCACTTGTCAAGAATTCAAATTATGGATGATGATTCAACCAAGGAGATCAACGAGACATTTCCGGATGAATATTTACTAACCGTTTCTGTTGTTCCTTGGTATGCAAATATTGTGAATTTTCTGTCCGCAGGTAAGCTACCGGAGCATTGGGCTAAGAGAAAGTGGCAACAATTCCTTGCACAAGCAAAGCAATACATTTGGGATGAGCCGGATTTGTTCAAAGTTGGCCCGGATCAATTGGTGAGAAGGTGTGTTCCGGATGAGGAGATTCAGGAGGTGTTGACTCATGCACACTCATTTGCATGTGGAGGTCATTTCAGCGGTCAAAAGACAGGTTATAAGGTTCTTATGTGTGGTTTGTTTTGGCCTAGCATTTTTAAGGATGCCGCTGAATTTGTTAAAAAATGTGTTAGGTGTCAACAATTAGGTAGTATCACCAAGAGGAATGAAATGCCCATGCAACCCATTTTAGTTGTTAATATATTTGATGTTTGGGGCATTGATTTTATGGGTCCTTTCCCTAATTCTTTTGGTAATTACTATATTTTGGTGGCGGTAGATTATGTGTCGAAATGGGTAGAAGCCATAGCCACCAAGACCAATGACCATACCGTTGTGTGCAAGTTTGTCCAAAGCAACATTTTCTCAAGATTTGGAATCCCTCGTGTGATCATAAGCGATGGGGGATCTCATTTCAAAAATTTTCAGTTTGGAAAACTTCTCAAACGGTATGGCATAAACCACCGGATTGCCACTCCATATCACCCACAAACAAGTGGGCAAGTAGAAGTGTCCAATAGGCAAATTAAAGAAATTTTGCAAAAGACGGTAAGACCCGATAGAAAATATTGGTCAACCAAACTCAATGATGCTTTATGGGCTTATCGAACCGCTTTTAAGACACCTATTGGCACTACTCCTTACCGGTTGGTTTATGGGAAGGGTTGTCATCTTCCAATGGAACTAGCACATAGGGCATTATGGGCCGTTAAGACCGTTAACATGGATTTTGAGAATGCAGGCAAAGAAAGGAAGTTGCAACTATGTGAATTGGAAGAGTTAAGGAATGAGGCTTATGAATGTGCATCAACTTACAAAGACAAGATGAAAGCGGTTCATGATGCCAAATTGAAGAAGAAGGTGTTCGAAGTTGGCCAAAAGGTTTGGCTTTACAATTCAAGACTCAAGTTCTTTCCGGGAAAGCTCAAGAGCAAATGGATGGGTCCATATGTTGTCACAAGAGTTGGAAAGTTTGGAGAGATTGAGATTGAAGATCCGAAGGATGGAGTGAAGCAAATGGTCAATGGACACCGGTTGAAGCCGTATTTGGATGCAACCGACATCAATGGAGCTACAAAGGAAATGGTGAACTTCATCTCAAGTCCACCATCCTATGAGGTTGCTTGAACATCAATTGAGGTAATGTCGGGCTGAGGACAATAAACTTAGCGCTAAACGGGAGGCAACCCGTTGTTTGTTTGTTTGTTTGTTTATAGCTTCAATTTCGGTATGTTTTCTTTTCGTGCACTTTTGTTTAGTTGTTTTGGTAATTTTTGTTGCATAATCACACAAGGAACTTAATTCTCAGCACCTATGCTTGAGAATTAAGTTGGGGAAGGTCGGTTTGGGTGAAAAAGTGAGTCGTTTTTGCAAGTAGTCGAGCCGATTAACTTATCTCTAGTTTATGGTGTACATTGGGGACAATGTGCCTTTAAGTTG
This sequence comes from Erigeron breviscapus, assembly GCA_034093135.1. Classification (NCBI taxonomy): domain Eukaryota; kingdom Viridiplantae; phylum Streptophyta; class Magnoliopsida; order Asterales; family Asteraceae; genus Erigeron; species Erigeron breviscapus. Next base: position 102,381,417 of record CM067168.1, read on the forward strand.
GGGAAGGTCGGTTTGGGTGAAAAAGTGAGTCGTTTTTGCAAGTAGTCGAGCCGATTAACTTATCTCTAGTTTATGGTGTACATTGGGGACAATGTGCCTTTAAGTTGGGGAAGGGAGTTCAATTTTAATGTAATTGCAAGTTTTAAAATCAGGTTTGTGGCTGTAATTAAAAAAAAAAAAGAAAAAAGAAAAAAAGAAATAAAAAATAATAATAATCAAGTTGGCGTAAGCTACGGCCCTTGGGGCGTACCTTACGGTGCCCTGGAAAGCTCATTTAGACATTACGCCCAAAATCTTCTGTTTACGGCCCACCAGACGCCCACCTTACGCCAAAAATGCCATTTCCAGTTAGGCGTAAGGTACGGTAAATCTAGGCGTAAGCTACGGCCCTTGGGGCGTACCTTACGGTGCCCTGGAAAGCTCATTTAGACATTACGCCCAAAATCTTCTGTTTACGGCCCACCAGACGCCCACCTTACGCCAAAAATGCCATTTCCAGTTAAGCGTAAGGTACGGTAAATTTAGGCGTAAGTTACGCCAGGCAGAATTCACCGAGCGTAGGTTACGGTCCAAGTTAGCGTAAGTTATGCCCAGTCAAACAAAGGCACCCGTTCAATCTGAGCTAGCGTAAGTTACGGGGTTGTCAGGCGTAGGTTACGGTAACACAAAACAGAAGCGGCGTAGGTTACGTACCTTTTGGGCGTAAATTACGGTCGGGTCCAGGATCGAATTTTTAGTGTTTTAATAAAAATCAAAAACCAAAAAAAATCTTTTAATTTACAACCACAAAACTGATCCTTTATGTCCATTCACCCATATCTGCATATCTATCTTTCTCTCCCACGACCCACTCTTTCTTCCCCAAATTTTTTCTTCACAAAACCCTAACCTTCAATCAACCATATCTCTCTCAATTCTCCATCAATTTCAATAATTCTTGAGGCTAAATTGCATAACTTTTCAAGGGCTACAAAACCCCCATAATTGTTTGTTTAATTTCAGCCTATTTCTCAAGATATAAGTGAGTTTAATTTTGAATTTTTTCAATTTTCTTCTTAATTTTGCTTTAATTCACTAATCTTTGCTAAAGTTTGTTACTTGTTGTTAGTTTTGTTGATAAGATGAAGAAAGCAGCAGGGAAATTTATAAAGAGTCTAAGCAAGAAAGGTGATACTTCATCAAGTCAACAACCAAGCAAGAAGAAAAGGCCAATGGTTCAAGATGAATCATCATCAGAAGAAGAAAACTCACCACAGACAAGTGAAGAGATGGTTTGTTAGGAGCTGGGATAGGAGGTACTGGGCCGAGTTTTGGTTATGAGCAGCCTAGGGATTATAATCAGTGGACATCCTATGAGAGGACCATGTGGGATATGACTGCTCAGCAGGGGGTGCAGCAGAGGAGTTATGAGTTGGGTATGGCATATGCTCATGAACAGGATAAGAGACAGCAGTTTGAGTATTTTGAGCAAGTGCGCCACCACCAGGACCACATTGCAGGACTTGATTATGTGGAGACTCCTCCTGCATATGATTACAGGCAGCCTTATGTTTCCACCGCCCATCATATTATCCTCAGAGCCACGATTCTGAGTGGTTCCCGAGACATTCTTGTGTTGGACGGGTTGAGGGGAGCTCGAATGATCCACCACCAGTAGCCTCTGATCCATTTGAGGCCCAATCTCTATATCGGGGCCTAATGGAGTCGATCTTTGGACCGCAAGGTCCACGACAGTGATGGTACCTTCCATTTATCTTTCCGTTCTTATTGTGTGATTATGTGTTTTTTCATTTTCAACTTCATAGGTAGATTAAATTTTTGTTAATTTCATTTATGTTTCTAGTTTAGATGTTGATTTACTTTCTTGTAGTATGGAATTGACCCTTAGGGGCAAAATATTCGAGTTATATTAGCTATACATGTTTGTAAAAGGAGATTTTCTTGTGATTGGATTTGTACATGTAAGTGGGGCTAGGTAGTGTAGATTAGATTGCATGACATGGTTGACTTATGAGCGTCTTGATAGAGTTGCTAGCAAGTAAAAACATAGAAATGTGCAAATAAGGGTAATATGCCAATTGTGAGTCATAATGCGTGTATCACACTTATATATCCGTTATATCCTTCAATTTAATGAGAGAAAAAGCCTCGTCAATGATTGGTTAGATTGTTAGCGTAGCTTGAATTCTCGTGATGATCATATTGTGTGAACCATTATTGTACATTAGGTTAGAACTAGTGCACTTACCGTGTCGAGACCTCTAACCCGGATTATGTGCTTAAAATGATGAAAACAATCATAAATTCAATCCATATTCCACCTCATTTCACCATGAAATTCGAGTATTGTTCAAAGTTGTGTTGTTTATGATGAATTGAAAGAAAGAACAAAAATCAAAGTCAAAATTGCAATATCCGGTTGAAAAGTCAAAGTATATGGTCAAAAGTGAAAATCCATGTAAATTGACCAAAAAGAGAACCAAAGTGAAATGTTCCAAAATCATTCTAGTAAATCACCCAAAAGAGAATCATTACCGTGTTTCATTCCATATTTCCACCAATCTTGTATGAATTCCGAAGTGATAATTTGGTGTTATGAGGTCTTGGTTCGATTTGTGCACTAGCCTATGACTTTTAGTATTGCAATAATAGGTTGTGAGCTTCAAATATACATATTAGCACATCTTTTGCTAAATCACTCAAAATATGAACCGAGGGGAGTGCAAATTGTGAGAAGTGTGATACAAGTGTTGTGGCAAACTTGAGGTTTATTAGGTTTAATTGCACCTTTATATATTTCTATTTACTAGTCGTAAATCTTTTGATAGTTGTAAGTCTTATGAGTTGATTGTGTTATGTGATTTGGTTTGCATTGCTTAGTTTCGCCCAAGTGTACTTTGAAGATTGCTTGAGGGTTG